>OY987289.1:2425253-3025253 GCA_963920785.1 Sphagnum contortum
TAAAAAAAATCATGATTGCTACTGGCTGACATTTCTCAAATGATCTCGTTATTTGGGATCCAGATATTTAGTTTCTTGTGAGCAATTTTTCCCACCATGATTATAAGATTACTATTTCACATGATGCACAAAATTTCTACGCAGGCATTGGGATTCCATTGCATCTGCAGCATCGCCTTTTCCAGCCCTTCCTTCAAGCTGACAGCAGTACTTCAAGAGAATATGGTGGCACCGGCATTGGCTTGTCAATATGTCAGGTTAGCATCTTTGATTACCAACTTTGGATCTCAGTCTTACGCTAATCTTTTATTGCTACAATGTTAGAATAAGTGGTCGGGTGGTTGTTCTCTTGTTACTATTGTAATTGTATACACTGATCTTTCATGCTGGTTTGCATGTGCTGCTAAGTTTTTTTTTTGCAGAAGCTGGTGGAGTTGATGGAAGGACAGCTGACAGTCAGCAGCCAGCCAGGAGAGGGCAGTGTGTTTGAGATGAGAGTTCCACTGCTCAATGGTGGAAGAAATGGAACAGTCCTCTCAAAGACAGTGAATGGAAATTTGGAACACACATCTGAGCATCCGCATCTTGCAGAAGTGAAGCTGAGAGGATTAAGAGCAACTGTTGTCGATTCTCACCATGTTCGACGGGTATATAAGCTTTGTTTTCTTTTCTTCATCTGCACCGTGAAGAAGATTTGAAGTCCTTTCGAATCTTCCAATGTTGAATGACTGGGAAGTTTTTTGAATTTGATCTCCATGCCTGTGATCAAATGCAGGAAGTCATAGCAAGCTATTTGCGAAGACTTGGTATGGTTGTTCAGGATACAGAAGATGTGGTTTCTGCATTGGCTTTACTGAACAGGTAGAAAAGATATTTCTGTCCTACTTTGATACTATGATTTGGCTTACGAAATTGACAGAAGAGTTCAAACTAGTATAATTGACAACTTCCAGTGGAAGTGGACAGCGTGCATTCTTCTTCCTCTTCTTAACACTAATTGTGGGAAGTGCAGGAAGGAGACAAAAGCATTTGAAGTGGTGATTGTGGACTTGCAAGGGATTGAGCATGCTGCGGCAGTACAACTGGCCAAAACAATGCGCAAGGAAGCGGACCAAAAGAGCATGCCTTTAGTGGCTATCTCTTTCCCACTCTCTACTTCCTCTCAACGAGAACTTCAGGCAGCTGGGTTCTCATTGACTCTGCAGAAACCAGTGCGGCAAACAACTCTTGCTGTCGGGTTGCTGCAGGCAGTTGGCGTGCAGCTGCGAACAGCTTCAAAGAAAGTTGATTCCAAGATGCTAGCTGGAAAACAATTGCTTGTGGTATGTATGTATGTATGTATGTATACATGTATTGTTGGTGCTTTGATGTTTTGCTTTCACAGAGTACAAGCTAGAATGAAATGGTGCTTCTCCTAGCAAGCTTGTTGCAACCTGATCAAATGAGGAGATACCACTACTGACTTGTTTGGATTAGCTAAGTCTCTCTCTCTTGAATGCTAGCCAACATCATGACTTTGAGTCTTGCTGTTGTGCTGTTCCGCTCACAAGTGCCAAAAACATGCAGGTTGATGATAACCTTGTCAATAGAAGAGTTGCATCATCGATGCTGTTTCAGTATGGTGCATCAGTATCCAGTGTTGCCAGTGGAGCTGAAGCAATCACAACATTGAAGAAACAAGAGAAGAAATTTGACCTGATTTTTATGGATATTCAGATGCCTGGGGTACATATATCGAAATTTAAACCAAAAGCTTTTGCTTGCAGTTGTAGATGTTGCTTCTGAATTTTTGTTGAAGAGTTGATGTATGTTTTGAGGACCATGGGGACTTTCAAAAGTGTCTTTTCTCGGCCACAGGTTTAATGTAGGAGTGACAATACAATGCTCCTGTACTGAACAAGTGTGTTGTCTTGTCACTCCCTTTCAGATGGATGGGTATGAAACCACTTGCCAGATACGGCAGTGGGAGCTTGAGAGTTGCAATGAATGCTTTGCTCCTAATGCAAGCAAGCCCTCATCTTGGAGGCGTGGCAACGGGTGCCAACATCATCGGATACCAATCATTGCAGTAACTGCAGATGTGATGAAAGGGACACATGATCTCTGCTTTGAAGCAGGCATGGATGATTACATTTCTAAGGTTGGATTTTCTGTTGAACATGCTGCTCAAAAATATTTAGTTCTTTTCAAGCTTCAGACTTTCATTATAGATTTGCAACCCCACATTTGCAAAAAACAAGTAGACATTAGGAGAAAATCTCTTGAATTCTTGTTGCACTTTCATAACCAGCAGTTGTACATGTAACCATGTTATGATAATTGGAACTGCAACAATATGTTACTCCTGACAACATGAAGTTACTGTTCCACTCCTGATAATAATTTTTTGGATTGTAATTGTCGAAGGACAGCCCTTGGACCAGAGACAATTGCGTGTGCTGCTTGAAAGATTCTTGAAGTAGGTGTTGCAAGTAAGCTGCCTCCTTCACACACGAGCAAAGAGCACTTAGCAATCATCAATTTGCTTCAGCTAAATGTTTTGGGTGAGTTTTTGCCATCATCATTAAACAGAGATTTTGCAAATTTTTCAAGGTTCAAATTAAAGCATCAATCGACTGAAGATAATGGTGCATTTGTAGGTAAATTTTCCTGCCGCCCAATTGTTCTCAAACTTTCTATCAAGGAATATTGACCATGTGTAATGTCATTGCAGAATATATTTGTTTCTCAAAAGAAGCTGCAAGAGCACTTGAATGGGTGGAACTGGTCTCAATGCCGACAGCATAAAATAGTTGCGGAGAGCGAGCATTGTGATCAATCACATCAGATTTCTTATGAATCAAATTGCCTTTGGCTTTTCGTCGGGTGGCACCCGATTTGTGAATCATGTCTTTCTCTATTATGTTCTCTTTGACAAAACCTGCTCATTGTTTCCAACAGCAAAAGTTGGCCACCATTGAGACTTTTCTTTTTGGTGTTGTCAATTTGGAACACTGATTTCTTCCATTTGTTTTTTACTTTAGAGTAATTCTAGAGGAGCCAGAAATTGAAAGTTAGAAAAAAGAAAAAAGAAAAAAAAGTATTGTAAAATTCTGGACCCATCTAAATGGAGCTCTCATCACAGGGATTGTAGTTGGATTAATCCAGTTCAAATTTTGTATTGATTTGCATTTGAAATGGTAAATCTCTATGTATGGGATCAATTTGAACAATCCTTGGTTGGTGTTGTCTTATTGTTTGATCATTATGAATGTTGTGAATCCATATTTTTAGTTACAAGTGCATGAGATGTGGACTGGTGAATTCCCCCTTCCACGAGAGAATTCAGATGCCTAAACAATCCTGCCGATCTTTCAATCCCATTGTTGCATCCCAGAAGCTTATCTTTCACAACTTGACAAGAGCTCTTGCTGAATTGAGCTGACAGACAAATCTTATAAGCAATAGTAAGCAAATATAAGTAACCCATAAGGTGGTATACCATTAAGCTGCATTAAAAGGCGGGCGACCAAGGAAAGCGCAGAATTTGCAACTTGACAGTTCTAAATGCACAACATGCCTGGCACCATTATTAAAAATGTACATGGATGAAATTCGACAAATCAATTCCATACCTGAGTCCATTGTGCTCATAAGCAACCACTGGAATCACCTCAGCATTACCATAAGCAATGGCAACAAGTATTCTTGACATGCACACAATGCAACGTCCTTCAATAGGTACCTTGTTTCCTTCCTTTTGAGTTCAGCAAATAGGCAAACTCAACTCCAATGTTCTTGTCATAATCTTCCTTCTATATTTGGATGTGGGTTCCTTAATGGTCATGGAATCAAATGACATTGAAATCATGGATGTTTACAAGTAACAAATACAAGTAACAATGTTCTTGAAAGAAGAACATTTTCAAGCATTTTTGTGAAAAAGTTGATAGGGGGAACTCATGGTATACTACTTTGTCATAAAACCTTTTTCATTCCTAGATCCTTGCTCAGGTAATCACTTGGAACCTCGTAAGCACCAACACGAAGATATGTATTTGGAAGTGTGTTCTTTGAGCTAAATATTGTGGAATCTTCCATTGCTATCCATGTGACAAATCCAAATATGTTCCACAATTATCTACCATCATACAAAACATTAGATAGAAACCAATTAACAAACTTCTTTGATTATTCTAGAAATTCAAAACATATAAAAAAGATGCAATAGATCCCAATAAAAACTAGTGTATGTCATTTCATGAATATACGAGTTTAAGTATTTAAAAAAAAGAATGGCAAAAGATAAAACCATTTATATATCCCTATTACCTCAACATTCACCTTAGGTTTTAAATGTTCTACTACCTCCATTTGATGAACTCTAATTTAGTTGAATATCCTATCCAATATTTGTTGACAATTTTTTTTTTTAAAAAAGTTGAAATTGATTTATTTTGTGCCATCTTTTCAAACAACATTATTGTAAAAAATGACTATTTCATGATAACACATTTCAAACAATATTTGATGTTAAAAAAGTTGATGTTCTCACACAAAAAAATTAGATTTCACAACATGTCACGAAGGTAGGTGGGTTTGAACTATTAGTTGAAAACCCTAATGCAATCATTCTATTTACCATGGCTTCAAATCATCATCTAAACATGATTCAATGATAATGTGTTTTGCTTGCAAACCTTTTTGCATAAGTTATGAGTCAAATAATTGATGGCCATGAATCATTGAATTTGGATATCAAAAGGCATTACAATACTAACCTAAGTTATAGGTTCATTTCAAAATCACATTCACTTTATTATAAGGAATAAAAACAAGCTCCACAAAAGTGAGTTGGTTGATTTTGTGTAGGGTAGTATGGTTTTGGGGGTATGGGGTGGGGCAAGGAAGGTGAGGTACCAATATAATGGGCATGCATGAGGTCCAAGGCTTAATATCAATATTGGTAGATAGTAAGGGTCTTACCTAACATAAAGCCTTTGTGGAAATTCTTTTTCTATTTTTTTATATCAATATGCGGTGGGTATCATATGAAAAAAGGATGCACAAAAGTGGGGCATATTGCACGTCACACACCCTTTTGTGGAGGCAAAATTCCCATTTACAACATGGCCTTTAAATACACTAAAACTTTTCTAGTATGGTTTATGATAAACATGAAAGAAGCTCAAAAAAACCCTCTCTTATATTGATAAAGACTCCATATGATTTCACACATTTTCGACAATTAAGAATATGTCATTGGTTTGCATAGGTCTCTTTAGAATAGAACTAATAACATATGCTTAGTCATTAAAAAATGAGATACATGTGCTTTTCATTAGCCTCCACATATGTAGGTAAAAACTTTCTACTTTGTTATGGTTTTCACACTAAAAGATGATCGCTTACAATAATGTAAAGCATATTGGTTTGATATCCTATGTATGACTACATTACAATGACTTTCATCAAGAATTATATTGATTACATTGTATCTCAAGCATTACAAGTGTTTGATTTTTGACAAATGGAATAGTAAGTTCTTGACATGGAAATGTTTTTACTTGATTTTATGATACAATGCAATTGATTGAATTGTTTTTATGTGATATAATGAAATCAATTGAATAGATATATGCAACTTGTTGACATACTTATTGTTAGTTGTTGACATATCATAGACAAAGAATTAACTTCAAAAATGAAGATGGATGTATATACACAATATACTTGTCATTCGTGAAAACAATAATTTCATGCAGATTTTTCCTCCATCCAAGCATACAAATTTTTTGTCCAAAATACAAGCGGAAGTTTCAAAATTCTAAAACCATAATACATGGGCTACCCTAATACATGGCCTTGAGGAATATAATTTTTTTGTGTTTGCTTTTCTCCTTCAATACGTTAAGATACTTTGACAACTAGTGATAAGTAGTTCATCCACTCAACAAAGCATTGTTTTTCACCGTCACATTGGATCCTCGCAATGAACATGTGCACCATTGAAACTCCCTTTCATTACATATTTACTGATGTTCAACACAGCCATTATCAATGAGTAACTTGCGTTGCATTTTGAAATAAATTCTCCGCTTGTTGGCTTTCATGTTTCTAAATGCATTCAACCAACAATGCATTCCATTGTGCATTCAAAGCCAATAGGAACTTATGCATTGCACATATTGAACACCATATAATGGCCATCATTACTCCATCATCACTCCATATATCTGCCTTTGTCCACATTGGCATCAGCTTGATAACTGCAAATGAACTGCAGAGCTGCTATGGTAACCACCCACTCTCCTTTGCACGCCATCTTTCTGCACATATCTCTGCATTCTCTATTGTTGGCCTTGACATTATGGTCACAAAATCACAATAAAATATGGCACATGCTGGAAAGCCTGAGAATGTGAATAGTTGACTGAGCATGTGCATGACACAACCAAACTTCTGTTCAAAAAATCTGCAATCAGGCATGCACACTCACAAACAGTGTGCACTCACAAACACAGATAAGTTTCTCACAAACAACTCCGGTTCCATGCAAGCACAAAATAGGTTGCACAGTAGTTCACACAATTGGAAGGCCAGTATCTTGGTGGTGAAAGAGACCACCTGAACTCCATTACCTTCAATCCATGCATTTCACATACAATAAATTTCTATTAAGTCCTCTACTGAAATTTATATAAATAAGCCTCAAAAGTCTCAATAGCACTTTCTAAATGTTAAGCTCTACTGTCCCTTGTCTTACAACTGCACTGTCATCAGAAGATGGAAAGCAGACTGAACTGCACCTTTGTATCTCCTGTCCCCAAATTAAGCTTGTCAGGCTTCATGAAAGTCCTGTTTTTGGTCCAACGACATGATTCATGTCATGGTAGTCTGTGCCTTCACAATTCTATTCTCATAAGAAAGTAACCATCAACTGAGGTTAGAACATGCAGGTCTCTGGATATAAAATTTAGCACAGTTTTACAATAGATAGCAACTTCAGAGTTTGCTGCTCATCAATGGCTTCATCCAAAGCTATCATGCATGGTGGTGCTCAAATTCAGACCAAGTTTGAGATGAACAATCATGTCCTGATGTCAATGCAACACAGCCCTTGTAAATTGATAGGTAGACAGCAAACTTGGCAAAGACAGCAGCTAAGTCCCATACATTGGTGTCAAGTGTGCCTGCCAAAAGAGCCCACATAAGTCTATAGAATTGTAAGCCTATACAATTGAACCTGAGCTAGATAGCAACCAGCCCACCAGAGAAGCATTATACCTCATGAAATGACTGATTAGACTTCCAACACAGCACTAACACACTGTAGGTTTACAGGCAAGTAAAATTATGCAACTGCTTAATTTCACATGCAGGGTACCACACCCAAGGTAGAGGTCTAATCTCAGCAACATCAGAGAAGTCATAAGACATGGTTGCTACAACTAGCTGCAAGACTGACAATCTCAGCACAGTGACTACCACACAGAATGTGAGGCTGGAGTACAAGATGTGTTAGTAACTTACATTACAAGAATGGCTTCTTATCTAAGATCATCCTCATCCAATTCATTGTGGCCTGTTTCATCAACTATTGCTGTCACCTTCCCAGTGGGCAATTGCTTTGCCAGCCGGATTACCTGCATTCAGCTGTTAGTGTAACAGAAAAAAAAACTTCAAATGCCACACCCTACATTTTTCCTGTTTTGCCCACCAGTGTTTACCATCAAGTTGGGTTATGCAATCCAGAGAAGCAACATGGCAAAGAGCACTGAGTAGGGTCACCATGTGATCAAGGTGGGGAATAACACTGCTAGTGCTGACAACATATTTGATTTCATCTGGCCTTCCCTCCCGGTAAGCTGACAACAGCTGCACCGCACAATGATTCTGGTCACTCTTGAAAAATGAGTCCATCCTGTTGCCCCAACCCAGGTCACATTGAGCAGTTTGAGACCAAAATTGGGTGACGAGATAGATCTCAGTGAAGGCCAAATTCCCCTTGTCAAGAGTACTTTGTCTTCTGACTGCTGGTAATGATAATCATACTAATCAAGGCACAATATCATGATTTCTTTTTTCCCAAGCGCGCCAAAACTAGCACTACAAAAACCCAACGCACAAAGTTGTGCTGATGTATAAGACAACTTGCAATGCACAAAAGTGAATTCCATAAATTGCCCATGCACATACTGGGAATACTCATTGTAGGATGCATCTGCCAGGTTGAACTTGTCTGCAAAAAGGTAGACAATAATGGCACTCAAATAGGCCTGTCAACAACACCACCACTGAACATCAGTACCCAGTTCGCATCATATTAAGTCCAAATTCTACCCAAGTAGATTACAACCCGTTGTCAGATGCAGCCCTCTAGTTGGCTAGGCATCTCAGAAGAAAATGAGGATGATTCACTACTTGGAACAACTGTGTGTCTAGAAGTTGAAGGGTTAGTACCCCAGTAACCCAGCATGTCACAGTCTGCTCTTCATACCTGATCCATTTTGGAAGCTCAATGCGTCCCAATAGAATGAATTGCCACAAAAGAAATAGCTGTGAATAATTATCCAAGCTGTCTAGGACAAAGAGAAAGCAAAGGACGCACTTTACACTGGCTCTGAACAGCTTTGCATTTGTCAGCAGCCTGGCCCCACCTCACGAAGACAGTTGCTGCATCTTCATACCTTGATATTTCAACCAAAAAATACATCCATGAGAATGCAGATAAGACTCCACTGTAACAATTTGAAGGTAAACATTTACATCAGTTCCAGCCAACCGCACACAAAAACAACTAGAATCAGCACATTCATAACATTGTGGGGTCAGATCATCACTGTTGCCATTACTCCAAAGTGACTTAAACCAACAAACATGCTAGAAACACTGCTCAGCACATCTACACATAGAAACACAGATTCAAACACCCTTGACAAGCCCTGTTGAGTTGGAAATGTGCTTCATTAGACCTAAACCCTAAACCAAATCCCAAGCCTACAACTCTATGAACCTTCCAGACATCTCTAGATTAATGGTGGGCACATGGCTGTGATTGAACCACCCTACATGATGGAGCTGCAGGAGAAAGTGCAAGGCTGAGGCCAACTAGTGTTATAAACTGTCCCTCTCATAAGTTGACGTCCAAGACGAAACCCAAAAACCCCAGCATTTGTCTGGCCACTGAAACACCAGGTCAATTTGAAAACCAAGCTATTGATTCAATCACCCAGGCTCAACAAACAAGGAAATCAAATAGAGAATTACCTATTGAGCTTTATGTAGATGCTAGCAGCACTTCGATAAGAGTCAAAAGCCATTTGATCTCGACCATCTTCCTCAAGCAGGGCACAAGCATCTATGTACATTCTCACACCAGCATCTGGTTTCACATCTTCCACAGCCCTGAGAAGCAAGAGATGTGCAACATGTCAGCAAATACTGCTGGCTGGAAGACAGCCACAGAAGGAACAACTCCAATTTGATCACTCCCCTATCCTCACTGTCATTTTCCACATTTGTGATGCTTTTAAAAATGGCAAACCAACAGAGAATGGCAATTCATAAACCTGGCACCCCTGGCAAGTGCATCAGCAGCTGGTTGCACCTTTCCGCACTGTACATAAAGCTCACTAGCTCTTTTATATAAATCAATCACCTCATCAAAATTACCAAGCTCTCTTGCCAGGCCTCCTGCAGATTCCAGGTGCTTTCCAGCTGACCATGGTCTGAGATGTACCTCTATGGTCAAGGACACTGACCTTGAATAATGAGAAACACCAAACAATGCATCTACAATGGAACCAGAACCAGCTGGTAATATCTTGAACAGATGCTTCCAACAAGTTTCACACCTAAGCAGCCTCCACAGGGCAGTAAACTACTCTTCCATCTGTCTGCAAACCAGAAGCAGAAACAGAGACAATTGTCCCAGACAAGTGTTGCACATAGTCAACAGTCATTCACATCTACATTCAATTATACCAAAATCAGGAGCAGTCTGAACCTTGTCTTGTGATCAAACAAGCTGAGCACAAACTAAAAGATTCAACCTTACACAACACACCAAAACAAACATATTCACTAAAAGATTGCTTGCTACAAATATCAAAAAGCATTCTAGCCATGTGAATGCACCATTCTAGAAAACAGAGAATCAGTGACAAGGTTCCAAATCCCTCACAATTGAACAAAGAACAGGTACATTTCTACAGTGGCAAGGATCCATTCCAGGAATGGAGCCCTCATGTGGATACGAGGATGATCTTTCTTGGCCTGTTGCAGCTTTTTCATATGCAATCTTCGCTGCCTCTGGCATTTTTGCCAACTTGAAAGCATTTGCTGTTACCCTCAGACATGTACAACACGTGTATGGAAGTTAGAGACAAGCAGCCATCACATGCCCAGATGCAACTCACCAAAAAATCTGCTATTCATAAGTGCATAAAGTCCTTGACAATAATGGTTGCCAGGATTCAAGCATAGGGAATTGGAGAACAACTCAGAAGCACACCTCCTAAATTCCAATGGATAGGACATACCAGCTTGCTCATAGAGCGGTGTAGCAGCTGTCCAGTCTGGAAACCATCTTGTAAAACTGAGCTTTGTCCTGCAGCTTCCAACATGGTCGATCAAACCCCACACAAAATAGCCAATAAAAAATCCGAAATGCAGCAGCAGCCGTGGTTTCTTAATAGTATTCTGACGTTTGCCAGACCACCAATCATCATCCTTACAAGTGATTCTTGAAACCCTAACTTGACAATTAGTTTTGACAGATCTCCGAGCTGCAAAAGTCTTCCTGTACAAGAAGATTACGTCCATTGTGGGGCTCAAAACCTAAGATCTACAACTCTAGATTTCGAACCTCAACAAACCCAGATCGATCGCCCACAAACGGATGAAAACACTGAAATCGGGGCGCACATCAAACCGACTCTCTACCCACAATACTATAGGACACACATTCACGAAAACAGAGACTGGTAGCTATTTTTTTGCAATTAAAAAAAAAACCCTAGAAACAAAAAAAAAGGGGCAAAAATCACGGAATATACATCGCTACACTAACCAAACCAAGAATTCAAAAGCAAATCAAACGAAAGAAAAGAAAATCATATTCTCAGCAATGAAGAGCCAAGTCTAACAAACTTACAACTTGTCAGCTTTCTTCACCAGTTTCTCAGCTTCAGCAACCTTAGGGTTGCTGTTCGAGGCCTTGCCCGACGCCATGAAACTCTGATCCAATCTCCTACAGCAGCAGTAAAGCTCGTTGCTCCCCACACCTCACAATCTCCCAAATCCCAAAGAAAAGATCTCGCGACAACAACAAATCGTCGCCTTCTTCTTGTTCTTCGTCGTCGTCGTCCTTCTTCGTCGTTTCTGTGGGGGAAAATCACGAGCAAGGGAAAAGCACGAGCAAGCGCAATGGTTTCGGGTACCAAACCCTAACCCTAAATTTCAAACTGACAAAAGATCAATGGTTCGAATCCTATTACCAATGAAAGGACAATTTAGGTACCTTTTTGTTGCAATTAGGGTTTTAAAGAATGGGTTCATGGGAATGGAATTATTAGGCACTTGAGATGATGATTATGGCAAACCAGGTAATTAATAATAATGGCAAACTGGGTAATTAATAATAACGGCAAACGAGGTAATAATAAGAGATGATGGATTTTGTGATGAGAAAGTGATGAATTGAAAAGATCAACATCAAAGTTAATGATTATAGTCACCCCTCTCTTGCCCATGATAATATTTATTTATGGGCAATAAATATTACCATAGGGCAATGGCAAATGCCTGTTAAATATTTAATTAATTAAATTTGAAGATTTCATGTTCAAAAATTACAAATATTCTTATTTAAGTGTTAAAAAATGTCACATTTCTGTACATGCTTCAGCTAAGTAGCAATGATTTATTTTCAAATTTGTGAGGTAGGTGGGTTGGCCATCATCTACAATTTAGAGGATTTAGCCAAATTTGGTTACATGTGAAAAATGAAAAAAAAAACACTATATTTTGGCGACATGCTAGAACCTATTGTCTATATATATATAGCATGTGGGTGACTTTGGCCTTTTTTTTTCTTTTCTGAAAGAAGTCTTTTTATTTATTGCTTTGGCTTTTCTTTTGTGGCAAGGATGTGAAAATCCCACCAAAAGCAAAAACACATTGATAGGTAGCTAAAAAAAAAAGAAAAAGATGTTATATTTTTTCCTTCTGTATTTAATAGCCAAATTTCGCTAAATTTGATTATGGATAATCGTCACCTTGGCTATGTCGTTGGGAAAAAAGGAAATTTGCAATTAAAAAGAAATTCCGAGTCTAAATTTGACTATTTTTGCTAAATGTTTTTGGTTTAATTTCGCCAAATTTCGATATAAAAATGAAAAAAAAACTTATTGTAATTCTTGATTTACTCATTTAATTAGGCGAAAGAAGCAAGTTTCATTATCTTCTTCGTCGTTTCGTCGTGGTGGTCTTCTTCGTCGTTCTTTCGTCGTTCTTTCGTCGTAGTGGCCTTGTTCGTCATGCTTTCGTGGTGGTCTTCTTCGTCGTTCTTTCGTCGTGGTCTTCCTCGAAGTGTTCTTTCGTCGTCGTCCAGTTTGGCTCTGTGCTTTCTGTCGGCGTCGGCGTGCTCTTCTTCGCCTTCGAGCTCCGTTCAATGTTGTAGCTGTTTTTTTTCTTCTTCTTCAAGTCTCGTTCTGTTTTGTTGTTGCTTGTCATCTTCTATTTCTTCTTTTTTGCTTGTGAATTTCTGGTGGTGGTGTGAGGAGTCTGCTCTCCTGGACTGGGGTTGTTTGGGTACGAAAGCACAGAATTTGGATCCAATCATAATGTTCCTTTTTGCTGCGGTGTGGGAAGTAGTTGTGACAGTGTGAGCAACAGTCGTAGCGATAATGATAATGATAGTCGCGATGTATAACTGAAGGAGAAATGCTGGACGAATTGAAGCTTTGATTGTGTGTGTGTTTTTGTGGAGATTTTGAGAGGGAAGAGAGCTGAGTCTTTGCTGTTCCGTCGTACCGATTTTTCAGGGTTCTGTTAGAGCAGATGCCGTCGAGCCTTTGCTTTTTGAGAGCGTTCTTGAGAATTGCTTTTCTGGAGGGATGGAGCATGGAAGTTCCCCGCCGTTGCTTTGTATCTTTGGCGGTCAGCGTCGAACGCAGTAAGAGACTTGCAGTCAGTGAGGTAGTGACAACGAGGTACGTAGTCGATTGAATGGAGCTTGCTTGCACGAGTTCTCGGCAACTTGAGGTCATGTGTTCAACATGCCGTCCATATTGCATGGACATGCATTTGCGAGAAAAAGGAAATTGATCAATTTTCGCTAAGTCGGAAGCTCAAGGACGGACGGGAGGGATGATGTTAGGGCAAAGGAAAATTCACAAATCCAGCAAAGAAGCTCGCAACTGAGGAGAAGAAGTGGCGAGAAACTTTGCAGGGTTTTGCTAGGGTAAGAACACAGCTGAAGGACACAGAGAGAGGGCTCTGCTAGGGTAAGGACATAGCCGAAGCACACAGAGATAGAGAGACGGACAGATCAGTCATGTGGCTGAGGGAGGGAATGAGAGTGGAGCTGAAAGGAGTAGAGGAAGGGTTTCTGGGATCCTGGTTTGGGGTGCGAATTCTCAAGGTCCTGAAGGGAGGGGAATGTATAGTGCAGTATGAGGAGTTTGTTGACGAGAAAGATGAATCAAAACCTCTACAAGAGACAGTCAAGATTTCACACCTGCGGCCAGTTCCGCCAACCTTGAACATCACCAGCTGGTTGAACAAGGAATCAGTTGAGGTCTACCATTCCCAATGCTGGTGGGTGGGATTCATCCAAAGCTACCTCACAGCTAAGAACAAGTATGTGGTGTACTTCCAGGAGAGTACAGAGGAATTGGAGATCGATGCATCCAAGATCCGCACTCGTCAGGATTGGATCAAACCTGTTGGTCAGCGAGCGTTTGTGTGGCAAGTCCATACTCCTTCCATGGTATGGCCTTCCCTCCTTTCTATTCAAGCTCTAGAAATTGGAAAATAAAACAATTGTTAGTGCTTTTTCCCTTGACAACTTGTTGCAAACTGGCAATCATCACCAGGAATTCGCAATCACTGCACCACACCATTTCTGCTGAGTTCTTCTTCTGGACAAATTCAGGGAGCATTTCTGCCACTTTTGAGGGTCATCAGTTGAGATCCCTTCCCAAGTGGTTCTTGCACTTGCTGGAACAAACTGCTGAGTTATTTTACTGGAAAGTGATATGAACTTCCTCCCATAATACCATCTGCATTGTTTTGAGCTGGATAATTTTTACAAAAATCTCACTTCAGCAAGAAGAAACAAAGCTTGTGTAGGAAACCTTTTCCTTTGTTGCCGGTCTGACAGTGTTGACACTTCTGCCATGTCAGCACTGTCTTCCTACTCCACTCACAGATACACAACTGGACCAGTTGAATTATGTTGGGAATCTATCATCTTTTATTTTTCTTTTTTGGTATTGGTTCTGGTTCTAACCAAAATTTCTATGTCCGTATGAGGAGTGGTCATATCATAGAGCACTTTTGTCTGTTGATTGCTTCCTGAACCTGGTCTTCTGTGACAGGGAGATGTGGAAAATGCCTGCAACAAAACTGCAGAGGTAATAACAATCCCAGATTGCAACACACCATCTCGTGAAACTGAGGGAAGTTCTTCATTGTTGTATAAGTCTGGGTGGGAGTCAGGTGATTGCTTGGGCACCACCAAGAGATCCAGGAAGGAACATAGAGTGGTGAAGAGAGCCCCAGCAACAAGAAAATCTCAACAAGCTTGCTGCAGCAGAAGGCCAAAAAAGTCCCTAAATGCAATGGAAAAGACAGTGAAGCCTTTCCAGCCATTTCACATTGGGTCTATGCAATCACTACAGGAACAACCTTCCTGGCCATCTCCTGTCAACAGTACATGCCACAGAGCTTGCCATCACCGTACTGGCATGGCAAGCAGCACTGATCTAAGCTTTCCCCTTCCCTCAGCATCGACACCTGGGATGTGGGGTGAAGTCAAGGCTGCTCATCCTCCTCCTCCTCTATGTTCTCAGAAGCTTCGTTGGTTGCAGCGAAAAGCATATCAAGGAGTCCTAGCAGCATTTCATGCACAGAGTGATACCCTCACATTCCCACAGAATCTCCTCCTCACTGATCTTCGCAAAATGCTCAATGTTGGCCAACACGATTCAGATGAGCTCCTGAAGCAAGTTATGGATCAGATTGAGGATCCATTCATGAGTGTGACTGACTAAGAAAATGGTTGCAGTCCATATCTCTCTTTATAGGCATTGCTGCATTCAGGTAGGAACTGATTTTGATTGAGCATAACAAAGTTCTTATCCAGGATTTCAGTGACAAACCACGGAAGGGAGTTGTTCATGCCACTCACTCAGCTGCACAGTTAGTTGGTGGTTATCTGATCCCACCACTAAGTTTGGTTGGTACACAACAGACTCAGGTGACCAAACTTGTAAGAGACCAGTTCTTAACATTGTTGAGAAACATTTTGCAGCTGCTGCTGTGCAACTTTTTTAATTGCCATTTTGTTGGAAGAAAAAGTGGCTTGATTTTTCCCTCCCATAAAAAAATCAGATTGTTGTCTTCATTTTTTCAGCAGGTGGTTGCAGGAGGAACTGTGTTTACAAGAAGGGCTGGCTGTTGAGGTCCTCATCAGTGAGATGGTTGGACATTTGTTTTCTTGGTTACCCTTGTGGTGCAGCAGCAGCTTCAATTGTTTTCTTAGGCATTCTTATGCAGCTGCTGCTTCAATTGTTTCCTTGGACATTCTTGTGCAGTGCTGCTTCAAGTGTTTCCTTGGACATTCTTGTACAGTTGCTGCTTCAACTGTATTCTTGGACATACTTGTGCAGTTCTTGCTTCGATTGTTTTTGTAGACATTCTTGTGCAGCTGCTGCTTCAATTGTTTTTCTTGGGACATTCTTGTGCAGCTGCTGCTTCAATTGTTTTCTTAGACATTCTTGTGCAGCTGCTGCTTCAATTGTTTTTCTTGGGACATTCTTGTGCAGCTGCTTCTTCAAGGTTCAATACTATGTGATCACAATCTGAGGAAATACTCTTGAAAATCTTTCATTTCAAAGTACTGCACTTGTAGAAAGCAACAGAAGAAGCTCTGGAGATTGATTGCAGTTTTCCTTACAAAATAGCTCTGGACCAGGTCACATTTAGCACGAAGAAAAAAAGAGGGAAAACATGGCATGATGATCTTCAGGGTAGGTCTACTTTAGGAAGAATTTGACAATCATGCTTGGAATCCGAGACAAAAATTATTTCATAATCAAACCCCTGAAAATAGAAATCACCAGTCGCTAAAGAAAGAAAAGGAAGATCGGGAGTTGATGATCAGTCCCCAAAACCTCGATTTGCGTGGCAAGGATTTCCAACCCAAAAAAAATACATGGCTGTACAAAGGAGCTCAGATCTGCGTCCTGATGAGACTTTGATGCAGTGGGTTTCGGTTTGTTTCTGTGGATCCATGTGGTAGCAGAGCTGCTGAAGAAGATTCTTGGATTGCAGGAAGACTTGGGGATCTGGAGCTGAAGAAGAAGAATCCAGGACTGGTGGGTGGATTGTAGGAATCGAGTATTTGGAGCTTGAAGAATTTTGGGTTTGCAGGAGAGAAGGGATTTTTGAGCTCAAGAGGACGAGGGGATTGGGTTTCGGCAATTTGAGAATGACGACGTTACATCTTCAAGCGGGGAAAGATTCTTGAGCACAAGCTAGTGGGAGTTTCTGGGAATCGGTTTTGTGTGTTGGGGGGTGGAAATCAGAGAGTTGTTGTTGGGATGGGTGGTTCAATCGCAGCAGCAGTTGTCGTTGTTGCAATTTTGTGGAGCTTTGTGTGGTTAGTGAGAGCAATAGAATCTGATTCTTGTCCACCCAATGCAGAGGATGATTCTTCTGCTTTAGCTTCTTGTATATTTCAGACAACAGTGGACAAGAAGATGTACAGATTTGATCTTGCTGCTCAGATTCAAGGATTTCCTCATGGAATTCGAAGTGAAGATGGGTATGGAAAATGCCAGAACTTCAACTGTGAATCCAAGCTCTGGTTTCTGCTGATGATGATGATGAAGAAGAAAGAAGAAATCCTGGCATTTGATTTGGAGACAGCAATGTGATTCCAGAGTTTTGAAATCTAAATCAGTGAAGATTCTCAGATTGTTGAGCTGATTCATGGATGTCAAACAGGTTTGACAAGGGTGAGCATAGTCTAAGCATGTGAGAAACAAACAGCTAACTATAGTTTACTGACATCAATGTGATTGATTCCAGAGCGTTGGAACCCTAATCAGTAGAGATTCTCAGATTGTTGTGAGCTTCTTCCATGGATTGTCTGTCACACAGGTTTTATAAGGTGAGCATAGAAGCATGTGAGAAACAAGCAGCGGCTACGTACTGGTTTCAGGTGTGCATTTCACAAGAAAACCCTAATTCAGTAACAGCTGCTGTTTGTATCCCCGTTTTTTCTATGCACTGCAAGAAATGCACTTGTTTTAAAAACACATAGAGTTACTGCCACCTTGTTGATCAATTGATGGACCAGATGATTGTCTTTCTTGGCTCTATTCTTGAGCTGCTGCACTTCCCTAAAACCTAAGCCCTGAACCCTAAAACTTTAGTTGAAAGTATTATCTGTTTGTTTCTGAGCATCATTTGAATGCTATGTTGGAGCCTTGGTTTCATAATGAAAGTTTCATTTTACCAAGTGTTGCCTTATTGATGTTGCCATTATCAATCAGGTGTGGGCGGGTTGCTATGTCTACTTAAGGTAGGGATCGTGATCAGTCATCTTGCTACAATTTTGTGGACTAATTTTATGGTTTGAGTTTCTGCAAGCAGCTGTGTGAGCACATGAAGTTCAATCATGATCCACCCATCTGTCTTGGATGTGAGGTACAAAACACACAACCCACAACCAAATTGGACTCATAAAATCATGAATCTAAAATCAATTTGTTTGAACCCATTTACAACAATTTCTGAGCCACTTACACCAATTTCTGAAATTGTGTTTGGATGGGGATAGACATGTGGTGGACTGAATCATTGTGGTGAGACCTGCAGTGCATTGCAATCTGTGTCATATCCAGGTACATATATATGTATGCACTTCTGAGTGTTTCAAATTCACATGCATAGTAGAGTTTCAATTGAGAAACCTAACCAGTACAAAGAGGACTTGCTAGAAGTGAGCTACACTCACGAGATATAGTTGGATATGTCGCTCTGTTTTTTGGCAGGATATTCAGTATGTACCACACTTGGATATCCCAAGACTACATCTTTTTCGTTGATAGGTATGACTATCTGATGCATGCCCTTGACCCATATACAGCATGACTTTACATGTTGATGTTTTCCTTTACATTTGTAATCACCAGTGTTTCTACAACAGGTTTTTAATTGAAAGTTTCTATTGTAATTGATAGAATTATCAACAAAAGAAAGTATTATAAGTTGGTCTCTGTAGACAGATCATGAATACAGAAGGGCGACTGGCGGGTCTTTTCTGTTTGTAGAGCCACAGAAGCCAGAGCAAGGTGTACAGGTGAAAATGTCAACATGCCATGGACGCAATGGAAACTGTTCACTTGTGGTTTCAATCTACTGTAACCGGAATGGAATAGAGGTATAGGAAAAACGTTTGGTATGAATTTAATGTTCGAAGATCTTGCGCCATTGCTCATAGTTGATGAGGTTATTAGACTTGTTGGATTTTTTCTAACAAAATACGAAATTTGGGGAGTTGTGGTTGTGCAGGTGCCAACAAATGTGCAAAATGTGTCTCTGTGTGATTTTGTATGCCATCTAAATCTTCCCTTGTCCTTTTGCTCTGATAGTATGAAGTGCAGTTCTCTTGTCTTGATGCCATTCTGAGATTGAGGTCAACCAATAGAGACACCCATTTTGATGTGTTCAATTTCCTTTTTCTGGCAACTTTTGACACATGAAAACATGTGCAGGAAACATCAATGACACATCCAGTGGGCTGCCCCATAGTGACTACAATTGGCAGGGGTAGTTGGGGCTGGTTTGGCACAATATCCATCATGTAACATTCTCTACACACTATTCACTGGGGTCAATGTCTGCAGAATAGGTAGTAAAAATAGCCTGTGTGTCCTTTTAGCATGCAATGATAAAGAGAGAAAATAACTTCTGGCTGCAGATTTGTATACCTTTGGCAAAGCATATTGGCAAATTGGTGTGTAAATCCAGAGCCATTTGAACCTCTCAAGTCTTGAACACTGATACTTGTGGAGTTTGCTAGACTTGATGTGACTTTTGTTGTGAAATATCTCTGTGAGCTTGATGGGTGCAGGTTCATATGTGGATTCTTTCTGTATATGGCCATAGGAATTACCTACCGTATCACTGTACTACGAGTCAGTGGCTTTGAGGTACTTCCCACCTGCTGTTTTACTTGAGTCTCTGTTTTGTCAATACAGTTGATTCTTTTTGCTGGAAGGCCGCTCTGTTACATGTGTCCTTTGCAACAAAACTTGCAACAACTACTGAGGCAACTTCTTTTGCCAACTACAAACACAAAGGGATAGAGCTCTCCATTTTGTTTGGTTGAGATCTGCTGCATTTTTTGTGGTGATTCTATGATGCAACATGTGATGTAACAAGGAGTGGGGTTGTTTGTGTTGTCAGGCAATCCCTCATTTAGACTTCTGGCAAGGACTACCATTGAGGATCAAGGTAATTTTGCCTGCAATTCCAGCTTGATCTAGTCCTTGTATATTCATAATGAGTCTTTTATGTATAAAATGTGCAATGAGTATTTTCCTGATCCATAGAATGCAATTAGTTTATTGCTCTATGGGAATAACTTTCTTTGGGTTGCATCTTTCATATTGTGCTTCTTCATGATCATGGGAGATGATGATCTGCTGACTTGAGCTAAGAGCTTCAGTCCTTTTTCTTGGGGTTGACAGAATTTTTTTGAGTACATATATGGGCACTGCATGGAGCTATATCAGCAGCACACACAAGAATTGTATATGCGAGTCAATGGATGAGTTTTCCCTTCAACCATGACCTTGAGTTCTCAGATAATATTCCATTGATAAAAAATCCAACTCTATGTATTTGATTTAATTTAATGGCTTCATTTTTGTACACCTTCCCTTTCTCAGTTCTTATCTTTGGTGTGGCTCTTTGCATGTGAATTGGCAGAGACAGATCATGATAGGACCTTTTCTCATCTTTTCTTCCCTCCTTTTGTTTTTTAACTTCTTGTTTCATCACGAAGTAACTGACTGCTCCATCAGCATCACCCGTGTGGACTCTTTAGCAGGACACATTGATAAGCAACGACTTTAGAAAAAGTGGCAGAGAGCAGGTTGGGCAAAGGCAAATGATTTGGTGCATTTTAGTGGTCAGTTGAAGCTCAATGTTGCCTCTCTTCTTTTCATCCCTTAATATTCTTCAGCATCAAGCTTGAATATTGCATTGGATTGGATTCTCAATTGTAAGGTGTATTCATATCTGAGGTAGCAACTTCAGGTTTAAATGCAACCTGATCTAAAACCTTAGCTTTTTCCAAACACAGCTTGTCATCTATGCTCTTGCAATGTACAAAATGCCCCAACACTAGACTCTTCTCTTGGCAACAGCAATCACCATCCACCCAAGCCCTTCACCATCAGTCCAACACCTGAAAACTCACCTCCCAGCAACACCAATTGCCATCCACCCAACACTTTTGATTTATCAAACAGGATGCAATTTGGAATGTTATCCAATCTTCAGATATTGAAAGTGAATTGAAACCTTGGAGGTTGATTTTCTACAAGGGGAAAGATCTGTCCATTATGATGCATGCATCTCCAATCAAGCAAAACTGTATTCCAGACAGATCTGTCCAATACTGACCTGCATTCTGCTACAGATTTCTGAACTTGCTATGACTCAGAAACAACTCAACCTATTCCCTATATGCAGGTTTTGAGTCACAGGCAAGATGCCTATGTAAAAGCAAATTGAATCGACACAAAACGGTTGAATCTTGGCATCCAAGATGTTTGGTACACTTGAGAACGACATCAGGTATCTTCACCATCTTGCAAAATCAAAAGACAGCTTCCTACACAAGCAGGGCTTTTGTACACAGTAAAAATTCAATAAGATGAAAGCCAAGCTTACAAGACCATGTTCTTGTCATGAATCTGTTCCCAAATCAGTCCCCTCATAATGAGACACAGCATTGCTTGCATGCAACCTGCTTGTAAACACGGGGGAACAAAGACAGTGTCCATGCCAACATCTAGCCACTGTGCTCTAGATCTACCAAAAAAAAATTCAATTGACTAAGCAGCAGTCCTTAGTCACGTGTAACAATCTGTGACCCAATGAATGGAATGGCACTTTGTGATAAACTGCATTCATGTAATTGACTGAAAATTGATTGAAATTTACAGTGGACTGTGTGAATACTGGATTGGGTGTTTAAGCCTTGTAGAAATGCAGAAATCATAACAGATTGTCAAAATCAGGGGAGAGGCAATTTGTGCAAGGCAGCAACAATTTGGATGGTGTATCTATACCTTGGCAGGTGGATCACCTCCTCTGGTCCACACGGGCCTTGCCCTCAAAGAACTCACTGAGCATTCTGTCCAAGTCTTCTGGGCTGTATCTCACATATTTACTGTTGCTCTTGCTACTTTCGAGAATAGCACTGCAGGACATCACCCAAGATCAGCAGGGGCAATCAAAAAAACATAGGCAGTAATGATAGATTGACTCTGGATCTGCCATCAAGTGTAAGCACCCCCTGCATGGGATTTTACAGATGACAGCTACAAGGATGAGAGGGAATGAGATGGGTACCTGATATCTAAGGAGTATGTAAAGCTATCAAACACTGAACAGTTACACTTTGGATCTGAGAGAGGGAAGGACTGCATTACTTTTAAGTGCCACAGTGTAGTTATTATAGTGCATAAAAGGTACTTCCATGTGGGAAAAATAAGTTGCTCAAACCCAGGAATGCATTCAGGGAAAAAAAAGAGATACATACCTGTAGCGTTTGATGAATGAGCGATAAGCAGGCAATAACACTTCTGCAACTGCAAGTCGGACTGCTTCTCGAAGCTCATTGTCTGGGATTGTCCACTGCATTTGCCGCTGATAAAGTTCATCAAAAAGGAGATTGAAGTTTTTGAATCTGCCGAACAAAACAAAAAAAAGTTAACAGCTTGCACACTGCAAACTGAGGGACAGAGCTGATGCAATCTAAACAACTATTAAACTACAATGTAAGCAAGAGATTGCCTCCTGTTAAAACACATGCTATTCACATGAAGGGAGCTGATCTGCACTGAACAAGAGTGGAGACAACTAGAGTCACAGAATCACTTTCCTCAGATGAGAGTAGCCACACCCAAATCTGCTCTCACCCAAATTCACACAAATCTTTTTCAATTTACCTTTCTTTGATTGCAGATTTGGAGATGCCACTGCCATCTGAACTACTGCCCAATCCTCCAGTGGATGCAGCAGACCCACTCAGATATCCCAAAGCCTGTTGATCACAAACAGTACACAAGAAATGTCACTCATGAACAAGCATGTTCTAGTACTGCAACAAATTTTAAAGGAGATTAACATAACCTACACATGTAATTCTCCAGAATTAGGAGACCAGGTATCAACCTTTCCCCAGGCAGCACGCTGGTATGTGTTTGCATGCTGCTGTACAATTCGGCGCTGCCGTTGCACCCAGTCATCACCAAATAAATCTTTGGCCTCAGATCTGCCACACCAAGAAAAACCAAGACATTTATCACGATCTAACTGATCTGGTTAACATGCAACTGTCACTGCAATATTCAAGAGCCAAAGACAGATAGGAGAAAAGATTTCTGCTTCTCCTTTCACAAGTTCTGAAGTCAAATTGTTAACTTCATCAGTGGCAACCCAAGACAGATGGAAGGAGAAACCCAGCCATCTAAGAATCAATTGAAATCATTGGGTTCCATCCTAAGTTTGCCATAATTCAACACCTGCAGACAACAGGAAATCAGGGACATACCTCCGGACAGATCTGACCATATAGTGAATATTATTCATCAGGAAGATATGTGTGAGCGCTGGATCTCTGTAGAATTTGGCTTTGCTGTCTAAGTTGGTTTGAAGCACAGCCATGATGCGCATGGTTGCAGCTGCTAACTGAGAATTTGGTTTGCCTTCTGGTTGTCTGTCCCCAAGCAGCTGGTTCAATGTACTCTGATAGCTGCATTCCATCCTCCCACATTTGTCAGAGCCACCACAATCATGGATAACCATGGCATTTTTGGAAAAGCCACACCAACTTGTGGGAGTTCTGGGTGGAAACACTGCACCAACTTAAGCTTTTCTCAAAGAGAAATCTACTGTTGTATGAGTGCTGTAAAGATATGCTCTTGCTCAGAAGATCCAATGCATGCATGCCAGAGAAAAGTGAAGAACCGAAATTCACAACTACGATGAAAATACACAATTGTCAAAGTACCCATTTCCTGAGGGAATTAGTGTATGTAACAGAAATGTAAAGGATTGTCTGGTGGCATCAAAAGGCGAAACTCAGGATGGAAGCACTTGAATCAGAAAATATGCACAAAAGCCTTGTTAAGGTAGGAAAGGGAGGTACTTACTCAAACAGGAATTTCACATAGTTGATGACGTAACTAGTAAGTGGATGCACAGTGCCATCAAGGACAGGTGTTTTTGTGGCATCTTTTCCAACAGCATCTTCAAAATCGCCAAATGTATCTTTGGCTGTCTGTGCCAATCGCCTTATCAAGCCAATTGCTGCCTCTCTCATGCCTAGTGCCGACTCGCCTGAAAACACAACTTCTATCTGCACTATTCACAAATTGTGCTTCATGAGTGAACCTGGACAACATCATTATGCATTCACGTAGTCCCAAAACACATCTGAGACAATCTAGTAATACTACACACCTAAAGCTTTGCTTCAGAAACCAATCTTCATATCAGGAGAAGGGAGGCAGTCACCTCAGGAAGTAAATTGCTCATGGTTTCATACATGTCAAGCAGCACAAACAGCTTCTCTGGTGACTTTTTGCTTTTAGCAATCGCTTCCCCAAAGCTAAGAAGCATGTGCACACTTGAGTCTGTCACATCAGCGAAGCATTTCTCACGATGTGGGTCCAGGTGATACCATATCTGGTCACAAAGCTTCCTTTCCGCAGCAAACAAGAGTTTCACCTGCAGATATAGCAAACCAGCAAAGATGATGGGTGATCTGTGAGGTAATCTATTACTGCATTTCCAATTTGGAATCAAACATACCATGCCAGGCATCCAGATTCCTTGGAGAATCTCACTGAATCTACAGGAATCAATAAAACAACCAAGTGAGATGAAGCTTACAGAAATACGCATATACTGAATCCAGTTGCCGATCTTTCCCTCAAGTGTCTCCCATTGCATTTTCTGAACATCATCCTTGCTCAACTTCTCAACTCCCAGCTTCCGTAGACTTTGTTCTAATGTTGAGGCCCGCACATCTCTGCACCCAAGAGTCCCTAATGAGAAAGGGAAACCAGCCAGGACTTTCATCACAATATCAAGTGTCGAGTTGTACCGAATCCAGGCTTCCTTCTCAACAAGAGGGAGTTGGGTTGACCTGGTTTCTCTTTATTGGTCCATCGATCAAACTAATGATGAAGTGAGCAGTTAGAACTGTATACATGCAACCCATTCCATCCAAAATCATCACACTCCAAGGAATCACAATGTTGCTGCTATATGTTTTGAATTTTGAATGAGATTCTGATCATACATGAAGTGTGGCTTGATCACATAATTCCTGCAAAGACAGGAAAGGTCTGCAAATGTTACCTGTATATTTTGAGACAGTGTTGATGGTAGCCAGCAGCAACAAGCCTTTGTGCCATTTCTCGAAGTTGGGGTACAATCCTAGGCACAAGGAGTACTGGAAGAACTAGGGGCACAACTTGAGGACTATCAATCTTTCCATCTGCGGACCCTCCACCATGTGGAGAGCTTGCAGCTTGCTTTGTGGGATTTGGCAGCACGTCTGTCAGATGTGCTGGCTCAACTGGCTTGCTGCAGTGAAAAAAACATAAAATCTGTTCACCCTTGAGGTGCATAAAACTGATACTTAAGTCATACCTGGACACAAATGCTAGAACTACCAAGTGGTGAAATGACCCATCATGAAAGGATTGGGCATCACACAATCATGTATTGAAAGGGTTTTGTGTGAACCTGTGTTGAACAAGAAGCGCTTTGAACTCCTCTGTGAGTCGTGTCATTCCTTTTGTGAGTAAGCCCTTGGCATGGTTGAGTGCACCATCACTGGCTTTGAGGCTACTGTTGAGAGTGAAAAACTCCACATTGTTCTGAAGCTGGTCAACTGCTACCAAAAACCCACCTAAATCATTTTCTGGGCCTTTCAAAACCTTGTTCTCCACCTGCATTTTTTTTCAAAGCACAAATGTTGTTACAAAATCAATCAGAAGAAGAGTGCCACAACTGTCAAGTTATCTTTCTTTCACTGGCTCCTCAATTTCTTCTGGGGGAAAAAAAAACCCCCATGTTTCATGTACTGCTCTGCAAGGTCTTCTGCTCCCTTTGAAGAAGAGAAAGCTGGACAGAGGAAAACTCCAAGAGATCATCACCTGGCGGGATACATCAAATTGAGTCAACACTGATTCTGCAGCCTTCAAGGTACTGTCAATATTCTCGTGTGCTTTTCTGTATGCATGTGTTCGCACCTGCACAATCAAATTGCACGAACAAACAGGCAACCTGTCATTCATGCCCTGAGAAGAGGATGCACTGAGCATGCACCATCACATGCACAAACAAACAACCCATCATTCATTGCCCTGAGAAGAGGATTCTCCTTCAGTTTGGACCTTCACAATGACATGCACAAGCAGACAAACAACCAGCATTGCCATGAGAAGCATTCTCCTTCATTTTGGATCTTCACAATCACATGCACAAACAGACAAACAACCTGCATTGCCCTGAGAAGAGGATTCTCGTTCAGGTCTTCACAATGACAATTAGATCCTTCTCCCTTTGAAGACTATGGTGAAAGCTATGTGAAAGCTGCATTGGGAGACAAACCCATCATCCTTCCTCAGTCTTCTCTGCATTGCACCCCCAAAAAAAAGCCGGGCAAAAATCGAAGAATGAAAGAATGTGGGAGAGTGGTGAGAGGGAACGGAGGAGATTTCTTTTCTTTTCTTACTTGAGTGGGTCGCATTGCAGTCTCAAGAGTGGACAGACGGTGATCGAAAGACCCCAGAATGGTGATCATGGAGTCCGTGATGCTCTGGCTCTTTCCTAGACTCTCCCGCATGAATTGCGCCCTGGCAGCCAACTCTTCGACTTCGCTGAACAACCCCATTCCGCAATTCCCCCCCACTCCGCAAAACCCAACAACCATCACCCCCTCAACCCAACGCTCTCCCTAGCCTAAAAAACACATCTCGCCATCTCTCGTCGTCGTCCTCGTCGTCGTCGTGTGTGTGTGTCTCTCTCTCGCTCGCTACAAAAGCTTTTGTTTCCAAAACTTTTTGCGCTTTCTTCCCGTCCAACTCTTTTTCTCAAAATAGAAACCGAGCTTCCTGTTCCTGTTCCTCTCCTGCGTCTTCTCCTCAAACTGTGGTTACCATTCAAATGCAGATCGATCTCAAAGCACCAAAGGCTGCAAATGGGTTTCTGACGATTCGAGTGCACGAAGTGGAATGTGATCCAGGCAGCGTCCGTTTGTCACGTCGATAGAGGAAGACGATACGAGAAGAGCACGACTACGACGACAAGAAAGACGAAGGAACGCAGGCGCATGTGCAACAAGAGCTTCGTGTCGCACACGACACCCACCGCGCACGCCCCCAAAGATCCCTGCGTCGCACACGACCTTTGTCCTAATTCAAAGTCAAACCCCTTGTTGTTTCTCATTATTTATTCATTACTACTTTTTTAATAAATTAATAATAAAACTCTTTATTTTTTTATTTTCTTCTCTTTCTTTTTGGCCACACCCTAAACTCAATATCCATGACTTTCAACATTCATGCAATATTCAATAATAAATGTTTTATGCCAAAAATGATCGATTATATAATTTATATACCATTATAAAAAAATTGTTTTTTGCAACTTCTCTTATGCAACTATACATGTCACATACAATTAAAAAATATGACATTTTAAAATTACATAAAACATGTGTAGTTGCATAAGACAAGTTGTCCAATAAATAAATAAAATATATTTAACCAACACTTATATGCAAAAGATCTCAAAATTTAACATCATAATATTAAACTATTTCCATGATTAGACAATTTTTTTCAAGATCAGTTCACACCAACAAATACCACACGTGTTAAGTCATTACTAATGAAATATTGTAAAATATTGTGATACAATTAATGTCAACACAAAATAATTTGTTAAAAAGGTTTATTCAAAAATAAAATAAAATATATCAATATTTGTTAAATTTTGTTGAAAATTGAAATCCATTGGGTTATAATTATAAATGCACAACACAAACACAAGATGTATTTCACATACTTATTCTTCAATTGTTGAGCTTATGGAAAACTATATTTGAAACTACCAATTTTTTTATAAATAAATAAATACTTATCAAAGAAGTGCTAAACATTGATGTTTATGTTCATTAATATATAATTCCATTGTATCATTTACATAGTAAGCTCACAAAATGTTTATCAACATGTGATAACTCAATGGTAAAACCTAAGTGCAATGATAAAAATAGATCTTGAAAAGATTTTTTTTTTTTTTCATGACCTACGTAAAGTGGTAATTAAACTAGCGATTCAAAAACTAGGCTATTAATATAACATCGTGGTAGGTCCATCACTTTGTTGCAAAAAAACTCTAAAGCTTTATTAGCATTCCATCACAAAAAAATGCAATTGCGAATCTTTGTTTGTGATGGTGTTTATCTATAGTGGTAGTTCATAAGAAAAGCCAATTTGTAACATAGGTAAAATTGCATTCAAAAACATTCATAGGTAAAAACAAATTTATAAACCAAAGTATGGCAAGAACATCTTCACATGTAAAAAAAAAGTTTACAAACAAACAAAATAACAAGTAGTTGAGAAGAGGTCAAGGTCGTGATACAAACATATCATAAAGGTAGAAGCAAAAAATATGTAAGTCCTCATCAAGGACATGACAATTGGAATCATGCGTATATGGAGGTCTTGGCATTCATTTCTTACAAACATGTAAAATAAATAGTTTAAAAAGGAGCTCATCCATCCACAAGTGCACATGATCTCTTCTATGCAAGGTTGGGAAAAAATCATTAAGAAACTACAAAAATAAACCCAAATTAAACTTCTAAAGATAAGTGGAATTCCTTAAATTTCAATGACAAAAAAACATGTTGATTATCACAAAAAAAATAAATCCTATTTGCTATCATGGGCAACTACATGTCATTATCATCACGATCATCATCCATCTCCTCATCAAAGTAATGGTAGATGTTCTTGTGTCTTTAATATGACATCTTCTTCCATCTTTTTGTATACCGATGTCTTTAGAAGGTTCATCTTCATTAGTGTTGTTCTTTTTTTCGATTATCATCCTTGTTGCTATAAGTTTTTTTCACAGCCCATATAGCTTGAAATTCCCTTCCAAAGCACAAGAGTTGAATGGTTAAATTCCAATTGTTTGCAACCTTGTTTTACATTCATGGTGTTAATTGCCATTTTTTTGGAGAGCTAATGATATTTAATTGGCTAATTTTTCTTTCTTTAGTTGGTGGGTTTTGTTAGTAACAATCCACTTCTTTTTATAAATCTTGAACATAGTTTTAAATGGTTTAAAACAACTTGTTCATCCAAGAGATGTACAACATGATTTATTTGTGTTAACAATGTAACAAATTCCAAACCTATGCATTTAACAAGGAAAACAACCTTAAGGTCACATGGGAGCCATAACCATTTAACAATGTGTTTGAGACATTTTTTTTCCTCATTTTGAGCAAAATGATCTCAAATCCAAGCTCAAAAAAAAGTTTTTGTGATGCAAGTTTTGTTAGAGCTTTGTGCCATGGTAGCTCATGTTTCACATAAGTTTGAATCCAACATCCTCTTCCCTACTTTGTGCTCCACATATGTAAAAAGTTAATACATCATTGAAAAAACTCTTTTCAAAGGTTACCAAGTTTTCATTAAGAAAGTTGTCAATTTTTTTGAAATGAAAAATGAAAAAAAATTATGAACCTCAAATATGGCAAGATTCATAATTTTGAAAGTATTAAAATTCTTGAAAAGTTTTTGGAAAAATGATCATTTAAATGTAGACCTCACAACGAACTACAAAATATATCATAGGGGAAAAATTAAAATTTAAAAAATTCCATAACATTGTAAAAAAAAAATTTATAAATTTACTAAAATAATAAAATAAAATAAAATATTTAAAAATTTCATGGATTCACAATAACACATAATGAACATTACTCAAAATATGCAACCAAAATGAAAATCTACTTCATTCTATAGTCTCTACTTGACATGCATTAGTGTATTATTACAAGCAATAATGACTATGTCTAAAGTTGCGGAATGACACCTTCACCATTATAGAATAGTTTTCCAGGTTTAATAGAAGTTTAAAAGGGATAATTCCATAGTGCAGAATGGGACACCTTTGCAGAAATGGTTCCTTCCTTGGTGCAGAAAATGGTTTTTTTTAGGGTTTCATGAAAGTCAGAGGGTTTTTCTACAAGTGCAGAAATGGCAACTTTGTAGTTGCAAAATGGGTTTGTTCGATTAACAGTCAAACGACTATTCTACGTTTCCAGAATGGCACCTTCACGCTGCAGAATGGTTATTAGGGTTTGATAAAGGTTAGAGAGGACTATTCTACAATTGCAGAATGGCACCTTTCCTACTGCAGAATGGTTTATTTGATAAGAGTCAAAGGAAAATTCTGCAATTCCAAAATGGCGTGTTCGCTGCTGCAGAATGGATATTATTAAGGTTTGTTAAAAGTCAGAGGATTATTCTATAGTTGCAGAACGGCACGTTTTCTACTGCAGAATGGTTCTGTAGGGGTTTCACAACAGTCAGAGGACTATTCTACCGGCACAGAATGGCACCTCCGATGCTGCAGAATGCATTTTTAGGGTTTGATGCTCACCTTGAAAGCAAGCAAGCGAGAAAACTTGCTTCGATTCTTGAACGTTGAATTTGGTGTCGAGTTTTGAATGCGGTTTGTTGTTCTTGTTTATTGTTCATGGCCAAATAGTTTCATGTGCAATGGGGGCAATGATGTGGATTCATGCGTTTTGCCCCTCTATTTTTGAAGCTCCTTTTGATGCAAGAAGCTTCATAATAGATAAGTAGAAAGGGTTTTGAATCCGGCAAGAAGGGAGGGAGAGAGGGGGTGCGGAATTTTCTGCATGCGGCAAGCGGAGAGTGAGTGAAAGCTGAGAGTACGCCGCCGGGGGATTCTGCGATGGCGATCTCAATTGCTGCTGAATGGAATGAACTGTACAATCGTTTCTACAGGAAGCAGGAGATTTACACCATGTGTTGGAAGAATGTGGATCTAAGCAGGCATAAAGTGGCGTGCGCCAGATTTGGAGGGCCGATTGCAATCATCCGCGATGAGTCGAAGATGGTGCAACTGCGTGCAGAATCAGCTCGAGCGAAGCTTCTCATCTTCTCATCTTCGGGGAAGCTATTGTCGTCTGTTGCATGGGATAGGCCTGGAGGTCGTCTCATCTCTATGGGTTGGACTGATGAAGAATCTCTTCTCTGTGTCATGCATGATGGAACTGTGTTTCAGTACAATTACCGTGGCGAGCTTTCCACAAGCCAACTGTCCCTTGGTCAAGAATGCTGGGATCAGGGAGTTGCAGATTGTGTGATATGGGGAACTGGATTGGTTGTTTTGACAGAGAAAAATCAATTGTTCAGTATCCCTGATCTGGAAAATCCACAAGCTATCAAACTTGCTGATCCTCATCTTGAGGAACCGCCACATTGCTTTGCAGTTATTGAACCTCAATATACTCTTTCTGGCAGCTTGGAGGTTCTCATTGCTGTGGGTTCCACAGTACTCATGGTGGATGCAGATTCAGTTCAAGATCAAACGGTTTCCATTGGCCCCTTACAGAAGATGACTTTGTCTCCAAATGGTAACTTTCTAGCTTGCTTTTCAGATGATGGTCGCTTACTGGTTGTCACCACCGATTTCTCGAAGACACTATCAGAGTTCACCACTGAGGTAAGGGAATTGAAATTCAGCATCTTCTTTTGTGCACATACATCAACTCCAGGATTTAGGGTTTAGGTTTCCAGGTAATGAAATTGAAATTCAGTGTCTTCTTTTGTGCATATATACAAATTCCAGGATTTAGGGTTTAGGGTTTCCAACTGACGATTATGGTCAATTGCTTCATTACCTATTGTGTGTGTGTGTGTGTGTGTGTGTGTGGCAATTCTTTGCAGTCGGCACTGCCACCTGAGCAACTGGTATGGTGTGGGGTTGATAGTGTGCTGTTGTACTGGGAGGAGATGCTTCTCATGGTTGGTCCCTATGGTGATTTTGTGAAGTACCCTTATGATGAGCCTGTTGTTCTGATACCTGAATGTGATGGTGTCCGAGTTCTCTCCAATACATACATGGAGTTTCTACAGCGTGTGCCAGACTCTACTGTCTCCATCTTCAAAATCGGTAGCACATCGCCAGCAGCAATGCTTTACGATGCTCTTGACCACTTTGACAAGCGAAGTGCCAAGGTCCTTCTATTTTTTCCATCCTCCCTGACTCTTCTGAACACAGTGTTGAGAGATATGGAACTCGTTGCTGGCTGCTTCAGTTCTCAGTAATTTGGTTACAAATCAGTTGGGTGCTGAAAAGTGTATGATATACAGGCAGATGAGAACATAAGGCTGATCCACGATTCACTAGCGGATGCTGTGGAAGATTGCATAGATGCAGCAGGTCAAGAGTATGATATTGCACAACAACGCACTCTTTTGCGAGCTGCAGCCTATGGACGAGCCTTTTGCAGGTTTCACTTTTTGTTTCTCATCTTGAGTGTCCAATTCACGTGTGGATATGTATCTCTATTTCCATATTCTGCACTTCAAACCGAATGTAGAGAGGTGCGGTAGCATGCAAGCTTTGCATGTTGGGAACAGCCTGATAGAATAATTTGACCTGGTTTTGGCAGAAAGTTTCATCGAGACCGGTTTCAGGATATGTGTAGGACACTCCGAGTGCTCAATGCTGTTCGTCAATTTGAAATTGGAATCCCTCTCAGTATCCAGCAGTTTAAGGTACACAAGACTGACCCTGATCACACTTTTACTGACCTTGTTCACAGATCACAGACATGAAGATAATGCTTAGATCTCTGCTTATCACTCATCCATGGCTTTGATGTTGATGTAACCAGGAGCTGACTGCACCAGTCCTCATAGCACGACTTGTTAATAGTCATCGCCATCTTCTTGCTCTGCGCATCTCAGAGTATTTGGATTTGAGCAAGGTGCATTCCTACATAGCCTCTACCGATCCATTGTTACTTGCTGAAATCCCTAACCCCTATTACAGGGGTCCTTGCTTGCTTGCTTGCACTTAATCTAGTGTTGTACATCTCCACCTTGAGTTGGAATTTGTAGCCATGATTTCCTTGCTTTATCTTGTCGTGAACAGGAAGTGGTGCTTCTACATTGGTCATGTGAGAAGATTAAAGCAGCATCTGATGTTCCTGATCCAGCTCTCCTTGATGTGCTAGTGGAAAAGGTACAGTAGTTACTTCCTTTGCATCTCACATCGGCAGAAACCTCCATTTGTCAAGGTTTCATGATATCACATGCTTTTGGACAGTTTTCAATATTGTGAGCACCATCTTAGGTTGCCCAATGTGTGCTTTGTTGACCAGACACACAAGTGTTGTGTCTTTGTCATCCATTAGACATGACTCTGTTGAAAACTTCGTTATGTGCAGCTGAAATTGTGCCCAGGAATCTCATATGCAACAGTGGCTGCAGATGCACACCAAAATGGTCGACAGAAGCTTGCTGCCCTTCTTCTTGACTATGAACCACGTGCTTCTGAGCAGGTGATTTAAACTGTGAAATTGTTCTGTACTCTCAGAGTAAGGCCAAGATGTCTTGGTTATTTTGGGAAGTTTGCTCGAACTTAATGATAATGGGTGTCATCTGTGGTTGACCAATGAATTGCAGGTCCCACTTTTGACAAGTATGGGAGAGGAAGAGAGAGCATTGGTGAAGGCAATTGAAAGTGGGGATACAGATCTGGTTTACTTCTCAATATTCCATAACTGGCGCCAAGTAAGTGGAATAATGGTATCCTTCAATGATTTGGAACAGTTACTAGCATTGTATGTTTTCACATGCAGATACCCTGTCCAAGGGACTTAAGGTTGTTGCAATCCATTTCACCAGATTGTGGTGTTGATTAAATTTGCTCTGGGGTTTGACACAGCAATCAGTTACAGAATTCTTTCGCATCATACAAGGGAAGCCTCTTGCTCGTGATCTATTCATCTCGTATGCAAGGTGACACATCTCCTATTCCAGATTATCAGCCCTTGAGCTCAGTTGTTCTTGCATAGCAAACGACTATCATTAGCAACGTCATTCATATGCCACTGGTTCCTAAGGTGCATGAATTTGTTGTGTGTTGAGCCTGATTGCAGACAGAATGAGCCTGAAGTTTTGAAAAAGTTTTACATGTCAATTGGTCAACCTCAGGTATTGACTATGGCAAATATTGTTCTTGTTGCAATAGTGTAGTGTCCCAAGTTTGGAAATATGACATCATTTTTGTGTGGGTGGAAGAGCTGAAGGCATGGCAGCTGACACCTGGTATTTATACTCACAGGGAGCTGCAGAAGTCCTCTTAAGGGAATCATGGGGCTATTCCCAGAATCTGGAGCAACGATCTGGCTCAGCACTGCAAGGCCCCCGCTTAAAACTTATTGAGCAAGCAAGTGAGCTTTATGCCCACACAAAGGAGCATGTATTTGAATCCAAAGCAACAGAAGAGCAGGCCAAATTGCTCAAGTACTCTCTTTTTTTCTCAATCATCTTTGCATTTTGCTGTTTTTCTCCCTCTTGTGACCTTGATGATCAGAGGCATCTACTCTAAAGAGTTTGAGGAGCTGAAATGCATGGGTTTTGGCAGACTGCAACAGGAGTTGGAGATTGCCACAGGACAGCCAATATTTGTGGATTCCAGTGTGAGTGACACCATTCGTACGTGTATCAGTCTTGGCAACCATCGCACTGCTCAACGCATTCGAGTTGAATTCAAGGTCTTTCCTATATTTCTTGACTGGCTCCAGCTTTTTTTGTCCAGGAATTTCACTTCTCTTCATTCTATGTGATTCTGGTGATGGGTGATAAATGGTTTTGTTGAGTGTGTTTCCAGGTTCCAGACAAGCGATTCTATTGGCTGAAAGTTTTTGCTCTTGCAACAGCAAAGCAGTGGGATGCACTGGAGAAATTTTCAAAAGAAAAAAAGCCCCCTATTGGTGTGTTCTCTGAGAACCTAACCTTGAGAAATCTTAGGCTGTAAGTACAGTAAACAAGAGGTATTTTGTCATGGGAGCAGGTGGATGAGAAGGTTAGAACTCAATTTTGTCAGCAATTTGATTCTGCATAACACAAGAATGTGCAAAGAAGGCTATTGTCAATCCTCATATGATGATGGGAAAGTGATATTTGATATTTTATAACCTTATTTTGACTCTTATATTGTTTTGAACACCAGGTTTTAAGCCATTTGTGGAGGCATGCATAGAAGAGGGTGCAACTGAAGAAGCGTTGAAGTACGTCATTAAGCTTTCTGATCCCCATGAGAGGGCTGAGGTAGGCATCCTGCATACTGGCACTGGTCATCATGATGTCCATACTTTGCTCACTATTGAGTCACCAGTTGCTTGTCAAAGACCACTGCCCACACACATGTGATTGACCCAAAGTGGGGTGTGGTGCAGGCATATGCACGGATGGGGATGGTGAAAGAGGCAGCAGAGGCTGCATCTCAAGCTAAGGATAGCGAACTGCTGGGCAGACTAAAGTCCACATTTGGTCAGAATACAGCTGCTGGAGCCCTTTTTGATACACTTCGTGATCGTCTTTCTTTGACTGGAGGAGGTTAACGGTTATTTAATGTTACCATCATCTTCTTGATGGTTTTCAACATTCCTAAAGAGCTATGCTGATGTCTTTGGCGGAAGCTTGATTTAGTATTCTTTTTAGGTTGTTTTAGTAATCAATGTTTTCTCTGGTACAATAGCCCAAATTGCCAGCATGATTCTTCACATGATCAACTGCTATGAGTTGGAGTCAGTTGTTAGCAGGCAGTACGATGTACATAAGGTATCGAAATGCATCATGAGTTGACGACTTTTGTCTTTAATTGTGTCAAAGGATACTTTATTTGTTCCCTGTGCTGCTGCCTCAAGGTTTGACCAGAATACAAAGTTGGACTCCATCACTGATTGCATATCAGCTGTAAAATCAATCAGATGCCATCTGCTTTCCTGTGCTCCATGAACTGATCTCCACATTGACACCCAAGTAAGTTATTCAAAATGCTTCTCATCAGCAGCGACTTTTCTGTGTCCTCATGTAACACCTTAGAACAACCTATATGGGTACATTGACCAGGTAGTTAAGTTAGCTAGTTATGCAGATTCTTGTTGAAATGTAAGTACTAATTTTGAATAAACTCAAGTGAATATGGAGTGTAAGAGGTGGGCTTTCAACACAAGAAAGTTCTTCTTTTGTTCTTCTTGTCTACATTTTTTCATGCATGTGTCAATTTGGATATTAGGAATGGAAGTGTACCTACTGTTGTAGTTCTGATCATGGATCTGAACTCTAAACTGAAGAGATGTAATTTAGAAGATGAATTTTCTACTTCTACTTGAATTCATTTCTGCTTCAAATGCATTTGCCCATTAAGGGCTTTATTGCACCCTTGTCATGTTTTTGCTTTTGAATATGAGTATGGTAAGAATCTCAAGTCTATTGTTTGGCTTGCTCTTGTCACTTTAGTACATGGTATTTGACCAATGGGTATGGGTATGGGTAACAAATCCTAACTTCAATTCTTCCATGTGCATCTTGGGATTGGATGGGAACACACCTAATAGTTAGATTTGACATGACAGAATATACATGTTAGTTGGGGCTTTTCATGTAGTTTCATCTCACAATGTGTTCAAGCTTTGTGAAGTTTGCAAAATGTATGCTATTAGACATCTATCATCATGATTTATGTACTGATTTAGAGACATTGAAAAGGGGTGGTGGTTGAGAAAAACCATTTTAGTTAAGAAAGTTGAAAAGCACTTAGTCAATAGAACTACATATGGGTGATCATATATAACTTTCTTGCAAATGACAAGAAACGATCTTGAGTAGGGTAATAGTTGTTATTTTATGTACCCATCATAAGAGATATTGTGACCAGAAACGAATTCCAGATCACATCCAGACGTTCTGTTTAGGGTAAAGGGAGTTCAATGGAAGCATGTTGAGAAGCTTTTCAAGTTGTTGCTGCAAAAGATGAAGTGACAGGGTGGTGTTTGTCTGATTGCATTCGAATAACAGCAGCAGTGACTGATGGACCAATTGTCAAATGGACATGATGAAGGTGTGAAGAGGTATTCTGTTCTTGGGGTGTTTGGCATTGTGTTCTTGTATGGGGAGTTATCTTCTACTGTAATGTGGGGCAGTGTCTAAATTGTATTGATCTGTTGTGTGGTTTGCTGAGTGCCAAGGGCAAGGAGTTTGGTGTGAACACATTCAGTGTTGTTCTTATCCTTCTGTTTGATGCACGTGAAATTTGGCGGGGAAAAGTGCATTGCTGGGAGGAGTGCATGAAGCCCTCACATGAGGATGGGGATAAGCGGGCAAGCAATGTGTGCAATGGAAGGAAGGAGTTTTGGAAGCTAAGTGATGTGCTTTTGTTATAGGAATAGATAATGTTTGTTGTTGTGGTAATCAGCATCAAATTCAACTCATAGGAAATTTCTGATGTGCTGGTGCAAGTTTGCTAACCTGAACTCATGTAGTTTTCAAGTCGAAAGTTTGAGCATTATTGGGATGTGATGACAAATTAGAGAGAGTCAGAGTAGCTATGAGAGTTGGTGATCATGAGAAGGAATTGTTGGGGGTTTGTTAATGTTACAGCAGCTGTGATTTTGGGGATTTGTTTTGTGGTGGTATTTATTCAATAATCATTGTAGTTTCCTACAGTGGGGAGAATTATCTGATGTTACAGGGAAACATGCATAGTTGAAATTTTCACGTTTATGGTTCTGCTGTTGTTGTTGAAGGCAATGGGTGTTTCTGTTAGGGTTATGTAGTTGATAAGATGGCATTCAGCTTTGAGGCAAGACCTGTAATGTGTGGTACTGTTCCAGTATAACATTGTGCTAGAGGTGGTTTTTGTAATTTGAAGAAGCGCAATGCAATGTACTGTCATTATGGTCAGATGGCCAAGTATGGGACAGGTGTAGTTTGGTGGTTTTGACTATGTTGTTGAATGTTGTGCAAAGGGGGAAGATGGTGCCTTTTCTGGAACAATGGAAAAATTATGTGTGGCATTCAGGCACAAGAATGATTGTTGTTGGGTGGATCAAAAGCATTGTTCGGTGGTATAGGTGTCTATTCTTCTGTACACTCCAGAGAGGACTCATGAGGGTGTTGATTCTAGCTAATCCAGAACCAAAGAATTGGGAATCTAAAGCATGACTACGGTGAGTATATTTTGCAATGAAGCTTTCTTATATTTCAAGTATGTGACACATACAGCTGTCCAAGCACTTTGAGTGTTGAACATGATTCATTCAATTTCCAATCAGATAGCGTTGCTATAAGCTAGAAAATTGCCCTGATTCTTTTATTTACAATATCCATTGGATGTTTACAAAGACATTGGATATTTACAATGATCTTGAAGGAGAAAATAGAGCTACTGTGACCTGGAATCATGTAAATGGTGAATTTCAATGAAATTTTGGAAATGATGGTGATCTCATCATTTTTTAAAACATCATTGGATGTTATGTCATTGTGGTTGTGACCTTAAGGCATGAGAAAAGAAATGAGTTGTGAGAGTGCTTCAAAATTCAAACATATTAGAGTTACATGTGAAGTAAATATGTCTTCACCCTGTCTTCGGACCTCCTTTTACCCCCTATCGCCTCTTTCAGTCGTACTGAAAAGTGAAGACATTTTATTAAATCTCAGTATGAAATGCTGCAACTCAGTATCAAATGCAGAAACTCATCATTCAATGCACAAGGTTCGAGACTAATTATAGTCGTTGTACAGTGAGCTGTGAAAATATATGTAGCAGCAGTTTGGCGCTCAGGAAAAAGGAAAGACAAGACGAAATTCATTTTACCACCAAAAATTGATGGTTTTCTGAGTTTCATCCCCTGTTGAATGCTACTGTACTTTTTTGCAGGTTTTTTTTTTTAATCTCACCCTGTGTATGACCAAACTCAGGGTTCTGGTACTGTGTTTTTCTTACTTTACGGATAACTCTATTTTCATAAGTGTGAAAAGAAATCAGTTTTAACATTTTCAACTGACTTTTCATGTTGTGAATTATAATCTTGTGAATGTTTTAAGTGTTTGAAACAAGGTTTCAAATAACAAACCTTATTCAAATTGAATATTTAAAAATTGTTGACCCCAAACAAAAAGGGTCAAATTACTTTTAAATGGAGCATGAATGTAATGTTGAATTTTTATTTTCAAGGTTTACAAATTTGAAGTTGAAAGTTATTGAATTCGACTATTTAAGTGCAAAAAATGAGGTGCATTTATTCATGTGCAAAAGTTGAGGTGCAAAGATATTGAAATACAAAAAATAAGGTTGCATAGGTTTGCATTTTTATTGTGCAAGGCTAATTTGGATTCACATTTATGATACCTTTGCCAAGGAAATGATGAGGTTTTGATTGAATGATAATGCCATGTTGTGTATGTGACGATAACATGGCACCTACGTGGTAAATGGCATGGAGTAATGGACATCAAGCAATAAATGAAGTCTCTATTCTTTTTCAAAAATATGTTCAATTTTTTTTTGAAGATCTAAAACTTAATTTTTTATAAGAAAAATGATTGATATATATGTTTTTAAAATATAGTTGACAAAAACGTCTAAAACCTTTAGAATGCTTAATTGGACAAACCTTTTAAAAGATAATCAAATGAAAGCTTTTAAAAGATGCAATGAGCAAAAGTTTTCAAAAGATGCAATCAACGACAACCTTTAGAAGGTTATGTAATATAAACATATATAATGCTTAGTTGATAATAAAAAAATTGAAGCTTATTGAACTATTAAAAGATTGTATTGAATAATAGAAGTAAAATTCTCAAAATCCACTTTTAATTTTGTCGATGCAAGTTACGTATGTGAAAAGGGCCTGAGTCTGAGTCCAGGACCTTCTGTGATTTGAGACCTGTGCCGAAGGCCAATAGGCCGAAGGAACAAGATGAAAATCGCAGAAAGGCCTATTTTCATTCAGGTCCTTTTCCTACGTAAAGCAGAGTTGGGATTTTTCACTTTCTAGAAATAGTGACAAGTTGGCTGGTACCTGCCGCTAGTCAGAAGCGCAGCTTAGTTGATATCTTCCACCACGGAAGATCCTGCTTGCTGAAAACAGGTTTTTTCAAGCAAGTAAGGGAGGTAAAAATACAAAGCAAAAATTCAGGCAGTGCTTTCCGACTTTTGAATTCCTAATTCATTCCATGTTTAACTTGCATCATGTTTTGTTCAAGTTAATGAAAATAATTTAAATTTTTAATTTGTCAAGTTCATATAATATTTCTGAAGTTGTATTTTTGTTTTGTCCTTGACACATGGTGCCATGTGATAAATGGAAATGAATTCAAAATATATACTCTTTCATAAAAAAACATGAGCTCCTGTGAAAACAAAAAGGGCACATTCCCACAAAGGAACACACATTTATCAAAGTAATACATGTTCCAAATCAATAACACACATTTCATGTTCCTAAATAAAAATCAAAAGGTCATGTGACTAATCAAATTTACATATGGATAAAGTTTAAGTGAATAATCATTACATTTGCAATGAAAATATGAAGGTTTTTATTGTCTCTTCCTTTAGTGGAAATTTTCACAAAACCATTTATTTTGAATTCAATATATATTTCTTTCCTTTATTAAAAATGGAACAATAATTTTCATCCATTTTTTCATATTGAAAATGCATCCATGTGTATTTTGAGATGTGATTTTAGAAAAATAAATGTATGGTTTTGTTTTTTCCTTTTTTATATTTTTTTCTTATTTTCCATTCTTCAATTTTTTGTTTGTTCTTAAAATATCTATTCACTTTAAATGTTTAATAAATACATAGATCTTCAAAGGCCCACAAAGGTTGTACATAAAACTTTCCTAACAAAGTTTTTTTTTTCCTTCCTTTTCATAAAAATATATTTATATTTCATCATGTTTGTTTTAATCATTCACTTTATTTTTTAAATCTATTATTTTAAATTATTGAACAACTCCATATTTCTTTAAGGGTTCATGAATGTTGTAGCATCTTCTTAACAAATGTATATATTTATTTATTTTCATTTTGGTTTCAATAATTTTCAAATTGTCTTTGTGAAGTATTTTGCACACCTTTTGGTACCCTTTAGTTGGAAGGCCTACAAAATTTCACATAACCAATTACAAGGGTGGCATTACAATTGTGGTTTTTATTGGGCATTAAGGTAGTTTCACAAAAGTTAATGTTTAACTCTATATTAAACTTCTATTGTGTTGTAAATTTCAAAATTAAATATTACACTTAAATAATTTATCGACAAAGCCCAACCTACCATGGTGGAACAATGAAAAAAAAGTTAAATTGTATGTAGTTAATGTGTTTAATATATGGAATAACCTTCTACAATATTCTACTACTAAAGGAGCAAGCATCATACCACACTATTAACCATGTAATGGTAATGAAAACTAACAAAGATGTTTTTTTGGTTTTTTTTTTTTTCATTTCCTAACTAGATATCATAATTAAATGGAGAATATTTCTTACTACTTTTGGAAGGGTTACATCTAGTTAAAACTTCACTTTTTACAAATTGAAATGTTTTACAATTCTAACCTCATGTTTTAATTAAATATCAAAATTTCAAATAAAATCTTGTTGGTGAACTAAAGCAACACAATGTTGATATCATTAGAAAAGAAAACCCCAATTTGTGACTTCAATTTGCGACCAAAACCTGCTTATAAATCACTTTAACAAGTAAATATTCCATTAGTTGCATAAGTTTAGTTACATAAATATAATTGCATTGAACATTTAATTACAAATCATGATTAAACATGACATTAGTACAATGCACATGGATGAAATATATTGTCAAATTAAGGAGCTTGACATGTTGCAAAATCTTTATGAGTTATAAAATAATGTATTAACAAGTTCAATTTGATGGCATTTCTTGAGAGTTATGAGTTCTCAAAATCATAAGACAACAAATTGTCATGGTTTCAATATAGGAACTTTGAGAATTTTGTGAACATGTTACTTTGAAATTTGAAGTTTTAATGGAGACATGCAAATTATATTACAAAAAGAAATGCCTCCCATAGGAGTTTAGGTGATGGTGAATCCGATGTGAATATATGATTTAATTTTGGTCTAAAATTGCAATAAGTATCTTATTTAATTGTTTGAATAGTTGAACTAATTTATAAATGCATGTAAAAGTGTGCCACTTAATTTTTATCCTCCAAAAGTTCTTGTCCCCTTTCTTCGTTGCAATGAGATTAAAAAAATGTGCCAATGTTCTTTCCAAATTCCACTATTGTCTCGCAAAAAGTTACCACCAATACCATTGATATCCCTTCATAAACCTAGGGAGGTGTTAGGTCACTACCTTTGTTTTCACATTCACATTATTATAACATTGGGGATGGATAATGAACTTGCAATTAAGGTAAGCTTTTTCTTCACATATCTAGTTTTCATATTGTTAGATTGAAAATTTTGGAAAATGTGAGAGTTTGATGATATAGAATTCAAGGCATCTTTGGCTCATAACTTCATTTAGATATGTGTCATGTTTAATGGTCAAAGAGGCTATTGGAGAATGGAGTTTAAAATTAGGTGTTTGTGGGTGTATACACATTGTTACCACCTAAGGTTGGAGAAATTTCTTACTATACATCAAATGAAAAACTACCAAAAGAAACCTACATTTGTAATGGTCATAACCAACCCAACAACAATTTCCAAAGTTGTTATTTTAGCCCATGATGGATTAATTTGCATATCTCAAATATGAACAAAATGGTCATTTTATTGGAATCAAATGGATTATTGAAATGAAGGGTACCCATTCAAAGGCACATACTAGTGATTAGAAAAAGGACATACATTGCAAGTACTTTAGTATGGTCTACACCCAACATTTGGTAAAAAAATTACAATGATAACCACAAGTGACAAGATTGTAATAGTACTAACAATGAACATGTACTTGGTGCCTAATGATAAGTACAATGTAAAAGTATATTGATCCTTTCAAACTTTCAAAATGTATTTTGATGGAAAATATAATAGTTAAGTCAAGAAATTTTCACAACCTTTGTAGTATAAAATATTCAACTTCAAACAAAAAAGAAAACTAATAATATAGGAGACAAAAACAAGAAGGGATAGTTGTACAAGGACACTATAACATCAAGAGTGGGATAATGTTTTGCATTTTTATGTGCATGTAAACCAAGTTGCCAAGTCAAGTATTCATGTTGGGTTAACACAAAGTAACAAGTTAGAATGGAAATAAACCTTAAGTTGGTTAGTCTCACCAAATTGAAATGTTTGTTAGTTGGGATTTTATATCAAGCTTAGCTAATCTTAATTGCAAAGCAAATTGGTTTGTCACCACACATTAAATAGGTGTCATGTCAATTACATAGACACACATACATTGTAATTGTTGTTGAACCATCAATCATAGAGTTACACAAAATGCAATTGAACAGATAATACACAAATGAATTTCCTACGAAAGAGGGGTTTTTCTCCTATTCTTGGTCTACGACCTTTCATGAACATTGTTTTGGATATTATGAATGAAAATGTATTTATGATATGATTTGAACTAATGAGATATAATTGAAAAGGTGTCCTTTGAAACTTTTACTAGAGACTGGGAAGGTAGGAAAAATATATAACTAGTAATCATTTGACTTGCTTTCAACATGGTCTTTTTCAAAGTTTTACTTCTAGAGAATGTTTTTAATCTTCACATGTAAATACAAGGGAGAACGAATATCACCTTTCTTTAACATATTTGTTTTTGCACCAAATTGGCAATTTCCACCTAAAGAGGTTCATCACATTCATGATAAGGTTCTTCATCCCTTTTGCAAATGAAAATCATGAGAATTAAAAGCCATGCAATGCTAAGGATGAAACTTTTTAATGTTGATCACATCATGTAGAAAGCTAAGAAAAATATCAAAGACATGATGGAGAAGAAGCAAATGGAAGGTCATGCAACACATTTTTTTTCTATAGGACATTTGTATGTGTCAGGGGTGTCATGGATGCCAACGCCATGGAGTTCATTCATTTGAATGATTATCCATGGATTATAATAATTTTGTACATAACTTTTAATTGAGTTTCAATTCACTTTTCATTAACTTCCAATTAAATTTTATTTCATTTTCATTTGATTCATAGTTCACTTTTAGTTAAGTCTTAAATTCATTTATAGTTAAGTTCTAATTATATCTAAGTTAATTCCCAAATAACACCCAATTAAATTTTTGTTTATTCTTAGTTTAAGTCATAATTAATTCCAATATTCTTCTAGTTGATTCATAATTAAGTCCCAATTAATTTTCAGTTAATTCATAGTTGACTTTCAATTAGCAAGGTTTTGAAAAAATTGTTTTATTTGATGCACACATAGAAGCCTCTTTGGAAGCTTCCTTGAATTAGGTTCCCAAAAAGAAATAAATAAAAATAGGACCCTTCATTTCCTTCAATCTGTTCAACATTAGTTTTAAGCACAATTTTGCATCATAGCTTTGTCATGTTGATGTTTGCATTTGTTAACATAATAAAAAATTTGTTGCCACATTTGTTTTACACATCTTATGTTATTGTTTTTAGTTATTGTGTTATTGTTTTTGAGTCATATAATCTTGTTTTATTGCTTCTTCGAAAGTTAAATTTAGACATTTCCTTTAGCCTTTGTTATTGTGGTTTTTTGTGTCCTTCACAACGGGCACGAAAACAATCATGACTACATGATTTTTTAAATCCAAAACAAGAACAAAATAAAATTTAATTCCAAATTCAAGTTATGAAACAAGAATAACAAAAATAAAAACACAACATGTGCAAAACAAAAATCCAACAAGATTTTATTGCAAAGAAATAATAAAACAAGGTTATGACCAAAAAAATTACCTAAGACTAGTGTTGAACATGTTAAAGGTAATGGAAAATTCTACCTCTATTTATACCTATTGGGCACCTAGTTTTAAAAAGTTTATAAAAAAACTTTCAATTCACATGTGGTCCATATTCATGCATGTGAGTCCATGTGTGACCCATGTGTACTCATACGTGAATTATGAGTGAACTAAGATTCAACCAAGAATTAATTGGAAGTGAATTAAAAGTGAATTCAAATTGAATTCAAATTGAACTAAAATTTAATTGGAAGTGAATTAAGAGTGAATTGAAATTAAACTAAAGGTTAGGTGGGTGAAAACATGGTATTCTGTACATATTTTTTACCTTGTGGTAAGTAGGTTTTAATAGATAGATTTTCTACTTTCTATTATGGCCACATGTCAAAACTATAATGAAATCTATATCCCCAAAAGTAATAGAACAACTAAATTTTAAAAGTAGACTAAAAGTATCCCCATTTACAAATTTACCACTTGCCAAATGGGGATACTTTTGATTTATTTTTTTAAAAAAATTAATCTTAATTTTTTTGGAAATGAATACTTATAGTAATGATAGAGGTGTGCGATGGTTTACAATTATAATTTCACCCATTTTTATGCTACTTGTTTGGTTTTATATGCATGATACAAGGTAAATTTAAAGACACTTACTTTTTTCGTCTAGTTTACCATGTTTTTACCCATGTACTAGTTTATTACAAGTGATGGATGAACATTCAAATAAATGAATTCCATCCCATTTGCATTCGTGATAATGTGAATCCAAACCCTTACCCAAATGGTTATGGGTTTTTAGCTCTTGGTGTAACTTCACTTGCAAGTTAGAATAAAAAATCAATCAATCAATCAATGTTCATTTGAAAGAGAGACAAATAGACAAAATATAAATAAAGATAATAACAACAACATATTTAGTCAAAGCAAGGATTGAGATTTCATAAACAAAAAATGTTACATAATAGTGATAGAATAAATTTTGCAATTAATTCTAAAGCAAACATACATGCATGTTTAATGGTAGTAAAAATACTTATAACAAATGTGCAATCATTCAAATTTTCAAAATGCAAACCCTAAAGGTTCCTTTGATATGGAAGAAGTTTGCACCACCAATTTATAAATGTTATGAAAATTGTGAAAGGATCTTTGTTGGATGTCAACAAATTAGTCATCACTTGTATCTAGCAACTTTGTCATCATCAAGGAACATGCCCATAAAGGTGACATGTAGAATGCTTGTAGGTGTACATGGAGCCTCCCATTTAACCTGTTGATCCTATACTGGACATTGAAGGTCACATATGTTCACATTCTCACCTACAGGTTCCATTGACTTTTGCACCACAAACAAACATCTTGATGCAGTCATAATCAAACATTATTATACTTTAATAATGAAAACAAAAACGGAAGAGATCAAACCCAAATTGTTTGAAAATCACATTTATAAGTAAATTTCGAAAATGTTTTTACAAATTGTAACAAATTTTGGTGTTAGGATCCAAATTAAAATCATGCACACATTCATTTGGAATATCCAAACACGGAAACAATGGAAAAATACCTTAAGGCACACAAGGGAAACTAACAACAAGAGACATTTAGAAGCTAGTGCATTTATAAAGTAGTTGACATGAATGGATGTCAAGAAATGGCTACGACCAACAATGAATTGTTAAGATGGAAATTGGAAATGGTGGTGGCTATAAATGGGGGTTTTAATCACTATAAATGTGGGTTCATCCAAAAGGATCTCCATCACTTTTCACTATTTAGCAATAAATAATCTATAATCCTTCCCTTTCCTCTTCATCTTTATGACACCAAATCTTGCTTCCACCTTCCGTCATACATTTAAAGGTTGTTTAGTGAAAGTACTCTTGGTGATTTGACCTTACATTCCACTCCACACTCTTACAACTAAAATACATCAAAATATTGTGCATACGATGACAATTCCATTCCTACATCACATTCCCAACTTGTGTATTCCATTTATAATGCTTTAAATAAATAGATGATGATATTTTCTGGTATGGAATACATTAAAGAAAAGTTGGAATGCAATGACCAATGGTTTTGCCACTTGTTTTTTTGACAATGTCACAAGAGTGTGCATGCACATGAAGGCAATGTTTTTGTGTTATAGTAAGATAGCAATGCCTCCTCTATGTCATGTTGCACATCACCCTCTTCATCTTCCCAAAAGCTCAAGGGAGTCCCTTTTAAAAATCTTTTACTCATTGAGAAAGACTATAAACTTTTTGGTTGAAATTAAACAAGACTTTCCAACATATACAGCTCTTGGTGTAGTTCATCTAATTGCACTTTTCATGCTATAATCCATCTCAAAACTCTCTCTATTTTTTTTCTCTTTTACTTGATGATAAGTTATTAAAGACTAGTAGAATTTCTGGCAAGAATGCAAAGAATTTAATTTTTATTAAGACATTACAAGATTGAATTAACATGTTTCATGGCATTGTTAGAGGGCTTCAAGATGGTGGTGGCAATTGTTGATGTTTGTCCCAACAACAAACACAATCTATAATTAGTCTTCTCCAACAACAAACATCCACAATTGCCACAATTGTGATGGTTGCAATGATTTTGAGAAACATTTGGTTGACAATTGTGAAGATTAAAGTGTTTAACATACTTACATACCATTTCCAAATGTCCAATCATTACATGGAAAAAAACATTGGGGCTTGTTTTCTATAATCCTTGTGATTTGTAATTTTAAGGTTTGATCAAGAGAACCATTGCATGTTTTTCCCTCCATTTTTAAGTCACACTTTGTATAGGAAAAAAAAATTGCCAATTCTTTTACATGTAGGGTAAACCCTAGGATCAAAGCAATACCAAAATAAGGCAACCGAAGGCGAGAGTTTAGGGTTTTGTCCTAAATTTTGGCAAAGCTTGAAATGTGGTCTTTAAATGGTGTAAAGATTGTGAGGCAAAATGAAAAATCTTGCTCGAAAATGGAAAATCCTGCCCAAAAACACAAAATCCTGCCCGAAAACGAAAATTTCCACATGGTCAGTTTGGACACTAGGATTTCCACGCCAGGTCTTTAGGGCCACGGTACAGTAGTCATTCGATTAAGTCCGCATTTTTTTAAGTCCGCATCGCGGATAAGTCCGCATTCTGTAGGGCTAAAAATGCGGATCAACATATACGGAAGTGTTTATTGTGATCGTGTAAATCCAAAATCAAAAATCGTCATCTGCCTACTTCCATCAATTTTTTCTCGCGAAATCTTTGAAACTGCTTGCTGAATGGTATTTTTCACTGAAAACATGCTGTTAAGCATTTCATCAATCGATTCTTGAGCTAGAAACTGCGATCCAGGAAGAGATGAGCAGTATAGGGCTAAGTCCGCAACATTCGGATAAGTCCGCATTAGGACGCCCAGATCAAGGTGCGGACTTAACCGAATGACTACTGTAAACCAGCATCCACCAGCGCACCATGAAAGATGAATGACAAGTGGTCGGCAAAACAGTTTTCTGTTGGGTTTCAGTTCCTTAGCTAACCATGGTGGTTAGTTCAGTTGCCTAAACCCTTAACCTACCTACTAACAACCCACAAGCAGGTTGTTAATAGGTAGGTAGTAAAAAAAAAAACCCTTACTTATGTATAAACCATCTATTTACCTAGTAGTTACCTTTTTTTTTAAACCTATCTACCTATTTATGAGACCTATTTCTTACAAAATTGGTTACCAAGGTGAAACCGTATACTACCTCAGTTGAGATTCATCCACAACTGAGTAATAAAAGGCATCTAGTGGATGATTTTGGAAAATTTGTTTACTTTGTATTCGGAATGTGATTGTTCCTCGGAACTTGACTTGAGGTCACCGAGTTGAAAAACTCGACCATGCTGAGAGTGTGGGGTTACGCAACATGGGGCCTAGGATCAGGCACCATGCTCGCACCGTGGGTTCCATGTAGGATGAAGTGGGGCCTAGGATGAAGCTAGAGGGGAGAGAGAGATGCATGGATGTAAGTGCTCTTGAAATACACTAAGAAATTTCTCCGAGTTCCTTAGGGCCCATTAATGCCCTTCTTTTTTTTCCAAAATTCTTTAGGAAGTGTTAAGGACCCCACACACCCCCACATGTGGGGGCGTCAAAAAGGTTCTAAGGCTGTAAGAGTGGGTTATGATTAGAAGACCTTTTCTTTTAACACTATTTTTCGGCTATATATTAAGATAGGTGTTTGTTTTGTTGGTGCCCATGCCTTTAGCCCTTCCAAACCATGGGGCCACTCACTAGGATATTTTTTGGTAGTGTTAGAAAGTTCTCGACAACACAAGACGATGACGATGGTGTGCACGTTTATCATTTCATAATTTTAAGACCAACATAGAAACAAGGTACGAAACTAAAAGTAATTTTTTTCTTTGGAACTAAATTAAAAAAATTAAAAGATGATTTTTTTCACAATTGTGTTTTTTTGAAAGCTCGGTTTATGTTTTCGACCAATTTTGCAATTTTTGAGGCGAAATTCACTAAAATTTGGACATCACGGATATCGAAAAAAAAATTCACTGAATAACACTCTTCCATAAAAGCTTCGAAGTTTTATGCCTACTTGTATTTGGAATACTATTTTTGGGGTTGGTGACTTTGGCAAGAAGGTTGATATACTTGGGCCAACGGCACAAGGGCCCACTAGTTCTTGATGAAAGGAGCAAGGGACCCATGGGAAGGAAGGAAGGAAGGAAGGAAGGAAATCGTAGGTGATTTTTCATCCACTCGTAAGTGATTTTTCATCCCCTTTCTCTTCGACTACCATCCTTGTTTCGAGGGGGCTAGAACCTGTTGAACCCTTACAGTGAGTGGTGCCTTAGCCTACTACACTTCATCCATAGCTGCTGGTGGTGGTTAGGGGCTGGAGCATCCAACAACTAGCCAACCTCCACCAATCCATTCATCCATCTCTACCTGAATTCCCTTTGCACATGCATGATTTGAGGCCAACCAAGCAAAGTGTTGGCAACTTGGCAGGTCACATGGTTACACAGCCTAGCCCAGCTGGGGGCTATTAAATTAATAAATTGGTGGTTTTCCTTCAACACCCATGAAAGGAAAAGGGAATCAACCAAGTTGTCATTGACAACCCTACCTAGCTATGCACTTGGAAAGAGAAAATTCTAGGTCAGAAAAAAGACCACCCCCCCTCTCCTCCCAACCCCTAAAATAAAATAAAATAAAATAAATAAATAAATAAAAATTTAAAAATTAAAATTAAAATGTAAAACCATATAGGTACCTACATCAGAAATAGATTTTTCAGAATGCAAAAGAAGAAGCCACAACAAGGGCCTAAACTATAAAAGAAATTGTAGTGACATAAGTACAAGTGAATTAGAAAGGCCATGTATCCCACCCGCCGGGCCACCCAGACACACCCCCAACCAAAAAAAAACATTAAGGCAAAAAATCGCCATCAATCCAAACATTTCATCCAAGACAAATCTTGGCACCACAACAAATGCCTTTCCTTCTTCTCATGGTCCCCCATCCATCCCCTATTTCTTGGTGGTTTTCGTGGAGTAATTTCACATAATTTACCTACTATTGCCAAAAAAGATAGGCTATGTGATTAAGAATCAGCCTTTTTAAAAAAAAATAATTTTAGTGGCGAAATATCGCCATAAAGCGAAATTATGATTCCAAAAAAATCCAAAGAAAAAATGGAGGGTTTCAAATTTCAATTCACAGAAGTGAGAAAAAATATATTTAAAAATAAATTGCCATATTTTCTACATTCTAAGTTTTCAGTGGTGCAGGCTCCCGCCCCCCCAAAAAAAAGGATGATTAAAAGATTGGTAAATTCATATGTCCAGCCAAATTTGACTAAACCATCTTAGGGATTGATCCCCACTTTTGATGCACTTTCCTATATATGATCCCCACTTTTGATGCACCTTCCTATATATGATCCCCACTTTTTACGCACCTTCGTATCTACGATCCCCACTTTTGATGCACCTTCCGATATATCTACGATCCCCACTTTTATATGCACCTTCCAATCTACGATCCCCACTTTTGATGCACCTTCCTATATCTACGATCCCCACCCACTTTGATATGCACCTTCCAGTCTATGATCCCCACTTTTGATGCACCTTCCTATATCTGCGATCCCCACTTTTGAATGCACCTTCCTATCTATCATCTATGGATTGATGGCCACTTTTTTCAACATCTTCCGGTCGAGGAGGACCCCGTTGTGCGGCGACATTTGAAATAAAATAAAATTCCCTTTGAGAATATCTTCTTGGGATGTTCATATGCTGAGTGCATCTTTGCGTGTACAGCTTTTTCAAAAAAGGGAATTTAGAAACAAAAACAAAAAGAGGGGGGAGAAGAGAAGAGGAGAGGAGACAAGACAAGACAAGACAAGACAAGAGGAGAGAGGAGGAGAGGAGAGGAGAGGAGAGGGGGAAGCGGGAAAGGGGTGGGTGGATGGGTTCGTCCTGTCAAGTACAATTTCGTCAGTGTATTCGCATTTCTTCGTACACGGTCCGTTGCATTCGCATTTTGTCCGTAATAAGTATTCGCACTTCTTCGTACACAACAGTTCCGTTTGCATTCGCATTTGGTGGTGTTACCAAAACACATACACACGCAAGAGCGGTAATCGGAACGATCGAGGTTCGTTCGAGCGAGTGCCCGTGGACTCCGAGCAGCAGCAGCAGCACCACCACCACTACTACGGGACCCGGTAGTGGTGCAGTGTGCTACGCCATGGCAGCAGATCTGTTAGATATATGTTCCCAGACTAGTGTATCCGCTAAGTCTGTGGACTCGCAAGCTTCTTCGGGTACCAAGTTGGGTTTCACCGCTTGCTTTTTGCAACGAGTGGGTGTTTGTTGTTGTTGGTGGGTGTCGTCGTCGTCTTGTCGGCAATGGCAATGGTTTTCCATCGGCAAGTTGTTTAGGGTGGCCGGTGGCGTGGTGTTATGTCTGTTTCTGTCGGTTTATTTTTCGAAGCTGGTGCTCTCGCGAGCTAATGATCTGGGACGACAATGCATTCTCGGCGGTGGTGGTGGTACTACTAGGGAAAGTGGTACTTTTAATGGTGGGAGTGGGAGTGGTGAGCGTCACGTTGATGGGGATGTGGAACAAGGGAGGCAACGGAGTTTGGAAATGCTGAGGAGTTACAGGTTTGCTATGGTGACGTGCTCCGATGGCTCCAGGACTAACCCACAACGGTCTTTCGAGGGGCTCATGGAGCTCGTCACTCCCAACAAACGGAGCTATGTAGCCAGACATGGGTATGAGTTCGTGGACGCCAGCGACGTGTTGGATAAAGAGCGTCCCCCCAGCTGGAGCAAGATTTTGGCCGTCAGAAAGAGCTTGCCGCATTACGATTGGGTCTTCTGGAATGACGCGGTATGTGTGTGTTTTTCTCTTTGCTTGGTTCGCCTGTCACAAATTAGAGAGCGTACCCCGATTCATGTAGCCCGAGGTCCAAAGCATAATCCCCTGACAGAGAGGTGCCTTACCCGGCTTAACAACCGAGAACGCCATGCGATCTTCCATGCAAGACTCCCTTCTCTAGGGCTCTCACACGCCAACTCTAAAAAGCCTCCTTACTGATAATAGACCTTCAACTACTCTGGGATTTTTCTTACACTGTGCATAGAAATTGATCCAGCTATGACAGGCCATTGCTGGAGCAATTAATCCTACGAAGTGGGAGAGTACAAGGACTCATTTAAAGTCCTTGGGGTGGGGGAAGACCTAGGTAACCATGTTCACCTTCTGAAAGGTAGCCTTCAGGGCAAAAGGAGCACTCAGTTACTGCTTCTGACCAAACACAAACTTCAGATCTCCCTGATGTAGATTATCAAGCCTGTTGCTCTGTGATTAGGGTTTCTATTCACCCATGTTGCAGTTCACATTAGTTGGTACAGATTCTCCAAGAGGTGCATGCCGACCTTTCCTGATCTTAGTTGACTCAGACACAACAGGAGAGTTGCTGTTTTCAATCAGCAACTAAAACTGTGGATTCCAAAGCAAAGGGCTTGCAAGTACCCTGAGCTCCAGCTTAGACCCTGCAGATTGAAGAAATCCTCTCTCATGCTTGTTGGCAATTGTGGGGTGATCGGTTCCTGTTGTGCAAAAGTTGAGGAGCTGTTTGCTTGTGGTGACATTACGTCACTGAAGTACGCTGATGAATGCTGGCACATGAATAGAGAGTGCAAAATATAAAGTGATATACAAAGTTATTTTTTAGTGAAAGATGAACTGAAACTTTCCAACCTTGCTCAATGACATTGAATCTTTGTACCAGATGGTGATCAAACCATCTGGTTCCTCTCCATTCCTCACTCTCCCACTAATACAGTGTCCTACCGTGTCCCATTAGTGCAGTCTTAAGCTACTGGGAATTGCATGTGCTCAGGGAAAAAAGGGAGGATTGTGTCTCAAATTTGTGGTTTATGTGCTGATTTTTTTGGGCAGGATTCTGTTGTTACGAACCCTGCAATCTCATTGGTATGTCTCCATCTGTTACTTCTATAATTTTGCAGAATATACATACAGAATGTTTTGTGTAGTTTTGTGTATCGGGAGGTGTTCAATTGTAGTAGTGGTCATCGTCTCTAGCTCACTAGTTTTATTTTTTTCTTGGGTTTCTAAGGTTCTGGTATATAGTGGAGAAAACCTCCTCCTGCTCCATTTCAAGCTTTACAGGCACAAATCAAGTGAACTGTCACCCTAGTTGCATTGTGATGTAATCTCTTTTGGACATTATACAGGAAGAAATTATTCACTCAGTTGTTGGAGACACAGAACCCAACAACATGCCAGACTTCATAATCACCAAAGATGTCACTGGTGTGAATGCAGGTGGGTCTTGTTTCTCCCAATTCAGCTGCTTTCAATCTCAATTTATTATTTTGCAGTGCCTAATTCATTTTGTGTTATTGTACAGGAATGTTCTTCTTCAGAAACTCTGAATGGAGCAGAAACTTCTTAGACTTATGGTGGAACCAAACAGCCTTTGTCCAGCCATTTGGTAGGTCCAAGAGTGGGGACAATGATGCCTTGAAGCATCTTCTTGAAGTGATGCCTGAGCATGAGCAAAATCAGCATGTTCGAATCCCTCACATGCAGTGCTTGTTCAATTCAAACCTGTGGAAGCTTTCATGGAGAAGTGGACGTCGATTGATCACCATGACCAAAACCATCTGGCAAGGTTAGCTATCATTTCCATCATGCTACTTGTGTCCTGGAATGCTGTTGGGTGAAGCAGCAGTTTCACTGGCCATATGTAGCCTTAGTAGCAACATAAAATCCCCGAGCTTCTCTTTGATACCCTTGCATGCTGCAAAGTTCCATGTATTGGTAGGTCACAAGTATGGTCCTCACTGCTGGGTACAGTTCATGAGCTTCCCATCATCTGTCTTGTTGCTCTCATCTCAGGTTTGCCCAGTGGTGTGCTGATACATGGCTCTCCTATTGAAGAAAAAGGTGCATTGCTCAACATGGTTTTGTGTTTCTTTTTTCATGCCAGGAGTCTACTCCAAAGGGGATTTCATGGTGCATCTCGCAGGCCTAGATGACAAGAAGAAATTAATTGAGGAGGTTCTGCATGACATTGAAGGAGGAGAAAGGAGGACTCGCCGACTGAAAGTATAAGAGGACAACAATTAACTCAAGAAAAGGAAACCGATCTGCAACAGTGATGAAGGTTGTTGGGTACTTGAGTGCATCATTTGAAGCAGACAGCCATTATGCAGGAGAAGGAACGGTTTTACATGGTTTCTCAACTCCCCAGAACCCATTTCAAAAGCTGCTGATTCCTCATCAGAACCTGTACGATAGTGAATCACTCAGGGTACAATTCAATTCATCATTCTTTTTTTATCTGAAAGATAATGTTATTCACCACAGGCTGGATGTGAAATTTTTGTTCACAAAAGTTTCTCTGGGTGCCTTGAGTACAGCCTTCTTAGTCTAGTTACAACCTCCCATTGAAAAGAAGCAGGGAGGGTGCTTTGCCAGGCCAGTGTATTCTGTTCTTCTTTAGCACTGGGTGGAACCCCTCTAGTCCCATCGTTGATGATTTAGATGGAAGTTATTCACTCTTCAATGAAGGTTTTTATTTCTTTTTTCACTACAACCATTCCTTAGACATTTGTACCCAGAGTGTGTCTGCTCTTTGTATAACTTTCATTAGAGGAAGTTTGGAGATTTGTCCTAATAGGGTTATGTGCACTTAAGGAATATGCAGTGTATGTGAAGATACAGGTATCAAGCATGTATGAAAACATGACTGGATTTCCACTGACATTGTTTGAATACCAAACAACAACCTTGCAGGAGGGATATGTTTCAGAGCATCAAGCTGTTGAAGATGCACAATTTGGGCACTGGCACAAACTAGCAACAAGCCATGTAGTTCTGGCTCAAACTGAATGCCTCCTAGCCTGCACTTTGAGTTCCCAAATGTTTTGGGTATCAGATACAGCACCTAGCATTCAGGTTGTGTGTCAAGAATAGATCTGAAGATCTAGAATCTCTGATCAATCATAAATCCCCATGTTTTCATGGGTTTTTGGCAGCAATTGTCATCTCAACTGCAGTGTAGACATTTGAGATAGGTCTTGAATTTTTTGCAATTTCTTCTTGGATTTCTCACCTGATGGTTGGTTGCAGATCAATTTCTTAAGCAGTTTTAGAGGTCTCATGCTGCAGGTTCAATGAAGCTAACTGCTTTGGTTTTGTAGGTTGGTACATACATGCATGCATGCATACAGATATAGGTACACATACTCTTGGAACACCTGATTTTAGGGATGGTTGGTTCTTGGTGGAGAGGTTCATACAATCTGTAGGCACAAGAGGTACTTGAACATGCCAGTACTCTGGGAGCTCATGATTCCTCAGTGGGAGCTTTTTGAATGATTCATCCTGTGGGAGGTTTCTGAGTGTTTTGCATTGCAACTAACCATTTGGAACAGTGAGAACAAGTTTTTAAACGTGTTCTGTGATGTAACCTTGCCTGATGGACAGGATACTGTCTAACCCTGGACCTGCAAAGTCAATCAGTAGGTATCACCAATGTCTCCCAGGTAAGAATTTTGGGTTGTTTGGAGTGGAGGAGCATAGTGGGGTAGTTCTCATAGTAGTAGGTTTTGCAGTTTTCACTAGTGTTGGGTGGGTAGGGTTTTGGAGAACTGTGGTTATGAACACTGTCCTGGTAATGGATCGGGATCTGTTCCTGTTTCTGATAACTGCCCAGAACTGGTTTGCGCTTTGTTGAGATCTGTTTGTTTAGGAAATGATATGTAGATAGACTCTACTTAAAGAGCTGAACATCTCAACACTCTTCATCAACTGCATATATCTATATATATGCAGATTGCTATATCATAAGATATATATAATCCTGCAAGTATGTTGAACTTTGATTTTGAAACTAACTAGGATTTAGGGTTTTCAAAGTTTTGGTTTTGTTTGCAGTGACTTCAGAAGCTTCATCTCAAACAGTTTTGTTTTGACATTGGTTAATATTTGGTTTGGTAAAGAGCCTCCTTAATAGGTTTTTTACAACTGGGACATGACAATAGTAGTTAACATTTCATTCTCAAAGCTTATTTGCTTCATCAATATTATAAGAAGTTCATGGAATTATGAAGATTTCCATTTAGTGGTAGTTCTCAACTCATTTTGTGGCTTGGATCTCAGGTTTTGGATAAGTGACACTTCCATAAAAGCACATCACTTTTCAGAAATTCTGCTCTATGGCGGTCAACAACCCTTTTTCATTGTGATGTCTGCATGAAATATGCACTATTTTTTCATGAGAAATTATCCAGTCAATCCTTAAAATACATCCAACTTCATATAGTTACCATTGTAATGACATGTTTGTGTGTCTAGGAATACTATTACTTGAAGGCAAGAGTTTTTTCCTTGCAAATTCATTGCGGTTCATTATGAGTTGACCTACAACAATTTATGCACTTTTATTTTCACCATTCGAAATAAAATTTCAAAGAAAAATTGTTGGACTGTTGTTATTATAGTCTTCCTACGATTATTTTTCTCACAAAGTTCACTGTACAAAATTGTAAATTATATTGAGGACAGTTATATTGCTAAAGATTGCACTGTTTTATGAAATCTATGAATGACCTATGTGTCAAGTTCTTGTAAGACCTTGCAAATTTTATGTGTTTCATGGTGTAGGCTATCATTTCGCCGATGTTGTCATTTTTTTCTGATTGTAAAGAAAGTTTGCACGGAGATTGCAAATTGAGTTTGGCTTAAAGCAAAACTTGTAGTTGACATTGTTAACAAGTTGGTGAATATATATGAGAAAAATGTTCAAAAGAAGGTTAAATGGTAATTCAACATGCATTTCAATGAGAATAAAACTATAGTTTCTTATGTATCTTCTATGGTTTTAAAATTGGAAAAAGTTCTAAATCATGTGTTACGAAATGGTGAATCATGAACATATTCTTATGAAACAATTTAGATTTCACAATATTTTCAATGATGTAAAATCAACACCAATATCATTTAATAGTTCTATAACTTGTCATGGACATAAAATTATCACAATTAAAAGCATTTACAAGATTGTTTTATCCTAGATGATTCTACAAGTGATTTTGATTTTTTTTTCAAAATATATGGGCACATTGTTCAAAGTCATGTTCTACCATTAGTATCATGTTTGTTATTTGCATTTTGATCTTTAATATTGGAAAAGCAATTTGAAGGCATATGTTCCATCATGATCGGTGAAGTGATCTATTATTTAGTTGTCAGCACATTAGTTATTTAATTGAAGGATACTTTGCAAAACATTAAGTTCTCATTAGTTTGGTGTAACGACTTGTGACGGGTGTGAAATAGTGGTTCATGGCATTTGTGCAATGTTAGATTTGCACCCAAATTGGGTGGTGCTATAGATGGATGTTTATAATGCTTTCAACTTGGTGTCACGATTAGCCATTTTTCAAAAATTACAATCTTCATTTGGTTCTTTGGATCAATTTCCCCCATTTGTACAACAATTTTATCCACGCCATCCCCATTGTATTTTTATCAAGCTTCCCGACATGGGAATCACATAATCATTTGTTTCAGAGTTAAGTACACATAAGGGGCACCCCTTGGGAGGAACATTGTTTACTTTGGCTCACCTTTGCGCTTTTTGTTTTATAACAATAACTCACTTTACTTGAATTTCTCTTTCGTTGGTAAGATGATATACATATAGTATATCTTGCATCAGATGTGGTTCCTATTTTTTATGATTATAGGAAAAAAATTCAAGATTAAGGATTTTAGTGCAATCATTAAAATGTGTAGCTTAGTCTCCACAGGGGTTTGACCATTTTATATCATTTCTTCTTGGTTTTCTTACTCTCAACTTAGGTTTTTGTATTTTGGGCACACTGGTGGGATCCAAATCAGTCATTGAATCATTTGTAATTGAGCTTCATCATGAGGATTTTGAGACAATATTTAGTTTCCATATTTGCAAATCTTTGGGCAACCTTTTCGATGCTCTCATTGTGCTATGCCCAACACTTCAATTACTTGATTCATACAATGTTTTTGTTTCCAGGTATTTGTAGCATTATACCGAATTCGATATTCATACCATAGTTATGTTAGAGTAGTTATTTGGTGCAAGGTCTTTTGGTGGTTTTATTAGTCACTTAACTTGTCATTAAACCATCTTTCTTACTTTTTCGGGTGGGTTTGACCTTGTTTCTATATTTCAAACTATTGCCTTTGCATTTTTAAAATGTTGAACATTGATTGCTTTTACACTCGTCATTTATTTTCAACAAAATGATTGTTTTATCCTTTTGGATGTAGTAGCACATGTTGAAACTAACATTTCCTTGTTCTAGATTGCATTATGAAACGCACAAGCCTTGTTACCCTAGGTTGTCCACTTTCAGGTCTCACCTTTTGAAAGCCTAATGGTTTAGTCTTATCCTTAGTTGCAAGTTTTTTTAACAAATCACTTACACAAGCAAAAGTTTGTCTCGCTTTTAGTAATCATTCTTTCAAATATCATGCGAACTTGTCTTTGTTCATGTATAAATCCAAGGGCAAACATTTTGTTATCAATTCGTCCTACCACATTTGCATTTTGTTTATCCTCGACTCACTTCTTTATAACATTATGTACCCATCTTGGTTTGTCACATCCTACGATAGCCCATATTTCACGATGTTAGTGTGGTCATACCATTGTTGATTTGTGTACCCCTTTACTTCGGTGCCTTTGTGGGAGTGAATGAACAACTCACAATATGCTTTGGGATATTATCGTAATTATTGTTTTGGAGAGTGGAGAACATATTCATAAGGAGGTTTCCCACATTTTTCATTGCCACACCCAATAACAAATGGATATCCTTATCATGAAAAAAGATTTTCAAACCTTGATGGATGTCATTATTATTGATTTGATTTGCATAAATATGGTGTAGTGAGCATTGACAACGACAACATATGTAACAATGACGGTTGTTTGAGAAAAAACATGATCATACATTGAATGAACACCAAACAATGATTTCATTCCCCTTGTGATTGAAACATATGGGTGTCTTCATTCTCATTTTGATTTATTTTTTATCACTTGTGCACAAACCATTATTGTGCATCATTAGTTTCTTTGGTTTCCTCGATGCTTGTTTCTTATTATAAACATTGCATGACCATAACCCTATAACATGCAAAAGTCATAACAATTTTTCAACATGCTATTGCAATTGGTCAAGGTTCCTCATCTCTTTCACACATCATAACTAATGCACCTACGTTACTAGTCGATTGTGATAGATGACAACTCTTTTGTTTTAAGGTTTTTTTGTGTTATCGTTAATTATCATTTCATAGCCATGAATCCTCTTTGCAGAAGGTCTTTACTTGTTTTTTTTGTTGATTGTTTATTTTTGTTTTTTCTTTGGGTTGTGTCTACTTGTGTTATCTTTTGCTTTCTACTTTTGATGGATGGGTTCCCATCCTTGATTTTTATTTACATGATTTTTATTTTCTTATTTATGAATAATAGGGGATTAACATTCAAAAACCAAAAAGGAATTATGTTCTTTTTTCTATTGCACTCACAAACACATTTCTTTGTTAATGTTTCAATCACATGTTTATGGATAATAAAAAGACACATTTCAAACACTAGATTTGCTTTTTTATGTGTAGGTTAGAATTGTTTTTAGATTTTTATTATAGCAGGTGTGTAACACTACACGACCAAAGCCATTATGGCTTGTGTTCAAATGTGTATCTTAGAGCATCTCCACCCCATTGCGAGAAACCACACCTCTCCATTAAAACTAAGTTGATGTTTAATGCTGAATAGAGATATCCGTAAAGTTAGGAAAAGACAGCACCAGTACCCTGAGTTTGGTCATAGAAAGGGTGAGATTCAAAAAAGACCTGCAAAAAAGTACATTAGTATGCAAGGGGGGGGTGAAACTCAGAAAACCATTTCAGGAGTTTTATCCTGTCTTTCTTCTATCCTGAGCGCCTCCACTGCTGCTACATAGATTTTCACTGCTCCTACCTGTACAGCTACAATAACTCCTCTCGAACATTGTGCATTAAATGATGAGATTCAGCAGTTCGTAGTGAGTTTCAGCATTTCATACAGAGATTTAATAAAGTTTCCTTACCTTGCCGATACCACTAAACGAGAGGTTAGGGGGTGAAAGGAGGCCCAAAGACAGGTGAAGACAGGGTGATTCTGCGGATTTCTCTAATGTCTCCACCCAGAAACATCAAAAAAGTTGCTTCGAAAAAAAATATTCGTTTTGTCAATGTGGAAACTGACCCTAGGCTATGGTATTAGGATTGGGTTCTATTTAGACAAGATCAGGGGCAAGATATAGCATGAACATATATCCTCTAGAGATGAACAAGAACTGGTTCTAGTTATATACTAGTTATATACACGGGTATGACAAAGAATATAACCATATTGTTATATATGCTCCATCACATAATCATACAACTGGAGTGAAACCCATTGCCATATTTGGAGTCCACCACTTCTATGTGTTAAAAGGATCCCAAAAAAATTTATGAGTCTTTTGGCAAAAAGAGTTATTTATAATTTCTCTATTAAGGAGGCTACTACACTCCCACTTCTAATCCAACCTCTTGAGGTCAAGAATCTATTATTCAGAGTTTAAAATGTTCTTTTGGATGCTAGTTGGTGTGATAAGAATGGCAGTTAGTTTCTTGTTCTTGCCCTTGTTGTGCTTGTCATTTATCTTGTGACCTTTCTTGCTAATACCATGATAGATTAGGTCATTTTTTTTTGCCTTGATGGAGTAGCATCATTGTTTATGTAGTTAAGTCCCTGAGTTTCCATTTGAGCTTCTTTTTTGTTCAATCACCTCTATGTGACCACCACCACCACCTACCCAAGAAAGTAAAAGTGGCTTGCAATCCTTAGAGGTAAAGTAAGAACAAATTTGAAAAAATTGCTACAACAACAAACACTCAAATCTGGACCTTGGAAACAAAATCAAATTGGAATCAAATTGCAAGCAATCTCCTCAATTGTTGTTGGCGATCATCTCCAAAAACAACTTTGTTGTTTCAAACTTGGACACCCATTTGACAAGAATTGATAATTTTCTTGGTCTTCTAGATCATTGAACATGATGTTGGTGTATTGTGTTAAAACATATGTATATCCATTCCTCTCTTGTTGTTTGGTATCACATGTTTCTATTGTGCCCTGGAATTGAACTTGCAAGGTACATGCAGTTGAAGCGTTAGAGAAATAATAAAGTGCTCTCCGAACCGATCAATCAAACATGGGACAACCAGCAACAAAGGAGAAAGAGCAAGAGGAAGGAGAAGAAGAAGAAGATCCTAGCCCTGTTGATACCAAGCCTGAATGTGAGGAGTCATGTAAACCGAGGTGTGTAAAGCAACTGCTACATTATGAGGTATGTGTCATAATTCCCCCATTCCCATGTCTATTTTTGTTTTTCACTTGTTCTTGATTGTATCTTTGGTTTGCTTCTCCAATTCCCTCTATAATTGTAGTTCTTTATTGTAGTTCTTAAGTTAATTTAGGGTTCATAATTCTAGTCACAAACTGCTATAATGTAATTGCATACTTTTGATTTAAACTGTGTAATTTTTTCAGGATTGCAAGTTACTATTGAAACTCTATTAAGGTTTTACTGCTTTTGATAGATGTTTTGGCATTTTGTTTGCCACCATATATCCTTGGTGAAAGAGGCCTGCATTACAAGAAGGTGAAAGAATGATGCAAAAAGTCTTTGAAGAGAGTGTGAATATCAAGTGTCTCCTTGCATCTTTTGCTGGGATCTCAATACTTTGCTTCCTAGGGTTTTTTGTGCATATTTGACCAAAAGCTACTAAAGGAAAGTCGAAATGGGAGAAAATGAACCACTGGCATGTAGTGTTGGGCATTTGTGGTGAAGGAATTAATGCCCCTTGAAGTGAGCAGTATTTATGAGTTCGTTAGAATGTATATAACAAACTGATTGACTATTCTTAGGGCAAAACCAAATGACTCATTTGATGATCTTAGTGGCAGGCTTGCATAAAGCGAGTTGAAGGTTCACCAGGGAAACACTGTACTGGCCAATACTTTGATTACTGGGGTTGCATTGACAAATGTGTGAGTACAATATGTTCAATGCTGCAACCTCCACCCAACACCATCATTCTTCATCTCATTGAGTTATGTTTTGATGTCCAGTTCAATTTCCTGATGCAATTCCTCCCACATTGTTTTGCTGGATGATTGATTGTCTTGCAGTTTTTTGGATTATTGAATGAGTCAAATAGCATTTCCAACACCATAACAAGCTGAATGCTATGGCTTGATAGTTTCACGATTTGGAACTTGCAGGCAGCACCCAAAATCTTTCGAACATTGAAATAAGTGGCAGCTTAATGTGCACCTTGGATCTCAATTTCCTGAAGGTGGAGATCAATGCTCTCTTCATATATCCTGGTATCACCACACTTTTGATTTCAAGATAGATTAAGAAAATGAAAGACACAAAGTACAAATAAGCACATTATTGTTTCATTTGGCCTCAAGCCATGTAAAACTTTTGTAACCACTCATTTGAAGGACCAAACTGGTTGGTCATGTATTAACATGGCAATTCATTCTCAAAGTCTACTGGGGTGTAGAGAATTGAATCTACTTAAGTCAGTAGCTAATCATGAAGGAAAAAATGTATTTCTGAACTCTGAGTAGCACTGCATGCAACAGACTATTTTGATCTCTAAATGTTTCTCAATGCCAAAAAATGATCAAGCAAGTTATCCACTGTAGGTTGTCATAGACATTGCAATAAGGTGTTTGAATGGAACACAATGTGCACTGAAATTGGACTGCAAAAGGACATGTTGCTTCTGTAATAAATGAATTCTACATGGCACTCAATGTGGATCATGAGAAAAACTCATTTCATGTTTATGACACTGTACCTCCAATTCAAGGATCTCTCCTTTCTCTTGTGGTTGCATCATGCTTTGGGTGTTGTAACATATCAATTGCATTTTTCCCTTCAACAGTTTCCTCCTCCTTTGCCCATTCTCTTGGGGGTGTATGGGTTAGATTGTGTGGGTGCAGCCAAGAGGATACAACTACTTTCCTGCCAGACCTACTGGCTGAAGAAACATTTAGCTCATGAATGGTGTTGAATTCAGACAAGTCATTATGACTTACTACCAACCCTTCATTCCAGGGAAGTGAGTCCAAGTGTAAATAATGTTTACTAGTACAACAGTTGAAACCTGAGCTAGGTGTGAGCAATATAACCTCAACTTGTCCTTTGCCCCAAGTCTGTCATAATGGCCAAGATTGATCAAGAATAGCTTCTGTAGGTGGCCTGGGATCAGTTGACTCTCCATATACAGACCCCATCTGGGCTGCTTTTACCACTTACAGTGCAGCTCTCAGTACCAGTGCTGCAAAGTATCAGTACTGCCACATTGCATTGCACATTTCTTTTGATGGTGTGTAACTCATTCTGGCAGCTGGGAATTAAGGGGGTTGTGGGCAGTGAACAGCAGCTTGTAATTGACATTGTGTCACATAGGGTGCGTGTGTGGATGTTTTATAAGCTCAACTGCCTGCTTTCAAATAGAACTATTCAGTGGCAAAAAAAGAGTTTTGCATAAGAACACAGTTACAGGTCAAAACAGTCATTCAATGTCATGTGGTACAGTTGTGGGAAATAGATCATGTATACGCACTTTAATAGTGGTTGTAATCTGCAGGATTTCTGCTATTCATGAAACTGGTTGAAACTGCAGTTAGGTTAGTGAACCAACCTACAGTTGGCCAGTGCTCTGGATTCTTCCTCAGCATGCTTCAGATCATGCTTTTGCTAAACCCTAAACCTACTCAGCAAAGTCATCTAACAGTGAACCACTTGTCATTCTTTGGTTTATCATGTGGTAAGCATCTTCCATTCACAAAGTGAAAATCAGATGTGTGCTTCAGGAGATCTGCATGTCTGAGAGAAATTCCAGATCTTCCCAAGATCACCAATTTCAAAACAGCATATTGCTGGGGTGGAAACCACTTAGTGAGAAACAACTCACCACAAATGACCAGATGTCAGACTTGAACTCTTACGGGATGTCTGCAAGGAGCTGAGGACACATGTAATTCGGAGTGCCAACAGCCTGCCATTGACATCAAAATCACACTTTCCACATTGAGCAGAACATCCACAGCACAAAGCAAACAAGCAACAATCACTTGCATGCAAAAGCATTGTGCCAGAAGGAACAGCAGTAACAATGTCAGTACTCACAGAGGAAGCTAGGTCATCTTTGCTGAGCATCTTTGCTAGCCCAAATCTCCTGCAGATGCCGTGAAGTTGTAAGAACTTGCTGTCCAGTAGGATTTGGAAGGGATGAGCAAAATTCCCCATGTAAAAAGAGGTTTGAAAATTATAAGAGAGGTTGCAAGTACTGGTGAGAGATCATGTGTATGCAAGTAAAGTTTGAAAACTGAATATAGTGTGTAGCCTTGTTTGAGCATACATAACATATCAAGTCAAATCTCATGATCCTTTGTTAGAAATATGTTTGAATACTGAAAAAATCAACAAGTCACAGTTATCACACTGGCACAGAAACATACATACAGATGGAAAGAAAACCTGCACAAAAAATCTCCAAACCATGATGCAGAAAAAAAGAATGTCCTATTTTATGGAAGGTTGAGGAAAATTGGAAAAAACTTGTGAGGGCAGACTTGCCTTCAGATCCTGGCAAAATGTGATTTGAATGTGGATAATCCACAGCCAGAAGAAACTGAGCAAACTAGTTCAAGAGCCTCTATGACACAAAGGTTACATAGACCTCTCATGAATCTAGAGTGTCACAAAGCTACCCAGTTTCAAAAATGATTTCTTCCAATCTCAGGAGAATGTTTGAGATTCTGTTGATAGCTAGAATCTAGTTGTGTAGAGGTCAATTTTACACATTCACCAATGTACTGATGACAGTCATGAGATGATTCAGCCATGATGCCAGGGCTCACTTCAAAAACCCTAAAAGAGAAGGACATGACTAAGGAAACCAAGAAGAAAGTCGAACACATAAAGAACAAGAAAAATGCAAACAAGGACAGAGGAAGAAAAGAGAGACACAAGATGGAGAACTTTGTATGACAGATACAGAATAAGGGGGGTGAATTGAAAGTCTCTTGTCTGTCCATTCCAACAGTGCCATTTTCAACCAATTTTTGTTAGTGGATACCATCAGAGAGCCTTGCATCAAATGAAACTGAGCAGTAGTCATACAAGATTAGAACAAGGAATTGAAGGTTGAGAAGGTAAGATATGAAGAATGACCTCAAAATTGTGTGAAATGATCTTATCCAGTGACCTCAGTGATGGAACAGAAACCCACCTCTTTGCAGAAATGTTGGCCATGCAAATTCCTCACCCTTACGATCCAGTACATGTCAGCACATGTGCTACTTGCAGCAGGGAGATAATGAATCAGAGCAGAGAAAAAACCAATGAGACTTGTTTTGATCATTAGATGGTGCCTGTTTGTCTTCTCAATTCCATGACTCCTTGTACTCCATAGTGTAAGGGTGTTGCACTCTGGACACCACAAACATCTGAATACCAATGTAAAATCACCAAAAACACTCGGAAGTATGGAAAAATACCATGATTAGATATACAAACATCAGAGAGATTTGCAGGGACTAAGGAAATGTCTGTTGCAGCCATCATCAGTGAGCATACTGAACTATCAATCCTCTCATAAAGAAGTTAGTATAATTTCTGCACACTCCATCCCTGATCACTGCACATGAGTGTGGGCTTTATAGAAGAAGAAACATTTAGACCACCTTCAAGTTCTCACTCATGCAAGTATTGAGTGAGAATTGCAAGCTCCAAGATGTCAGCAATCGATGGCGGCACGATGAATCTCCTTCGTCACTTTCTTCAGCTTCTGGTTTATCAAGAGCAGCACTCTCTGCTTTTGGTGGTTCATTCCTTATTGCCAGCTGAACTCCAGCTTCGACGTCCGTGTATCCATCTACGATAATTTGAAGAAGCTGGGCCAACAACACGCACGAAATTAGGCGAGACGGCAGATCCAGCTATAAGATTTCAAGTGCGAGAATTGTCAAGCTTGCTTCAGGAATTTCAACATCCTCGGATTGTCCAAAAATATTCCACCTCCAAAAAATCCACCCCTACGTTGCACGATGGCACGCCATACTAGTAGACCTGCTGTTACGCAAAATCCAGAAATGGCAACAAAAAGAAAACAGAATTCAAACAAAACGATCTCATGCAATTCTTCCTGATGAAGTTCAGGATCCAAACTCCCTCCTTAATATTCACGTCGCGAATTCTTAAACTCTCCTCTGCACCCTTCTTCTTCTTCTTCTTCTTCTTCTTCTTCCACTAAAATTGGAAATCCTTCTAATAGAAATAGTTAATCACATAAACACACAGCGGCAGCTAGAGAGCGCGTCGAACCGAATGGCTTGCGATCGATGCTGTGCCGGCGCAACCTTGGAAAGAGATAGATGGTTTTTTTCGCCTTCTTCAAGCCAGAGAAAATCATACCAGGACAAAAGTCCGCACTTTCCCTCCATCAGCATCATCAATGCCGGAGCACTTAAACAATAAAATCGCGGAAGAATTCCCATTAACTGCGAAGCATTCACTAGCGCAAAACTGGGTACATAGTAGCATTCACGCATATCACACGACCAGGTAGCATCATGCACTGCCGATACTGCCACGCTTTCAATTCAGCGTATGTCGAGCCATGCTTTCAAAGTCAAGTACCACTGCAAAACAGACAAACAAACAACTCTCTCTCTCTCTCTTCACACATGCGTGGATGCATGCTTCTTAAACTCTCTTTTGCAACAAAAAAACATTTTGGAGACTTAAAGTACCATTCAAATCACCGAAAAACACGACCTGATCGCTCGACACATTTTGTCGTCTACGTAACTGCGAAGTCTCGAATTCCTTGGACTGGCGTGATGAAAGATGCAAGCATTTTTTCTTTTCTTTTCCTCAATAAGATTATTGGGTCGGTGGGTGGGTGAGTGGGTGAGTGGGTGGGGGCAGCATGTGCGCATTATTGTAAAGCAAACCCAAGCCTCGTGATCTTCACATCAGTATCCCAATACACACCACTTTGATTACATAGCGAAGAAGTGGCGTGCAGATGAGGGGAGGAGGTTGTTGGCAATTTCTTTTCTTTCTTTTCAATCGAAGCTCTCGATAGTTTTTCGCTCGGTTTTTGCTTCATCTCATTTTTCTGGATTGACCGAGTGTGGCCTCTGCTGCTGCTGCTGCTGCTGGTGGAAGACGAAGCTGCAGCATTGTCGTGTTTGCACAGGGAGGGACGGAGAAAACTCCAATCAGGGCTGAGAATTTGCGAGTGCTTTGGGCGGAGCTTGCTTTTGACGATTCGGAGAGGAGAACGTTCTCTTCTAGGACGGGAGATGGCTTCCGAGATTCCGACGCAGCTGATCGGCATTGAGACGCAAGTCCAAAGTCTTCTCAAGAACCTATCGTATGTTATCCTCTCTCTCTCTCTCTCTGGTTTCCGAGCCAAGCTTCGTAAGAGAGACGGATTAACTTGTCTTTTGTGATAGTCTTTTGTAGATGCAAAACTAGCTTTGCACATGGATTCTGTGTACTGGATATCATAGTTTTGAGCTGTGCAGAGCGGGATTTCAAAAGCTGGACAAGATCAAGGATGTCAGCAAGCAGAGCAAGCAACTAGAGGAGTTGACAGCCAAGATGCGGGAGGCCAAGCGGTATGTAAGCTACCACAAATCGAGATTCCTGCATTTTCCTTGTGAGGGAGTAGCAATAAAAGAGATCACCAATTTTTTCTACCATGCAAATTGAGCTTGTAGATCAGATAAGTATTGAAAGGAAGGAAGTGCTCGAGCTTGCACTCTCTCTCCAGCAACTCGTACCTGCAAGTTTGTGAGCAGCATTGAGCTTTCTCTGCAGAGATTCAACCTGTTCTGGTGGCATATACGATTGTGCTAAAAAGAGGTGCAGAATTAATTGGAGCATGAGGGTGCTGCAGGCTTATCAAAGACTTCGATAGAGAGATGAAGGAAGAAGAACCCAAGACACCTGAGATCAGCAAGCTACTCAATGAGAAGAAACAAGCTCTTGTATGGAATTCTTGCCTGGCTATGTTGCAATTGCATTTTGCCTGTGTGTTCTGGTTATTATCAACTCCAATCCCTTGCTGCTTCATGTAGTTAATTTCTCCAGGGTCTTGCAACCCTCCAGATCAAGGAGCTGAACTCCTATGTTGCTCTAAGAAAGACATACTCAAGTTCAATGGGAAACAGACAAGAGCTTCTGGATGGTGGTTCATTTGGAGGGTCTGCTGCTTTTGACAATATTCGCTTGGCCTCAAGTGAGCTCCATCCCTCTCTTCCACTGCTGCTGCTTCTTCCTTGGTGAAAGCAAGAATTTATGGCTGGATGCATGCAGGATGAGTGATGCATAAATTCATTTTCAGTTTGTTTCACCAGTTTTGTCCAGAAAATGCATACTCCTCTGTCATTCCTCTATTGCACATGAGTAGGAAGAACTGGCCAGCAGAGAATCTGCCTTCTTCCATAGCTTGTAGTAATCATGCATGAAAGACTGTTTTTCCACTTTCTTCAAAGGAAATCAGCAAACTTGTTTGAACTTTTGTCAATGGGTGCTGGACTTGTAATGTCTATGATCCTGTGTTCATTGCAATCACTTGGCATGTGGCAGCTATGTCAAATCAAGAGCTTGTACAAGTGGGGAGGAAGCAAATGGATCAAACTGACCAAACTATCGAGCGATCAAAGAAAGTATGTGAAATCCTGAGCTCACCACCTTTGCATCAACGCAGTTCAGTTCTTGTTTGGAAGGGTTTCGGATGCTTAGAATGGTTTGCATGGGACTTTCTTCCTCTAGTGCAGTTATTACATGAACTCCCTTGGACTATGAGCTTGATGATGCATAGATGTCTCAGAGCAATCAATAGATTTATGAGTCTGTTTGAGCAGGTGGTGGAAGATACCATCAATATTGGTGCAGAGACAGCATCAACTCTAAAAGGACAGGTAAGAGGATTTCCATGTCCAATTGAAGTTCAAGCAACCATGTGCACTGCAAGCATTCATGCTTCAATTCAAATATTGTACAGAGGCTGATCATCTTGTTCTGATTTGGTTGGGGTTTCTCTTAAAAAGAAGATGTCTATGATTTCCCCTGGCTCTCATTGCAGACAGATCAACTGGGCCGGATCACAAATGACCTGGATACAATTCAGTTTTCAATCAAAAAAGCTTCAAAATTGGTAAAAGAAATCAGCAGACAGGTATGTCATGATCCTTACAGCTTGATTCTCCAGCCAATTTTGGTTGCATTTGCAGCTCAATCCCTACTTGAAATACATCTGGGCCTAAAGGAGTAAGTCCTTATGTTGGTGGACTATTGAATATGTAGGGCAAAACCTGATAAGTTGGTTTGAGGATGTAATAAGTTTGCATAGGATTGAAAGTTGGAAGAAACAATAAGAGAAGAGACTCAGTTTTTTTTTGCTGATGTTGGGATCCAAGCTTCATGGTCCTATACAACAACAATCTGAGTGTATAGCAAGTGTACATATCACTGACTGAGCTGTGTTTTGACCTTGGACTATGTGCAGCTGGCAACTGATCGATGCTTTATGTTCCTTTTGTTTCTGGTTGTTGCTGGTGCAATTGCTATTATAATCCTCAAGGTAATCCGCAACATGCTCTGGTTGTTGAATTTTGGATAGGACAGTACAGATCCTATACAAATATGGAGTCTTATGGACTTGCTGAACTTATATGAAAGTGATTCCTGTAGAGAACACTTGCAGCTAAACAGATCTGTCCAGCCATCGATCAAGTCTTGGATCTCCTAAGTGCTCCAAAATACTCACAGATCTTTCACTGCCAGGAATGAGTTCTTCATTGGGATAGCTTGTGTAGTTGTACCAGAAAGAGATTGAGCTGATTGCGGGTTGATGTTTGGATAGCAGGTGGTTCATCCCTTGAAGCACAAGAGCACGCCACCAGCTCCTGGTCGCCGTCTACTCGTGTCATTGCTGGACTTGGATCAAAGTCTGTGAGCACTACTCTTGCCAGAGCACAGAACAATGGATGGAGTAAACAGATGTCCAGACAAAAACCTTCAAAGCAAGGAATGGTGCTACTACCATCACAGGTTGCATATAAGAAGCTGTACTCATGCTCATTGGAGATTGTTATTAATGTCCCTCCTCTACTGCTTTTTGTTGGTATATTGTGAATTTCAGCAACAAACAAAGCCTTAAAAGATACTTCAAGCAGAGCCTGTTGTGCAGTGCTGGATGCTTACTGTAACCTATTGCTTAGGAATGTATTGAGGTGAAGCACTTGGCAGATGCTTATTGAATGCTATTGAACCTAGTAGTGGGCATGTTTCTATAGTGAAGGTAAGACTGTACTAAAAGAGTGCATGGAAAGGTTAGATACCCCCTGGAAGAAGACTTGCATAATACATTTGCAAGGTGTGCAAATGCTTTTGGAGTACAGAGGTGAAAGTGATAGACATATATTATACACATTGGTTAGCAGTACGGGTGCATTTCCATTCTTGGAACAGAGATCAAACTCATGTAGTGTACATTAGGTAAGATGAATTTGCAGTTGTGCCTCCACCTCTATATAATCTCTTTTCCAGGAGAAAGAGAGAGAGGGATGAGAACAGGAGCACTCCATATCATGTATTTAGAATTAATCTTTCCTGAGATATTGCCAAAAGAAAAAGCTCAGTGCAATTCAATGCATGCTTGGTGGTTTGCACCTTGTTTTTCCAGTAGCCTGATGAATGTGTGTGTGTGTGTGTGTGTTTGGATGACTGCAAAGCTTGTGATCAAAAGAACAAGAATCTGTTTCTCATCTGTTTGAAATTGGCATAGAGGACTCAACATCTTTCATAGTATCATTGTGATGAGCTGCTCTGTGTGAGGGAGCTTTTTCCTTAACTCAGAACTCCCATCTTCAATCACATTCAGCTATCTTCAATGTCTGACCTCAGAAGCACATCCTGCAACCTTTACAGGTTTGTGTGCATACCCTATTTATAACTGTAGAAGGGATTCCAATTCCTGAGTCTCTGCTTCACTTGGAAAAGACAGCACAACGCTCAACAAACAGTAGCAGCACTAGGGCGATCTTGGGAGGAAGAAGGAATCAGACACTGCAGAAGTAGGGCAATCTTAACAAAGAGAAGGAATCATATTCTGTTGCTGTTGTACAGTGGGAATGGTTGTGGGTTCCTGTCAAGCACCAAGTACAGCAGAATACTTGTGTGTGGCATTGCAACAGCACTCAGCTGCACAGGCATTTCCATTTTTGTGTCACTGCTTGTGATTGAGTTCATCTTCTTCCTACAACAAATCCCTTGCAGCAGCAGCATCTCTGCATACTGAGAGATCCTTCTCCTCTGATCCACAGAAGAACTATGATAAAAGAAATGTTATTTCCAGGACATGGTACAGGACCTGAGATTGCAACCTCTATGGAAGAAGTTTTCAGAGCTGTGGATGTGCCTATCCAGTGGAAGAGCTTTCACTATGTGAACATCAAAGCAGTGTCTGTTCCTGCACTGTTGACATGAGGTAGCTGAACAGTCTCCTGACATTGCATATGAGATGGTTATTAATGACAATTGTTGTATGATGGTGGCAAAGAACCCAGCCATGTTTGATGGGTCGCTGATGCCCAGTCTGTTGGCAATATCATCAGCAATCTGTGTGCAAGTCTTCTTGGAGGCTGACACCAAGCAGAGACATTGGAGGGAATGGAAGCTCACCTTCATAGATAGAAGCTGTGCATGGAACAGCTCCAGTCATTGCTGGCAAGAACATGGCCAATCTGGTTACACCTATTCTTGAGCTCTGTCATGATGCTCCAGCATCTCAGATTGAATGAGCCGCACACTGGATGGTCCACAAATTTGTTCTCAAAATTGCAGGTAGGAAGTGGTCCACTGCCACCACCACTGATTACATAAAGGCAAGCTTATTTACAATCGCTGAAACACTTGTTGAGTGCCACAGCTTGTTCTCAGGGGCAGTTTTACATCAAAGTCTTTCAACTTTCTGTCAGCTACCACACAAGAATTGCTGGCCAAGGATAACTGAGTATCATCTTGCACTTTGCACAGGGCAACCTGCCTCTCTTCTGTTGTTCACATATTGTCGAACCGCATTGAACTTTGTGCATAAGAAGGGTCAGAGGTCATGAGGTTCAAAACTAAGACATGCCTCTGCTGATTTTGCTAGTACTGCTGTTGTGAGCTCATCTCATATATGTGTGCTTTGGTTTCCTTGAATTGAACTAAATTCCCACAATCATGGAAAGTTGTTTTGTTGAGTGAACTCTTCGACACATCTCAACATGGCTGTGTGGATGTCTTCTCCATTTGTAAGCTCTCTGATGTCAGAGTTGGTTTCCTTAGGTCACATTATAAATGTTAACCTCAACATTAGACAATTATCATGTTTGAGCAGTGCACAAGTCATCCCAATCTCCTGACATCTTTTGTCTCCATTTCCTTCTTTGATTGTTTTGGTGGTTTTATATTGCCATCGAGGTTTCATATGTCCTCTTGTTTTTCCTGGGTCATCTCTAGATTTCCAGAATTGCTTTGCAGATATATGTTTCTACATGGTTTTGTGGCTACTACTGAACGCTAAATCTTTGTTCTGGCCAAAACTGCATAAAATTTCTTTGACCACAACCAACCAGCAGGTTGAAGATAACCTCTTTCTGTGCAACTGTACAAAGTTTATTTAGGGACCAGGTTTACTGTGGCTTCATGGGTGCCAGTTTTGGAACTTTTGAGGCATCCATTCAACTGTAAATCAAAGGACTTCAGTGTAGAGAGAAAGAGAAAGAGGACTATTAGGCATGTAAGGTATTGCTTGAACTTTTCTTAAATCCTTGCTCTAACAAATGCAAATATGCATCTCTGTTTTTCTTGTGTTCTCATTTGATTTTATCTGCTCTTGTTTCAGGGCTGGTTGCTCTGAAGCTGAAAATGAATTGCTGGATGCAAAGTCTATTACAGACATGTCAGGATTCAAGTCCAAAGAATTCAAGTTCCAACCTTGACATCACTTTGGAAGACAGATTAATGACAGTGATAAGGTGGATACCAAAAAGAGGAGGGGATTTTGCAAGACAAAGGACCCTGAGAGTTCCATGGGAAAGGCAAAAGCCTTCTCATACCTGAAATTCCTCAAACTCTTTCTGCCAAACCTGCAATTGGCACAGTGCAGGTAATGGCAAATACAACTATTGGAGGATAACAAGTTGCCAAACACAAAGAGATTGTAACGTTCTCCTCAGTACCTGTGAGATTGTGGATGTGGCTTCATGGTGCAAAAGTACAATTCTTTGTGCTGAAGTTTATCACCCAATTTGTTCAGTAGATCCTCATGCCCTTGGACTAAAGACACCAAATATTAGTTGACATCAAAAATTGGTAACAGAGTTAGGACACCCATCCCTTCTGTTTTCCCTTCCATTTCTCCTTGTTGTGTACACACCATGTGTCTGCTGCTAATTTGGTTTTGTGGCATTGTAATTGCTGAGTCCAGCTGCTGACTCTCTGACTAGATAGCAGTCAGATAAGCTTCCAGCAGCTATTCCCAGTGCACAGCTAAGTTCAGAGGAAGAAACAATGATGCAGGGACAGCAAGTGCCTGTCAGCCCTCCTTGATCACCTACTCCAATGAGATCATCTCTTCCATTTCCTTGCTGGGATACGACTCAAAGAACTTTGCCTCCTCTTACCAGCACATGGGCCAGCCCAGCAACACCCACCTGGATCCTGACAACTGCAACAGCTGGAGCTACTCCTCAACGTTCTTCAAAACTTGAGGCAATTCAACAGAAAATCTTTCTGTAATTAGATCTCCAACTCCTGCATGAAACACCCATTGAATGACCCAGCTGAGGCTTTGGTGGAGCAATTACCCAAGAATTTCCCTCAGTAAGCTCAAGTTTTTAATCTCTTAGAAGACCTTCAGATGTCTGGCTCATCATTTGAGACAGTAAGGTTACGCTTGCTTTGCTCCAGCACATAGTGAGAAAATTGTTGTTCCTGGAAAACCATAGCTGCCAAGTCCTCTCGCCCTGCATCCCTGTAGCTTTTGATGATGGCATTGTATGTAATATCATCAGGCTCACAACCTGCACGCTTCATTCTCTTGAATACACGTGCCACTCCTTCCAACAAACCCATCTTTGCATACACTGAGATCACAGTAGTGTAAGTCACAACATCAGGCTTCAGTCCTTTTGCTTGCATCTCCATTGAAATGCGTAAGGCTTCATCCAGATGTCCTGCATTTCCAAAGGCGAAAATCATGGCAGTGTAAGCTACTGTGTCAAGCCTGAAGCCACCCTTCCGGAGAGCCTGACAAGCTTCCAGAGCTTCGTCATGCATCCCTGCATGGCTGTATAGGCTTACAGAAGTTGTTAAAATATGCAAACTTAGCGCAAGACCTACTGAGTCTGCCATCTTGATATGCTGTAGACCTTCTTCAACTAGTCCAGCTTTCTTCAGTATGGCTGCAAGGGAATTATAGGTGGAGATGTCAGGTGTGATTCCTTTTTTTTTCATGAAATCAAAGATCTCTGTTGCTTCCGCCACACTTCTTGACATCTCCAAAACACTATTGAATGATACAAGGTTTGATAATAAACCTCCTTTCCACATTCTTCGTGCAACTGAAGTTGCCTCTTTGGTCATACCTGCAATCCAGGACATAAAACAACATTCACATACCAAGGAAAGGTTTGCAAAATTTCAAGAATAAATTCAACCATCTACCTGAAGCAATGACTGCAACAATCACCCCAATCAAGCTTTCAGCTCACCTGCTCTTTTGTATAGATTGAGCATTATGGTAAGAGTGATTTCACTCCTATGCATCACCTCTCCCACCCCTGATGCAAGCTCCTCCATCAAAGTTGCAATATTTTTTGACAGATCTCCATGTTGAGTGATATCTGCCTCCACATCATCTCTTAGCAAGGTTTCAAATGTCACAGCATCTGGGCACAAACCTTCCTCCTTCATCTTCCGGTAATATGTGAGTGCAGCTTGTTTCTTTCCAGCCTTCAGGTACAAAGCAATCAGTGTATTGTAGGTCACAATGTCAGGAACACAGTTCTTTTCCTTCATCGTTCTGTAGATAGCTCTGGCTTCTTCTAAGCGACCATCTCTACCGCAGACTTTAATCATGGTGTTGAAAGTGACAATGCTTGGAGCAACCCCCACTTTCATCATGTCACCCAAAAGCCTTGAAGCTTCTGTAAACTGGCCTGTGCAACAGTACAAGTCCATCATTGTATTGTATGTCTCAACATTCTTTGGGTAAAAGCCTCTCTCCAAGGATTTCTTACTTGTTGAGGTCCCTGCTACTGACAAATCCTGAGTGAATGCCAGCTCCCTATCACTCTCTGATTGATTCTCCAAATTTGTCTCCAAAGTCACCAATTCTTGAATTGATTCCTCATCTGCAAACAGTGATTTGTGAGTTGTGATCTAGCAAGTCTATGTTGGTTCTTCAAATGCCATTGAACTGGATACATCTACAACAGGATTCAGAGCACTGTGAAAGAGATAAAGCAAACAGGAATCCTCATAAATCTCTCAAGAGCTATGGAGATTGGTACTGCTCTCAGCCTCACTTCCAGTTTTGTACTTTGGCATGACAGCTGTTTCAAGGTTGTTGTCCACTGTTGGGTCCATGAATGACAGTGATTGGAACAACTTCTTGCCTGACTCCAGATCTCCAAACCTCTTGTATGCATTGATAAGAGTATTGATTGTAACCTCATCAGGTTGCAAACCACTTTGCTTCATACTCTCAAAGCAAACAATGGCATCTTCTTTGCGCCAAGATTTGGCATACCCATCAATCAGCGTGCTGAAGGTCACATTTGTGGCACTGATCTTCTCAGTCTTCATCTCAGCCCATAGATCCTGAACCAAGTCCCATTTTCCTGCCCTTCCAAAGATCCTGAATAGTATGTTGTAGTGGTAAACATTTGGCTTGTAGTAATCTTGAGCTTTGAGCCAAGAATACAGCACAAGGGCTTTGTCCCACCTCTGCTGGGCATTCAATAGAATAGATTGCTCTTTGACCTTCAACTTTCCATGCCAAAGCAATGCTTCCTCTATGTTGGAATTCTGCTCCAGAGCCTCTAACATCAACGAAATACGCTCCCCATGCTTCTTTGTCAGAAGCTTCCTGCCTGTGTTGCTGTGCCATTCCCTTCTCTTTCGAACATTCATCTCTCCAGGCTGACCTTCAGAGTTCTTAAACAACAACCCTTTGTGTTGGTAAGCATCTCCCACATTCACATTTGAAGTTCTTGTTTCCACACCCTCTGCGCCATGAACCATCATTTTGACCATGGCTATTGTGGGCTTGATTGTTGTACCTGAGATTCAGAACCACCAAAAAGTTGTTGGAAGATAGATAAATGTGGCAACCACAACTTCATACCAGGGCCATAATTTCTGCTTGCATTTCCTGCTACTACAATGAACAAACTTCATAAGGTTAATTCCAAACCCTGCACAGAAGAAGGATTCACCTACAACAAACCTACATTACCTGCTGTATGATCATCCAAATTAGAGACTGCAACTGAAATCAAGACTCAGATCAGTGACTCCACAACCAATTTTGGTAACACAATACAGAGGTACCAAAACTTACCAATGCCTTAAAATTATAGGAAAGAGAATTGTTCAAAGATAGGGGCATCAGACAACCATATTCTTCCTAAACTTCTCATGACACATATTGCCACCACTAACTCATGAAACACCATGAAAGAATCCACCACATTGGTATGAGAGATTTAATTTGCAGAAAACAGTTCTAAGTGTGTTTGATTATGGTTTTAGGGTTTAATATCCAAGGTCTAGGAGCTTCTGGTATTCGCCCCTTCAAAGAGAGGGGAGTGGTTTTGTCATAATCTTGCGTGTGAAATTGCATCAATCGGTGATGGATCCAACCACGGAGAAGAATGCACAAGAAAGAGTGCATCAAAACCGAATGGGGGAACGCAGATCAAAAACAAGAATACAAGCCAGGAAATATTGTATATACCTGCTGTGGTGCCTTGGGAAGCCAAAATTGAGTTTATTCCAGGAGTGAGAGATGGCAGCCCCAACTCAATCAACTTCGGCATTGTACCCTCCTATTTACAAGCCTTCAGGACTCTCGCTCCTAGTTTCTCATTGCAGGAATTGGGACAAATGTCTTGAGAGGAGAGGAGAGATTGCAAAACCCTTGAGAACCCGAAAACTCTCGCATAAACCCTAGTCTCGACATCAAGCCTGATGTCACAAAATAGCTAGCTGAGTGGTCGTGGCCAATGATGCCCACCAATTTTACCTTGGACCTTTGCAAAACGGTAGTGAATCCCACGAGATCGTGAATTCACCGAGCACGATCCGCGAGTTCGGAGCTCCGAGGCAAAACAGGAGATTCTTCAAACCCTAAAAACAATGAAACTAGAAGAGCCAAGAAGCACATTCTGCATTCCTGTAATGTACTGTTTTTACTAATTATCAAAAAAGCAATTACACCACAGAATGATCCCTCTTGCTTCCATATCGATTCTTGGGATTGTTTTGCCAATTTCTAAGCAAATTTATTTCGTGCAATAGGGTTTGGTTTCTTGAATTGGCTATGGATTATTATGGTCCCCCCAAGGTTCATTCAATTGAGTAAACCCTAAAAGTCAATTATGCAGTGGAATATGCATGAGCTTGCCCATTATGTGACTCAGGGTCTTTGTCTGCTGGGCTTGGTATTTGCATAAGTTGTGTAATATGATATATAAAGGTGCATTCACACTTGGTGTTATGGACTCTAGTGTTGAGTCCCCTAATACCATGCTAGTCATTTAGGACTTCCGCCTACTTACCATGAACATTTTATGTTAAGCTAACATTCACTTAATATTAAGGTATCGCCCATTTAACATTGGGTGCCACCTTGGATGCCACCTAGATTTTCATTTAACATTGACTTAACATCAAGTGTGAATGCACCATAAGTCAATTCTATAAGCCAACACCTTATATTGGCACTATGATAAACTTGCAAATGCATTTTGGGTACCAACATACAAACTTGTGCATATAGTAGAGTTTTCTTTAGAGTCATGCCATGTTGGGCTTGAGTTTCACCTCTTATTTGGTGCCTTATCTCCCCTTCTTAATTGTTGCTCACAAAGTCCAACAATAAGGGACCAAACTTTGAAAACACAACATGAACACCCTTCCAACAACTTTTTTTTCATTTCACAGGCTGCCCACCTATAAACTACAGTAGCCTCCCGGCTAAGTACGCAACTTGAACCTGGGAGGAGTGTGCGTACTTAGCCGGTAGGTGTGCACTTAAAACCAATCACTTTTTTTTGTAGCCACAATAGTAGCTTTCACAGCATCCTTATCAGTCTGATGACCATTTGAGGGTTTCACGTTCTTCTCACACGAGGGGATTGCAACGAGGCAAGGGCGAGGTTTGAGTTCGGTATTGCCGATTCAGTTGCTCCTGCTCCAACTCGTCACTTTTTATTGTTGGTGCTTCTTGAAAACCAGATTCAGTACCCAATTGAGTTTGCTGCAACGCAGGATCATGTAATTCCAAATCCTAGCTTCCTTCTCCAGGTTGTTGCTGCTGGTGACCACCGTCTTCTGGGCTCCGCTCAAGAGATTCTTCAGATGCTACACCTCTAGTGCAGAGCTGGGTTTGCTGCTATGTGGGTTCATCAAGCTTCTCCCCGACGAGACCAGTCCTGACAACTCTAGCTTCGGCAACGGACCCTGTCATCTCTTGCTCTCCTCCAAGAGCTGGAGTGTCTTCGATCGGCAACTGATCATCTGTGTCGAGTTGTGTTTGATCTTCAACGGGATCTGAGGGGGGGATTTGGTCAAGCTCACTTCCTGTTGGCCCTGGAACTCCATTAGTTGTTCCAAGCTGAGTTTGTTGCTCTACAAGATCACCCAATTCACCAGATGGCACAGACTCCGAATCATCCAAGCGGTCCTCAACAGGTGGCTGGACAGTAGCTGTTGCGTCCCCAACAGATTCTTCAGCTGCATTTTCAGTGTCGAACTAAACCCTAAACCTAAACCCTAAACCTTAAACCCTAAATCTGAACCCTATTTTTTCGAGAAAATAATGCGTACTTTACCGGGATGCGTACTTAAACGGGTGCGTACTTAGGTGGGAGGCTGTTGTATGCTATGTTGGGGTTTAGGGAGGTCCAAGGAGCCTATGGGGATTATAGACTAGGGGTTAAGGTTGTATAGGTGTGGGAATATAGATATATATGGTTATTTATAGTTATATAGACCTTATATAATTATTTAGGGATATTTAGGGATATGTATGGCCATATGTGAATATCTAGACTTTATATGGCTATACAGTGTATATATGGCTATATGAGGCTACGTGGGATTTAGGACTTGACATTTTAGGGTTTTTTTAGGGTTTAGGGTTTAGGGTTAATTTTTGGGACTTGGGATTTGAGATTTTATGGTTTAGTTTTTAAGGTTTGTCTTTGGTCTTTTTAGGGTTTAGGGTTTAAAATTAGCATTTGAAACTTGATATTTGGGATTTCAACTTTTTAAGTTTGTAATTAAAGTAGGGGCTGATCTTTAGGGTTTAGGGGTTTAGACATCTGATTTTAAATGGCTCGTGGGGACTATATAACACAATGAAACATATCAAACCAAACTCTTTCTTTTCATTTTCATTTTACCACACCAAAGTCTTTTTTTTCATTTTCATTCTAACACATCAAAGTCTTTCTCCTTTCATTTTCACTCTAGCACATCAACGTTTTTCTTTTCACCATTGCTTTAGCACACCAAAATATTCTCTCTTTTCATTTTCACTCAAGTATATAAGATGTCAACTTCAAGCTCAAGCCATGATTCTTCTTCAAATGAATGGACTTCTTCTTCAAGTGATGAGGAAATGTTGTTTGATGAAATGGACCAAGAATTAGTCCTTATGTTTTTTCAATGTGTTTTTAATGTTCCTAATTCCGAAGACTTTCTAAATGACCATGAAGATGAGGGACCAAGGGACTCATTGATTGGGTGGTGAAGGTTCAAGATGCTTTAGCCACAATGCAGGCCACACCCTCTTTATTCAAAAGCCTCACCAACTTCACATAGACAAAGTTTGAGGAGCTAACAAGCTAAATAGTGCCAATAATCTCTCCCATGCTAGGTCCACAAATGAAGCTTCTTGGCCCTCAAAGTTGCATGATTAAAAGGTAGGTTTTAACGTTTGAAATTAGGGTTTAGAAACTGAAATTAAGGTTTTGGATGGCTTAAATTTGAACTTTTAGTTTAAGTTTGCATGTTAGGGTTAGGGTTTCAGTGTTAAGGTTTAGGTTTTAAGTTCTAGGCTTTTGATTTCAGGCTTGAAATTGGGGGTTTGAGTTTGAAGTTTAGGGTTTGAAATTAGGGTTTAGGATGGCTTAAGTCCAATTTTTTTGTTTAAGTTTGTATTTTAATATTAAGGTTTCAATATTAAGTTTAAGGTTTAAGTTTTAAGGTTTTGCTTTTAGGAATGAAATTTTAAAACAAAAATTTCAAGCCTAAAATTTAGGGTTTCATGGCTATACTTTTATCTTAAGGTCTAATTTTATGGTTGAGGTTTGCATAATAAAATCTAAATTTTTAAGGTCTGAAATTAAGGGTTTCAAGTTCGCCATTTGTGGGTAAGCTTTAAAATTTAAGGCTTGAAGGTCAAAGATCTCCATTTGTATCATGCTAAGGGATGTGCTACTGGTCATAGGGAAACCATCAAAGTTGGAGCTTGAACAACAACTTTTGTGTTTCATATTGTTATTGAAGCACAACAACGTTGCCATTTATGATGCCTTCATGTGGAATTGGGCAAAATCATCATTGTGTGATGATGTGATATTCCTCAAATCATGCATTAACCACACCTTAGTAAATGAAGTTCGTTAGCCATCATCTTTTGAAAGGGTTGCCTTGGGTAGCCAATTGCATGAATTGTCGGGATGCTTAGGGTTCATCAACGAAACATTGATTGAAATCAGAAAACCATGGAAAGATTCAAACCATGGGACATGGTTTAATGGCCATAAGAATATATATGTAATGAATAACACTATGATTTTGGACCACTATGGATTGTTTATTTATATCGATTCAGGCTACCTTGGGTCTTGTCACGATGTAAGCATTTTTTGCCATTAGGCCATCTATTGAGAATGGCATCAATATTTCACCCATTAAGATAATTATTTTGAGTGTTTTTTTAGGGGATCCAAGGTACTTGGGGGAAAAAATGTTCATCATGAGGAAGATGGGGAGGCAAAAGTTACCACCGAATGTGGATCATGGTGTTGTCCATGTTTACAACAAAATGCATGTGGGGTTTAAGGTCCAAGTGGAATGGGGAATTGGTGGACTTAAGTGAAAATGTAGATGCCTCGTGAAAATATTTGATTCCACAAAATCAAAATTTTTCCATCTTTTCCAAGCTACATGCTTTCCTCACCACCTACCTTCATCGTTGTCAATGGACTTCACATACAAGGTCATTGGAAATCAAAACATTGACCCTGTTGCACAAGGGTGGGTAGGAGACATTAAGTATAAGTGGATGAACTGATTTGTATTCTACAAGTTGAATGTTCCATTAGAATGGGAACCATTATAATCCATTAGCAAAATTGAATGGTATGGACCTAAAAATGATATTATGGCCCACTTCTTACAAGGAAAACATTGGAAAACCATCAATTATGGTATAAAAGATCAATCAGCTGAAATTATCATTCATGTCAATATTGAAAGTAAATAATTATTAAATATATTAACATTTTTTAAATGAATAAACATGCATTTGCTTGGAATTACATTGACCAAAATGGGGTGTTACCCAATATTTGTGAACATCATATAATATTGGAAGACAATGCAATAACAATTTGACAACATCAACATTGATTTAAGATCCAAAATATATTTTCATGGTTAAAGAATAATTGGATCAATTATTAAAGGTCATATTTATCTATCCAATTATTCATTGTGAATGGATATCCCCAATTTTCTAGGATTATTTTGTTGATGCATCTCCCCATCACCCCCATCCATGTTTTATCATCTCTATGCATACATTAAACATAATGCAAAGGAAAGGAAACAAACTCCCCTTATCCTTAAATCCAAATCTCATATATAATGAATGAACCGTGTCATTAGGTTATGAAAACATCTATATGTTTTAGAGCATCAAGATTGAGGACTAGTGAAAGGCCAAATGATTTAGATATTGTTACATGGACCTATACAACTAACATCTAAAAAGATAACTAAGCTAGTGCCACATTCCATAAACTTTTTTGGTGTACATAACCAAACAACGGAATCGTGTTAGCTTTGTGACCTTTTCAAAATGGACACCATCAACAAATCGTTTTGCAATTGCAATTAATTAATCCCATTTTCTAATTTGGAATAATCAAAAATATTTAGAAACCAATAATTTTGACCTTTATAGCTATAACTGCTAAATTTAATGCATAGGATGAAATAAAGAATATTTATTCCTAGTATTTTCTACCATGTTCCTTTTTTATTATTAAAAGATATAAATCAACGATCTAGTGTCCTAAAAGTTGTGCACATGACAAAATGAAAATTTGACATCTATTGAATGAACTTTGTGAGTTCAAACTTTCATTTCTCGATACTTGATTACAACATTTGGAACATTGGTTCAATGACCCTCATTATGCATTTTCTTAAATTTGTAATGATGTAATTGTCATGGAAAGGTTTATTCATGATACCAATCTTTTAAAGACAAATGCCCTTTTCTTGGGAAATCTATGATGAAAAAACATATATATAATTTTGTGAAGTTTCAGTTTTTCATATCTCTAATGTTCTTTCACAATTTCCAAACTTTCCATGTAATGATTGGCAATAATATCCATTCAATATATTATACAACAATACTTTCGAGCATTTAAATTTCTTTTCATTATATTCCTTAACAATACTTACCATTCAATATGTTTTATTCAATGTATTATCCAACAATACTCCTCAGCATTTAAACTTGTTTTCCATAAAATCTTTAGCAATATCCTACAACATTTACAATTGTTCTGAATTTATTTTCTAATAATATTTTCCTTTCAATGTTGTCTATTTAATAGATTTTCTAGCAATCCTTTCCAAGATCTAATTTGTTTTTTCCATATATTATTTAACAACATTCTCCAGCATCTAGATTTGTTTTGCATGTATTCTCCAATAATGTATTCCATTAAATACTTTCTATTCAATAATATCTCTTGCAACACCCTCCTAACCTAGACTTATACTTCTCCAATTATTCAAAAACAATATTTTCCATTCAATACTTACTATTCAATATCTATTATTTAGGAATGTTCACCAACATCTATACTTGTTGTCAAATTCTTTGTGTACATTCCAACAATGATCTCCATCCAACTTTCTCCATTGAATATATTATCTAACAATACTTTTCTACATCTAAACTTGTTTTGGTCCATATATTCAATAACAATATTCTCAACCCACTACATGCTAATTCAAGATACATTTTCAAGCAATAATCTCCATTCAATATATTCTCCAAAAATATTGTACTAGAAACTCTTCCCATTTGTTCACCCACATATTAATCAAACCCCAAAATTGTAATCCATCCCAACATTTCAAACTTTTTGCACCTACAATGGCAAGACACTCATCTTTAGCTATTGTTGAATAATTGATGGTATTAGGAATTTTGTTTCCAGAAAATGTGGCACGAGCAACCTTAAATGAAAAATTCCAAGAGAATGATAAATTGAAAACACTAAGGACTTTTAACACAAAGTTTAAAAGAATTACTGATCAAACCGTCGAGTGGAATGCATTTAGATTGACCAATGAGTTATATAAGTAAAAAGACTAAGGCCATGGCAAACTAAGGGTCTTTTAATGTGATTCCGCATGAGATTCATTTTTATTTGCATGTGATTTATTTTCCAAATGAACAAATTTGAAACACATACCACTATTTTATTTCTAAATTGGGAGACTTGGTGGCCCTTGCAAACTTCCTGTTTAAAGGAAGAAATATGGATCAACTTTGATTATATGAAAAAGTAGGATATATGGTTTAGGGTTCTACCTATGTTAATAAACACAATTACATTCCCACATGTGAATAAAATTTTGCCCAAATCACAAAGGAAACCACCAATCTCCAATAGAATATGTGCATCATCAAAAATAATTATGACATCATAATTACAAAACCACTAATTATTTTTTCAAAAATAGTTCATAAAATGTTGAATTTTGTTTCATCACCTCAACATATTTGTGTTTTTGTTTCAAAATTCAAACAATTTGGACACATTTGTGTGTTGCAATTGTGAACTTGTGTTTGTATTTTAGAATTTAATGGACCAAATATATGGAAACAAGCATTTGGTCTTGCCACATATACTTGGATAACACTTCTTCCATGAAATATAGAGGTTTTTAAAACAAGGATGCAAAGCACTCAAGCTAGTTCAATATGCACCTTCATTTCAATGACAAATTTATATTAAATTCAAAGAAAGAAATACATTAAATTCAATGAGATGTCCAATAATAGTGTGATATTGATGTTAGATGTGGGATTACTCTCATTTTTAAATCCTTCTACATGTTCAACGATAAATTAATCATTGTTGTATAATCCTAATGAACTTAAATTTTGAAGCACTAATTTTTTTGAAGGCAAGTATTTTGCTAATTATGACCTATGTTGGAATGTTATGAAGTTATTAGTTTTGTTGCTAGGTTTTTTTTGGTGACCAAGAGCACTGTTGAGGGTGTTGAATATGTAGGTTTGAAAAGGAGAAAATGTCTTGTTGTTTGGGAAGAAAAAGATTGGGGGGTTTGTGAACTCTACTTTCTCATTTTGAGTTGACAATGTAAGGTTCATGGGGAGATCCAAGTTTCTGAATTATGGTCAAGTGTGAGAAGAAACTTGTTTTCCTTAGTAAAAAGGATTCACTACATTTTTGGAAGTTTGTGGTTGTTGGGGCAAATGTCAAAAGGAGTGAGATGAGGTTAGGGTTAAAGATCTTTGTTTTTTTTCTAATTTAAGATTTGTTGGATGTTTGTGTTGGTATCCATTAGAAAAACCATTGATTTGAATTTGGGTTCTAAATGAATGATTCAATATATGAACATCAAAATGATTATCTTTTGTTGTCATCTTCTCCCACACTTTTCAAGAGGAAAAATGAACTTATAGATAGAAGAAGTTCAATCATGTAGGCATTTTGATTAATTAGGCGTTGATGAGTATGTGTGCCATTTAGGATAGGAATGTTGGAGTGAAAGGAGTTGGAGTTGCAATTTTGCTCCCCTAATGAAAGGTGCAAGTGGGTTTGGTAGAAGGTTGGATTGCGAGTTTGCGATTCAATTTAGAATGACAATATTCCATGCGAAATATTAAACAAAGGGAATTCATGCCCAAAATGGTACAAACTAGAGTACTTATCTTTAGTATTGAAATTTTAATGATAAGATGAAAGCTATTAATTAAAATTTCTAGACCATAGATAAGATTCTTTTGTTAGTTTTAGAGAGATTATAGGAAATTTATTATTTTCAATGGAATCACAATTTTGGGCTTTGATTTTCATTGCTACTTAGATGTATTTGAGCTAGGCTTGGGTATGTTCAACAAAGCTTGTTGTTTTTGGTGTATTTTTGTGTTGAAGCAATATAAGTTGTTTCATTATTTTCTAGAAGTTAATTTTTCGACTACAAAATTTTGAATTTTTTTAAAAGAAAAAGTTCGTATTTGTTTTGCAAGATTGAAAATCTAAAGGTTCAATTGTTCTAGTTTACTACCAAATTTTGTTTAAGTTTACATCAAAATTTGATAATCTATTTGTCTTACAATGTACAAAATTGATTTTAAACAACTATTTACCAACACACAATTTCATAAATGTGTTTTTCACTTTTTGTTCCTATTATCTTTTTGTTTCCAAACCATATATATATTTACTAGGTGACCTTAAAACAAGATGCCCTTCAAAATTCACTAAGAAATTTCTTTGAACACTTTACGAATTACACAACAAGTCAAAAATTGATGTTTTTAAAAAACTACTCCAAGAAATTGTGCTATTCATTCAACTTGTCAAAATATTAGAAATAATGTTTTGGAAATTTTAAGTATTCAGAATTATAAAACCAAAATACATACCAAACCACTATAAATTTTGAAGTCATTATTTTAAGAAGAAAAAGGTGTTAAACATTTAGTGGCAGTTTTGAACTGGAAGAAATCGGACGGTCTGGAATTTCCTCAAATATTAACCGTCGGATTGAAACCCTAAACCCTCGTCTCTCTCCCCTCACTTCTCTCTCTCTCTCTCTGTCTTTGCCATCCCACGCAGCGGTTCGTGTGTGCGCGGGCGGGGGCTGCTGTCTAGCAACTGTTTGCATTTCTCTCGTCGGGCATTTTTGGTTCTTTTGTAGTTTCTTAACAACTGCTTGGCAGAGGCTGGGCTTCAATTTTTGTTTCCGAAGTTTTGGAAAATTCGGAAGAGGTAATAAATAAAGAGAGTGTTTTGTAGCTCGCAGCGGCTCAAGGTGGTAGCTTTGAGTGTAGTTTTTGGGTCTTTGTTGAAGTCTTTGTAGCTTGCCCTGATGGCAACGTCGGAAAGCAAGAAGAAGAGGAAGGAGAAGCGTAGAGATGAGGATGAAGAAGCTGGAGGAAAGGGAGACGGCGGGGTTCTAGTCGTGGAACAGGCAGACACAGATTATCTCATCAAGCCGCAAGCAACGACTCCCCCTTTAGATACCTCTAAATGGCCAATTCTCCTCAAGAATTACGACAAGCTCAATGTGAGGACTGGGCATTATACTCCTCTGCCTACCGGTCACACTCCGCTCAAGAGACCTTTGTTTGATTACGTGAGATATGGCGTGATCAACCTGGACAAACCTGCCAATCCGTCCTCCCATGAGGTTGTGGCATGGATTCGTAGAATGCTGAGAGTCGACAAGACGGGACACAGTGGAACTTTGGATCCCAAAGTCACGGGGAGTTTGATAGTTTGTGTAGATAGAGCCACTAGACTTGTAAAAGCTCAACAAGGAGCTGGTAAAGAGTATGTGTGTGTTGCTAGGCTACATTCTGGTGTAGAGTCTGTAGCTAAAGTTGCACAAGCCATTGAGACTCTCACTGGAGCTTTGTTTCAGAGGCCTCCTTTGATCTCTGCGGTGAAGAGACAGCTACGGATCCGAACAATCTACGAAAGCAAGCTTTTAGAGTACGACGCAGAACGGCATTTGGTCGTCTTTTGGGTATCTTGTGAGGCAGGGACTTACATTCGAACTCTGTGTGTACATTTAGGTCTGTTGTTGGGCGTGGGTGGACATATGCAGGAGCTTCGGAGGGTGAGGTCCGGAATTTTGGGTGAGAAAAACAATCTCGTGACAATGCACGACGTGCTCGATGCACAGTGGGTGTATGATAACCACAAGGACGAGAGCTACTTGCGAAGAGTGATCATGCCTTTGGAGGTTCTTCTTACTAGCTACAAGCGTTGTGTTGTGAAAGACAGTGCAGTGAATGCCATTTGTTATGGTGCCAAACTCATGATTCCTGGTCTTCTAAGGTATGAGCAAGGTATTGAAGTTGGGGAGGAGGTTGTGCTAATGACTACGAAAGGAGAAGCCATAGCTCTTGGCATTGCACAGATGACCACTGCAGTCATGGCTACATGTGACCACGGAGTAGTGGCAAAGGTGAAGAGAGTGGTGATGGAAAGAGATACATATCCGAGGAAGTGGGGCTTAGGTCCTCGTGCAACAACCAAGAAGAAGATGATCAATGATGGGTTGCTGGACAAGCATGGAAAACCCAATGAGAAAACCCCTGCAGAGTGGCTAAGGGTTCCAAGCCTAGAGGGGTCGGCTGCTCCTAATAAGGTGGAGGCTGAAGACACAAAGGTGAAAGTCCAGGAGACAGGGGATGCCAGTGCAGTAGGCAAGAAAAGGTCCAAGGATAGCCCAACACGAGCATCAACACCTGACGGTGCACCCAAGAAAAAGAAGAACAAAGTTGAGGAGGGAACAGCTAACGGAGCAACTGAGAGTCAGAAGAAAAAGAAAAAGAAGAATGAAGATTTGGAGATGGTGACTACTGTGGAGGTTCCTGCTGGTGCTAACAATGATGGGACACCAAATGGGCAGATCAAGAGTGAGGAGAAGAAGAAAAAGAAAAAGGAGAAAAGCAAAGAGGATGCTGAGATGGTTGACACTACTGCTGAGGTACCTGCTAGTACCGAGAAGAGTGAGAAAAAGAAGAAGAAGAAGTAGCAGTTGTCTATGAACTCCACAATTGGAGTTACTTTGCCTGTACAGAGATCCAAGAAAAACCATCTCAGCGCAGCAGTAAATGTGTGACATTGCTCATGGAGTTGAGTAACCTGTTCACCTTGGAGGTATCGTCACTGAAGAACCTCGGCACCCAGGAAGAACCTCTGCATTCAAGTACACTCAGGAATGCTGATGTTGTTTTGGGGATGTTGCTCAAGTAATGAGGAATTGAACAAGGAGCTAGTTGCATAGTGGCACTCATTAATGGAGACTCATCTTACCATGGAGAAAGAAGCTATGGAAAGAGCAGGACTTTGTTAGATTATTTTTGCTTTAAACACCATTGCACTGAAAATCTTTCTCACTACACAGTAATGTGTGCCTGTAACTAGCTATGTGATTATTGAGCAAGCTGTTGCTCACCATGACTTGCTGGCTTGTGTGCACTCAGTTCTTCACTTGAAGAAAATCTGTTTGGGAATCCTGTTGCGTTTCTTTTGTCTTCTTCAGTTCAATTACTATGCAAAGTGTGTACATTTTGCAGCCACAGCAACATGTGCTAAGCATGATTCACATCACATACATGTCTGTAAGTGTTGACATGTACTGCCATTTGGAATGGAATGGAACATTTCAACTGTGATTTTTGTTGCCAGATCACTGTCCCCTGGAACTGAGGTGTGGATGCCAGTTTCTGGCTTAGTCGATCCTTGGGTTGGAGATGGCCAACAACCAGCATATAATGGCATTTTTCTTCAGCTCAGTAGCCAAGTTTGATCATGCATAAGGTGAGCATAAGAAGTTTGTGAAATCAATCTCCTCAACTCCCATGCAGTGCAGGTGTGGGAGAAGAGGAGGAATTCAATAACTTATCTCTTATGTGGTTGTTTATCCTGGATGTGTGAGGCTTCATTTCTCCTTCCAAATTTAGATTTGTGTGTGAAGTATGTGTCCTATGAACAGGTCTGTCTCTCAGAATCAAAGACTCACAATTTCATTAAGTGCACTCTGGATTGAGATTCTGTACTGGAACAAAAAACTGAATTTTTTTTCTGGTGCCATTCATTTAGACAAGTGCAGGTGAAAATTTTGGGGGTTGGCAATAGTGTCAAGTAGGATGTTGCAGGTGTATGGCATTGTCAAAGCTACTTGACGGAAATGTTTGAGCCTGGTTTGTACTTGTTTTTTGCTATCGACATTGTCCTAGATTGGATGCCTTGGATAAAGCTTGAGGATCACGAAGACAAACCAAGGAAGTGAGGAGTCTTGAATCTCAAGCTACCAGGTTTGTTGTTTCTTAAGGCACAATTCAAATTGAGAGGTGATTTGAGGAATATGTTACCTTTGCCTCATCAAACACTGTATGGATCCATTTGCATGGGCTGTTTCTGCAGGGGTTATTGATTCTCAAGGTGGGTTCAACTTGATCATTCCATTCCTCAATTGATTTGAGACAACTCTAGATTAGCATTCAAACATATTAGATTGTGTGTATCTCTGTCTAGCAACTCAAATAAAATGTTGCGGAATTTTCAATTTTTGGCATATTCTGAAATTGCAGTCAAACCTCTCTTGTAATCCACAGACTGCATACAGCACAGATTTGGACTACTTGTTTCTTCCACTATGAGATGGAATCCAGAGATCCATCCCATGTGCATGTCATGAGAGGAGTGGCCTTCAAGAGTTCAGATAGAGGTGGAGTTACCAAGCATGGATGTCAAATGACAGATTAAACAGTGGGTGATATTATGCTTGCAGTCAAGTTGAAGAAATTATGTGTCAGAGGGCACATTCATGAAATGATGCATGTCACAAGCCCAACAGATGTAACACACACATGTTAAATTTGTGGTGTTAGGGCAAGTCTTGACTCTGCACTAATGTGGTTCAGACCAAGTAGTAGATGCACAGAACCAAAATTCTCTAAGCAGGTGTGATAGTCTGGTTTAATGGCCCATTGTAGCAGAGTCTCTTATATCATTGTTCATGTCAGTGTTTGCAATCTGTGCATTTGGTATCCAGTGCTCGCTCGCTCTCTCACTCTCTCTCTCAAACAAAAGAGATCTGAGACAATTTCAGAACTGTCAAGCTTCAGTTAAACTTTACAAAGGGTTCATTGCCACTCAAATCATTCCACTAGAGAAAAGGATCTATGAAGGGGCATTCTACAATTAGAAAATCCATGCCACCTTTCTGGTCAGAGGAGAATTTTAGTGAGTGGTTTTGTAGCATGATCAACTAGGAAAATTCCTGCAAGCAGTAGGATCCATGTTCAGCACAGGAAACAGATTACACGTGATACTTTCGTGCACATCTCTCGCCTGTTGGGCTCTTGGAGAGAACCATTTGACAAATGTCTGGTGGTAGAAAAAAATTGAGATTTTATGATACATGTGGAAGTTACCCCATGCTTATCCATCTTTTTGTTTTTGCTTTTCTATTCTTTGTTGTTTTATTTTATTATTCCATTTTATTTCTATTCTTTTCTTCTTTTCTTTTTTGAAAATTTGGAAATACACTGTTTGAATACAAGACAATTTTCTAACACCCAAAAGAAGGGTTTTTTTTTTAAAAATTTAAAAACATTTCCAACAATATAGCAAAAACCAAGGTGACAAGAAAGTGGCAATTCTATTGTTCTCTAAGTTTTGCTGTATAATGGAATCTCTTGTTGTATACACTTGCACACATGAACTTTTACAACAATATAGTAAAAACCAAGGTGACAGAGCAAAATGTCAATCCTATTGCTCTCTGTTGGGTACAGTGCACACATGAAATTTATATAGAAAGAATAGTGCATTAGACCTCTCAATGTTCAAGGGTTTAGATTTCCCTCGCCCAAATTAGAATCCCAACAAGAACTCTTGCCAAAAAATAGAATCCCCAAATCCTTACAAAACTCCAAAAGATGTCTGCAACTGAACCTCGAGAACCAATGCTCCTAAAATTAGCTTCCAATGCTCCTAAAATCACTAATAATCTTGCAAAAATGCCCCACCCTATGAACTATTCTCTCAACAATTCAAACCTAAATCTCGGGCATCTCATGAAATCTAAAACTTTCCTTGAATTCTCATCATATTCGCATTCTTCCTTAAACTTTTATTGTGTATGTGTAATAAATATTCTTATTTAAACCTTTATTTAAGGAACCAATAGAAACACTACCAAAAAAGGAACATTAGTAAATTAAAATTAAAATCTTAAAACAGGAAATTTTGAAATATGAACCTTGCAAGCTTGTTTAGGTCTTTTAGGAGTCCCTTGAAAGACATGTGTAACAATTTTGGGACATCATGTAGGTGATTCTATAGTTTACATGCAAGTTTGACAAACTAAGGAATGGGATTAAGTCAATGTCAAGCAAATGCACATCCTAAGAAAACCAAAGAAGTTACCTCAGTCTTCTCATAGGTAGCTTGCTTTTCATTGAATGCCATCTCATAACAACAAGCAACCAAATTTCAATTCAACATTAATAACCCATTGTGTTGCTCAGTTTTCTAATGTTTATCAATTTGGTTAAAACCTACAGACATAAAAAACCACAAACATAATTGAAAATGAAGATGAAAATTTAAATTTTAAAAATTAAATTAAATAAAAAAAATTAATTTTTTAAAAAAAAACTTCATTACCATAAGAATAGGATCCTTATAAGTTATGACCCATTATTTCTATCCCGTATTCTTGATAAAGTTGCACCTTCTCCATTTAAGTGATTCTAATACCACAACTAATTTTATTGGGCTAGAGTGAACCAACACCCACCAACACACCAATGTGGATGGATGGTGCATTCATGGGTGTACCTTTTTCGTCCCTCCTTGTCCCTAGGCTAACCAAGGTGGTGAATTCAAGTTTACCTTTTTTTTTCCCCTTTCTTCAGCTTAGGTTGTTTTTTTTTTTTTTTTTGGAATTTGTTTTTTTTCACCCCCCACACCTACCTAGGTCTCACCAACCTTGTTCCTATTGGGGTTATACAATACGATCTTGGGTGTATTAAGGTTAAGTTTAGGGTTTAAAGTATTGCATGGACCAAAAAACAATCAAAGCCTATGCAATATTGCTATGGGTATATTAAGTTTAAGAATAGAGTTGTTGGAATGAATATGTTTTGTCTTGTTCCAAGGCTATTGCATACAAAAAAATGTAAATGCAATACATTCATCATGCATATATAAACTATTTCAAAATTTTAACTTTGAAAAAGGGGATTTTTTTACGATGAAGGTATTGCACAAAATCATGCCTTTAGGCTTTAATGCAACTTCCACAAATGTTTAAACTACAAATGCAATATCCTCATGTAATAACAATATATCCAACCAATTTTTTGTTCAATGCAAGATGCACATACACCATATATGGATCTTAATAATCTTGTTTCTGTATAAATAAAATTCAAAAATTTTAAGTAGATATATTTACATACATTCATTTCCAATGCCAATGGGCTATATCCATGAAGGCTAAATTAATTTACAAAAATGTGATATGGAAAATTCATGGATGCCATACGCACGATATAAAATGTGTATAGTCCAAAAATGGAATGTCAAGTTAATTGCTCTCACTCTCACTCTCATTAGAACTTTCACTAATAGATTTCAATGATAATACATTTGCACTATCATAGTGTGCCACTGCATTTTGTGCAAGTTAAACATATTGTCAACTGTATATTTGTTAGTTTGCCAAAATTATCTTCACCAAATCAACTATGAAGGCCTCCTTGGTGGTACCTCAAATTCCAAAATGGACATACACACAAGCCAATGATTATAGTTTTGGAAACACATGTTTGAAACAAAATGCAAATTTGAAATGAAAATTGAATGTGATGAAACTTACCGACCATGAATCATCTCCAATTCATGGTGATTCACAAGTCAAATGATCTCTTTTTTATGCTCCTTTTTGGATGAAGATCTTGTTCAATTTTGGCTATCCTAGACATCTCTAAGGCCCTTTGCATTAGAGACCGTATTAGCCCAAATTAAACCAACAAGATTCTCATCCCTCTTTAATTTGGTCATTACATGGGAAAGATACCTCACACCCCATGTTGGAATGCTTAATAGGGTGAGCAACTTGAAAAAAACAATTTTTACCAATGTGGGCATTAGTGCTGGTTTTATTCATAATCCATTATTCCACAAGTGATCCCATTCACATGTGGCATGGGTCTTTGTTTGAGCAATTGCCCAACATACAAAGGAGGAGTTTACCTTTTCCCACACACGCAAAACAAAAACAAAAAAACAATAAAATAAAAACCCCAAAACAATATTGACAAAGCCAAAAGAAGGGGAAAAAGAAAAACAACAAGAAAAAATAGAGATAAATAATATTTTTCAAAAATTACAAAAATAGAAAACAAGAAATAAAAATAAGAAAAGAATCCAAAACAAGAAAAACAAAGAAAATTGAAAAAATGAGAAAAAGAAACCAGATAAACAAAAAAACTCAGACCCCCAAAACTTTTATTAAAAAACCATTTCAAATAACAAGAAAAAGAAACAGGAAAGAAATATAAACCAAAAATAAAACAAGAAATATATAACCAATTTTTTCAAGAAGTATAAAAAGAAAAAAAGAAAAAAAAAGAAAAAAAGAAAACATGGGGAAAAATCCAGGAAAATAGATTTTTTAAAACTCCAAAAAATATATATGAAGAAAACCAACAAAGCCAAAAAGACAAAAGATAGAAATTATTTTTAAAATAAAAAATGGGATTTTTTGGATGGTGCATTGCCGGGTGCTAGGTCACTCAAGCCGTTTCATTGGATACAATTTTATTTTTTAATTTGAAAAATCTGCAATAATTTGTTTCACAATAAGTCGATGTTGGTTTCTACTAGGAAAAATAATAATAAAATAAAAAATGGATCTGACCTAGGTTTGACTCTAGGCTAGATAATAGGGTGATGATGAACAAGCTCCTTGTAGGTTCTAGTCACATTAAATTGTTAAACAATCAATAGCATGTTGATGACCAATTTGTAGAATAACCTATTAATGTTTATCCTCAAATTCTTGCACACCCTTGACAAAATTTTAAAATAACATTAATAGGTAATGAAAAAAAAGTGAATTTATCAAAATCTATAATGTGGAGTTTAAAGCACCCCCTTATTTTAAAAAATCACACATAAAAAATCTGAATTTAATACTTAAATTAAACAAAAATGTGGGTTAACACATTGCTTATGTTAGCATCATGCACCCCTCTTCATAGTGTTGCGGACAGCAATTCACACAAAAACTGGAAATAACACTGGAAGCTTCGGAACTACAACCAATAACACAACAACTCACACAAAACTGAAAATAACACTTGAAGTGGAAGCTTCGGAACTAGAACCAATAACACAACAATTCACACAAAACTGAAAATAACACTTGAAGCTTCAGAACTAGAATCAATAACACAATAACTCACACAAAACTTGGAATAACACTTGAAGATACTATTGGAAACTCCAATGCTAAGATACTATTGGAAACTCCAATGCTAAGATATTATTGGAAACTCCAATGTTGGAAAGTTGGTTTCGCACTGTCAGGTCCGTGACACGGCTGGAGTTGGATGGCCAAACGCGATCTATGAAAGCAAGGAAGGCAGGAAGAGTAGGAGGTTGGAAGAAGATAAAATAGGGGATTTGAAGGAGAAAGAATAGGTAGACAGGCAGAATGAGGGCAATTTTTGGTGGTAAGAGAGGAGCTTCCAGGATAGTTAGTTGCTGGGTTTTTCTTCTTCCGCTGCGCCAGTAACTAGAAGATGGCTAGCTCTATGTTTTGGTTAGAATTAGGAATAATCAAGGGTTGATGTTGAAGGCTGATGAAGCTTAAAGATGGTCTGAGCTGTAGAATCGAATGCACATAGAAACTGCATCTGTAGAAGTTTGGGGGGGGGGGGGGGGAACCTTGTTTGGATTGTTCAGTGGGTAGTTCACAACAACTGAATAGGAGCCAAAAACCTCTTTGTGGGTATCCTTGGGACTGGGCAGAATGTGACTGAGATAGAGAAGTAGGATGGAAGATTACAGACAACATCCATAGATCCATGTCTTTCATAGAATTATGTCCCCTTCTTGAGTAGTTGTAAGCCAACTTGGTGCACCTGGTTCAGTTGTTGAGTAGAGCTTAGAAGTTGATCCGTGTTAAGCCCTCGTAGAAGCATTTGTGTTCATTGACCCATGTAGAAAAGGAAAAAGGGGATAAGGGAGTTAGTAGCTCATCACAGACCGAATGAACATTGAGAGCTCTGACTTCAAGCTAGACCCTCCTAACATTTTGCACTAACAATACAAGAATGTCACTGCTTCCAGCAACAATCAAGGGATATTACTGTAGTAGACTTAGGATAGGTTGATGTGTGCATATTTTTGGGAACCAGCAACGATGGAGGGTTAGGAGTTGTGGGACCTCATAATAGGACTGTTGTAATACTGTCTGCTTAACATGAGAGGAGTTATTGAGATTCTAACAGAGTGGATTTATGAGAGAAGTAGAGGTGTTGTGGACTCTTTCTTTTGGTTACAACATCATCTTTGATAATTTGGGGTTTTAATGTGAATGTGAAATGTGGTCATTCTAATAAGAAAGTACTTGCTAGATACTGGGAGCTCCAGGGATTTTGGGAACAAGAGGATACTATGAAATGTACAAGTTCACACTCACATGTTTTGTTTTTTAATCTTTGTCAAGTTTCTAAGAGAAACCATGTAATGATGTTGGGGTGCATTTGTGGAATTTCTGTTGTTGAAGGATGAGTTGCCACTTATTAACAATCAACTGGTTCCTTGAAAGGAAATCAAGAGAGATATGATGCCTTGAGGTCCATAGAACTAAAATAACAAGATTTGCTTGACTCGAAGGATTTAGGTTTAGAAACCATATTTGTTGTAGCATTCCTTCTGTTTCTAAAAATTTCAACAAATCTTATTAAGCTTGCATTCACAATGTTAGGGATTTCCTCGCCATAAATATTCTCCCCTTCTTTTTGACGACAAAGAAACAAATGGAGAGAGTGAGCTTGTAATCTTATTAAGGTCGAATGGCAAGGGTGGCAACTCATGTTTTGGTTGCTTTGACCCAAGTGGTGATGGACACATCTTTGTGCCCTAAAAAAAATTGTAATTATGTTTTGTCAAATGGTGGTGATCTGGCCGACTATTTTCTTGCTTTTTCCTTAGATGTTTAGCATGCACAAGCAATGAATCCAAAAGTTTGCGAAATTTCACACAAAAAGAAAACACTTGTTGGCGGGGGAAATATAAAATATAACTGATTCCTCCTATATTTTGACTACATTTTGGAACCTATTATCTAGAAATATGAGGAGCTCTTAACTATTTTTTTCACAATGTGACACTTTGAACCCATTTTTTCATTCTCTGTACAGTTTGCACCTTCATTTTATTTTATTTTGTCGTGAAGGTACAAAACCTTTTTTTGAAAAAAACCACTGGTTGCATCAAACTTCAGGCACTGCCCTTCAATCGATATTCTTCAACTTTATGTCATATGATAACACTTGCATCAAAATGTCCAAAGTTACCAATTCAATGAAGTTCAAGAACAGCTCTCCATAAAATTTTGTCTTGAAAATTTGCTTTTCCATATCAATACCTAACCTGGTTCCATAGCAAGGTGCCTAATAATAATAATAATAACATTTTCCATTTACATTCAGCAGTGAAAATAATAAAGTTTTATAATTTGACAGTATACTAAATAATGAAGTTAGTGTGCTTTAGAGTTTCTTTTAAATTTCTCACATGGTCGGCAGCCATTTTTCAAATTTTTTGATAATTTCAAAAAATAATGAAATGCCTAACCAGGCCAGGTACAAGAATAATATTTTCTTAAAACATTCTTGGTTGGTTCATTTTAGGTCTTGAGTCAAACATAACTACAAACATGGCCTACCGTGATACCAAAAAACAAAAAACATGACTTTTCTTATGCTTCTAAACACTATAAATATTCAACCATCACGAAATCTAAAGTCCAAATTAAAACAATTCCAAGTTGATGTAGCCTCTAAGAGGACTCACTCAAGAAGGTGAAGATACCAACTAAGGTGCCGATTCACTTTGGCCCCTCATTTTGTGACAATGGGCATGGTTTTACTTTTCACTACAATTCTCTTGACAGGTTATTTTTTTCTGTGCTTTTTCCTATGACCCCTACCTTCTCTTTTCCCCGTTGCGTTTCTTTTGCGGGGCAAAACCCTAAAGAGCAGCGGTGATTTTTCCTTTGTATTTTCAGGATGCTCCTTGGCCCAGATTTTGCAGTAATTGAAAACTCTACCTTTGGAGATGTGGAAGGCCCAGTATAGCTTTCGGTCGGTACCCGTGACGGTCGGACACAATCCGTCCGTGCCTGTGTATGTCTCTCTTTGGTCGGACGGACGGACGGACGAGAATTCAAGGAACAAAGTAACTCAATTGTATTGGGTAATTATCTTTATTCCTCCCATATATACTCAAACCATAGTTAAATGGGTTGCAATAATTGATGGTGGGATACAAAAGAAGGTGAGAGAACCACAACCCAAACCCCCACTCTACCCTTCACCCCAAACCCATCCCCCCAAAAACCTAAAAATTTGAAGCCTAATACCCTCTTCTTCTTTTTTTCAACAAATTCTTGATATATTGATACCTACCGAGAAAACCTAATTTTAGAAGCCATGCAAGTCCTATTAGGAGTCGCGACTCTCTTCTTCTGTTGCTGCAGTGTTGCTGCATTTGACTCTCAGGACCTGAGTTTCAAGACCTCGATATTTGGCTCTCAGGACTTGGGTTTCAGGACCTCGACATACGCGTAGATATAGGACGTCGAAAGCTCTCCATCTTATGGTCGTCTTATCTTTTTCCCATCACTTTTCTCTACGTCCATCGTCATTTATTTTTCTCGTCACTTTTCTCTACGTCCAGTGGTCACAGATGCACGCACACACGCAAGACAAGCGCAAAGCAAAAAACCAGAACAAACCTAATGTTCTGTTTGGGAATCAAGCGCAAAGCAAAAAACCAGAGGAAGGAGAGGCTCCAACCTCTGCTCTTTCTTGAAGAAACCCGTCCGTCTGTCCATCCGTCCGGGCCGGTTCTGCCATAGAAAATGCTAGCCGGTGGTCAGTTATAGGCCGGGCCGATTCTGTCGTAGAAAATGCAAGCAGAACGCCCAATCACTGACCCATGGTCTTAGTGAATTTATATATAAGATAGGGAAGCGGAAACAAAAAGCAAACGTAGGGGTTTATGTAGGGGAAGGTCTGAAAATAGACCCTTACAGGTTTTCAGATCCCCGCCTGAGGCCGGGGGAACGGGTCGGAAGTTCAGAAGGGTCTATATTCGGACCCTTGTCCTGAACTCGAGTACCTTGACTTAGTCTATATTTATAAATATTTATAATATTTATAAGCAATTTAATAGGTGGTTTGGGGGTTTTCACCATCATCCAACTGTCGGGTCAATTCGCCTTGGGCCCCTCCCACTACACGAACCACTGTCAAAATATCACAAACTCAATATCCTACAAAGTCATTGGGGCCTTTGTTTTTGGCTTTTTTGACTTCGTTGGCCTTCAGCTTCGCCTTAGCTTCTCTAGTTTTACCGACAAACGTTTCCATCAAATGCCCAAGAATAGCCATATTTCTCTCCTCTTTTCCGTCGCATGTAGAGCACCCAACAAAATTCTGCGCGCAGTGAGGCAGTTCGTCTTCCTTGACAACTCAACTTCGGAGCTTGAGGTGGGAGATCCCCTGATCACAGCAACCAACCGGGTTGCGGTGTTGAAGCCTTCCGGTTCACTCATATTGCTTAGACGTAAATCCAGTCTGCTTCAAAATTTTCAATGGCGTCCCTTTTAGAATGGGTAAGTGTTCTTACCATTGAACGTTGCTACGAGATGTTTTTCTTAGTTCTCCGTAGATTAACTTGCAGAGGAAACCTTGAAGCCGCTTTTTGGCCTACCCTCTTAGATCGACGTACGCAGTCAGCTCACTTCACACTTGTAGAAGGCTATGACAGCAGGGCGAGGGTTTAGGGTTAAGATAGGAAGGTCTCGTTGGCAGAAACTGGCATTCTCCTTATTCTTCTTGTTAGCACTGTGCGACTCTTTTACAAGTTCTCATGGGATTGCAATTGCTAGTGACTATTGTCGCCGCTCTATAGTGGAGAATCAACGAGCTTCAAGTTGCTCATTGCCCTAACAGTGAGAGAAAGGCAAGAGGATGACAGGACAGACCATCCCTATGTCATTAGCGCTAGCTGTTAGAAAGACAAACACTCCTTTAGGCAAACACCGGCCCGATTCTTGGTTTTTTTTTTTGGTCTTGCCTATGGACTCACGTGCAGATGGATTTCATTGCTGTCCGTTCAGGGTGAACTTATGGTGAATCAGCTGCATCCGCCTCCACGGACTCGCAGGGAACACAACCAGGACTTGACGATTATCTTCTTCCGTGGTTCAACCAATGAACGATCAGGTTGGAAGAACACATGGATCCAACGTGGAGATCCCGAGGTGTGTTGGCCGCGAGACTGGCTGCCAAAAGCTGTAGAGAATTGGGGGTTGACAAGAGGCACGTTGGTGCTGTCTGTGTCATATCATCCATATCCTGATTTCGGTGATGTTTTCGACGACATAGCATGCGAACTGGTGGATAGGCTGCTTGGCAGGTGTCATGCTCTGCTTTGGCTGCCTGTGATTTGCTTTCTTGTCGTGTGGTTGGAGTCCATTGTACTCATTCTCCCTCTAATCATTACCGCCTCGCATCTTGGTTTGTGCTTCAAACATAATTGTGTCCTCAGATTCCCACATCACACTCTCCAATGAACTAAATAATACTTGTGAGGACTGCCACTTGCACCCATTGAACCATGTGTGAATAGGAGAAGGCCCTGATGTCTGCTACTTCTTCCTTCATGCAAGTTCCCAAGACCTGGAGGGCAGGAGCTTGAGGAATCTAAAATGGAGAAAAGCCTTGACAGCATGGCTTTCTCAAGGAGAAAGTCTCCAGAATTTTTTTGGAATTGTGAAAGTCCACATAAAACTCGTGGAAGTGTGGTGCATGAGGGATCATGCATGGCAGATTCTTCCAGATCTATGAACTTCTTGAGGTCGTCCTTTTGCCAAGCAGTTTTGCTTCTAAGTACCATAGCATTGTCAGGCATTGCCTTAAGGGTCGGACTTGGAGGCCATTAGATAACCATGAGACCATGCCTGGCTGCCCTACTTGGTTTGATTGGGTCTTCTGTTGCTGCTTGTATGAGCTAATTGGCCTTTGACATAGCCTTCTGAAAAACCTGAGTGGAAGGACCACTTGGAAAGCTTGAGGAGTATCAATGTATTGTGACTCTTATTTAATTTCATAACATGTGTGCAAACTTGAAACTAGTCATATAAATGTTTGGTTGAGGAGATTGACTTGCACAAACTTTGGGTTGATTTGTGTATAATAGTGCAAGGTGGCGGGTCACACATCCACAAACAATAGTGCTAGTTGGCTATGGCATTGGAGGTTTGGTGATAAAATCCTTTTTGGCTCAGGTTCACCAAGCTGCCAGGTGCGATAACAGGGAATCTTACAAAGGAGGGGATTGCAAAGCATTCCAAGAGAATCTGCAAGGCATTGTGTTTTATGCTGTGCCACACTCTGGGTCAGAAGAAGATTTTGCAAAATATCTGAAAATTTGCGAGAATTTGAAAACCTCAGGGTCATTCTTGGGTCTGTCAGGGGGATCCTTTCATGAATTCAATGTGCAGATGGAGAACCTAAATGATCACTTCGGACGTTCAATTAAAGAGGACATGATGATTGTGGCAATTGTGGAAGGTCGTCCGATGGGGCAAGAGGTACAATTTCACAACTAAATGAATCTTCTCTACACTAACAACACTTTGACTGATGACTTCATCAATCCTTTTGCTTCAATTAAAGTAACTCCATGACAAAAGACTTAGATGACTGTTCTTCGTCTTCTTTTATTTCATGAGTAGTTTTTTCTGCCCTAAATGAGCACTTCAGAAATAAAATGCTTCCTTGTTATGCTTAAGCCTTGTGCTTGATATGGTACAAGGGTGATGTACCATTGAGCCTCTCTCCGTGTGCTTAAGTGAAATGTTGAGGGTTCAAAGAGGCCCCAACCCACTAGCTGCTTTGTAGGTCTACTTCCCTCTTGATGTCTTAGGCTTAGATTTAGGCTCAGATGCTTGCTTGTACCAGGGCAAGCTAAAATGGTTTGAAGCTTACCTTCACCAGCTTGTTGAGGACATTGCCTATCTTATTATGTATTCCTCTTGAGTCCTAGTACACGTCGTGATGAAATCATGCTGTTGCTTCTGGAAATGTAACAGCAGCTTTAAGCAGTCTATCTTATGCTTATGTCCACCCACTGTCTGCAGCTGAGAAAGTAATGAGTGTTGGTCCTGCCATTGATAATGAATGTTAAGGTGTAATACTTTGTGACTCATTCACAAGCTTATGACTGCACTCATTCTTGTCACATTTATTTTGGATTTCTGGCACTGATGCAACAGTGACCTTCCTGGTGCTTTTATGGATGCTTTTCTGCAATTTCAGTGATATTATACATGTACTGATCATGAACCCAGTCATATTTAGGCTATTTACTTGATGCAGTCTCAGGAAGGCATTTCTTTGCTCCATTGGGTGGTAACAATTTGAACAAGCATATGTGAAAGGCATCATCCTAATTTACTCTTTAGTTTGGACATTAGCACCCAAGTCTTCCATCTACCAGATCTATTTACATTAAACACTTTGACACAGTTGATTTTTGGTTGGTTCATGGAAACATTGGGTTGTTCATGTGTAGGTTTTGGTACCTGATACTTCAGCTCAAATGTTAGCAGGCGAATAATTTTATAAGATTGAGGATGCTAACTATTTGGAGGTCTGCCAACCTGTTGATGAACAACATCCATCATATGTGAAATTCTTATCAGGCCTGGAAGCCATGATGATGCGTGCAAATGTGGGGATTGCGACTCCTGTAACTCCTAGTGTTAGTGTGACAAGTGATTGTGTGGCCTTCTCATACCAAGTTCTATGCAATGCAACCGAGGATTTTCACAATAACTTCCAAATTGGCACAGGGGCTTCTGGGACAGTCTTCAAGGCTAGAATTGCTCACAATGGGAGTGAGCGTGAAGTGGCAATCAAAAGGCTTTCTTCTGGCAGATTCAGCAGTGAGTTAAATGAAGCATTCAGGCAAGAGATTTGGAGGGTGAGTACTGTACGGCACAAGAACATTGTCCCCATTTTGGGATACAGTGTTCAGGACAACTCTCCATTGCTAATGGTGACACCATTACATTCTAGCCTCTTCAAGTGTTTATATGAAGGTCAAGATCCGTGGCTTAACTGGCAAGCACGATTGAAGATTGCTGTGGGTGTGGCAGAGGGACTAGCCTATCTTCATGATGGTGCACCTGAGAGCCTTGTTCACTGTGATATAAAACCAGGAAACATTCTTTTCAACCCTGACGACTTACAAGCATACATAGCAGACTTTGGCACTGCCAAATTCATGCAACCATCTGAGTCTATGGTTGAAACAGAGACAGTGAGAGGGACACGAGGTTTTATGGATCCCCATTTCCTGCAATACAAACGCCGTTCCACGAAGATGGATGTGTACAGTTTTGGAGTGTTGTTGTTGGTGCTTGTATCTGGTGAGGAGGATGCAGTCAAGCTTGTGCAGAAAGCAAAAAAGGAAAGTTTTGTGGACATACAATTCAGTCATCGACATGATGCAACATATAAGGCATGGGAAGTTTCTCGAGTGTTAGAGATTGCAAAGCAATGCATGAGATATGAGCCAAGCGATCGACCATCCATGTCAGAAGTTGTCGTGATGTTGAGAGGAGGCATGCCTTGTTCCATTAGGCCCTCCTTATGTTCATTTGTAGTTTCCTGGATTGACTTTGTTCTGATTGCTTCCACCTCAACCTTCCACAAATTGAGACGTAGCAGCATCCTTGGTGCTGCTGTCTTGATTGTTGCAATCCTCATGATTGTTGTCATGCAGAAAACATCTGTCCAATCTTGTCAATAGTGTATTCCATTTCAACAAAGGGAAATTGTAGTTTCATGTGGCAGAGGCAATGTTCATAGAAAACAGAAGCCTGGACTCCTAGTTGGTGGAATAGATACTGCATCTCTTGCATTTTATGTGACAGAATATTGGACAGAAACAAGGAGTTCCTGTCAACAATTTGCAGTGGATACTGAGCTCCTTCAATCTCTTGTAGTCTTGGATGTAATCTAAGCAGTGGTGTCAATCTTGTAGCTTGTGTGTGAAGAGAGGTGTTCAGCTGTGAAGGCCATGGATGTATGGTGTGATTGATGTACCTAAGGCAGTTCCCATTCACCTGCACACACCGTACCAAAGTGCATGCCATTCATGTGTGGTTGCTGGCAATTTATTGTTCCCAATGTCTTAATGTCAGGTTCAGGTCCTTCTTGACCCTTTTTCAAGTGATCCCGTGTTTAAGCGGCATGAGTACTTGGTGGCAGGATGTGTGGTTGGGTCACTGTCAGTGAACAGACCTTTCATACGAACAACATTGGGCACTATACATGCTGCATTGGAAACACATTGTTGTTCAAGGTTTGTGTTCCTAACTTGCGCCCTTTGAACATCACATCTACCAAGGGGAGGCAGTGTTCAAGCGCATACTGAAATGTGTAATCATGACTTTAGGATCTTGCAACAAAATGCTGAGGATTCATCAAAAGCTTAGTTGCAGCTAGTAGATCAAATGGAGATTTGGCATGAGAGGAGTGTCAAAAAAAAACTTTCTGTGTGAAAACAACTGGAAGGTGAAGATGTTGAGTAGGGTTTCTGAGGAGCTGTGTTTGAAAGAGTCATATGCAGTTTGCTTGTTGTTCATGAGTAGCTGGACCTGGTAGCCAATGCTGGAGCTGTGTCATTAGTGCGCAGCCGGATTTCTTTGTTCAGAATAATGCAGCAGATTTTGTGCTGCAAGAGTAATTAGGGTCGGTGAAGAGCACCTGGGTATTGCCCTTAGCAGTTGGTTTCTTAAGATTGGGTTGTGCGTGGATCCTTGATGGTGGGCTAACGAATGACCGCCAACTACCTCCTGGGTATCATGGGACTAAATAAAAACATGCACGATTCATACACCATGTGAAGCTGAGGGGGCAGGCTTTCCAAGAATCGGGCCAGCACTCAGCTCCACCTCAGGGGCCGTATTCCTGGAAACCCAACTCCTTGGGCTTTTACACTACATATAGGATTCCTGGGCAAATGTATTGGACTTTTTTCACATGTTAATTAAAACAGGGGGATCAGCGTACCGTTTGTCTTTTTTCAGGGTGCAAGATTTTACAAACTTTCAACCATCAAAATTTAAAAGGGCATATTTTGTCAGAAATTCTCTGTTTTAGAAAAAAAAAAACAAATCCACATAATTATTTTATTTAAAAGGCTTTTAGCAAACTTTTTGCCACATTTCAATAGGTTTTTTTATTTTTCGAGGGTGGGAGAGCAGGTTTGCCACCAGATTTTTCTACATTTCAGACAATATTTTGAAAATGTTGTGCCAATTTGCACTAAATCCTGTTTGGGATGATAACTAACTATATGCTACAAATCAAAAAACCTGAGAAAAATTTCGCCCAAGGAATGATCAGGAGCTCTGATATTGTGTTTTGTCTTTCGTAGCAAACTGGCTTACACTTTTGAGGCCTAATTAATAGGTTATTACATGAAACCATGCTCTCTTTTTCTAGGAAAATTATACAGATTTTGAATACACACCTGCCCCCTTGACCAATCTAGCCCACATCAGTAACATTGCCACTGGCATTCCAAGCATCCAACGAGGTGACTCAGTATGAGGTGAACACAGTTGGACACTCCCAAAGTTTTTCCTTTGTAGGGTTGGGAGGAGGGGAGGGGAACTACAAGATCTTTTAAACGAGCAGTATTATTTATCCCCTAGGAGTATGCTCATTATTAAAAATGTTTTCTAATGGTGTTCCTGATGTGTTCTCCATATGTTTCTTATTTTGGACTGAGGATTTTATTTAAAGGGGAACTACTCTGAGTTTACACCAAAGAAATTGACAATAGGTTGTCCAAGCAAGAATGGCATGTAGCCCTAAAGTAGGGCTTTCTCATGTCTGAAGTATGATTGGTGTGTGATCAAAGGTTACATTGATTTTTGGCATCTGAGGTTGGAGTGTAGTTCACGGTGCTTAGACGTGTCAGGACTTAGGGTTTAATTAACTTAATTGATGTTTTGGTGCAAGGCAAAAACTAAAGTGGTGCATCTGTTTTTGGCTTCTTGATAATCTTGCTTAAGGTCGCATTATTGGTCCTGCCTTCTAAGGCAGGGTTATTGTGTTGAGAATCATTATAGAGTATAGTAGCTTGTTTTACCCCCTAGAGACTAGGTCAGATCATTCATCCTAATGTGATTCTAAAAATATTCTCATTCATCTTTTGACATTTTGTTTTCTCTGCCACTTCCTCAAATGTGCACCTGGCCCCAAGTGACTTCGTCACCAATCCATAACCCAAAAGACTAAAGAAACTTTTTCCACCAAAAAGGATTATGGCACCCACTATACACAAAAATTCATGTAATTCTTTCAAAATGTATTTGAATGATTGAAAAGATTCAAATACACATGTCATTATGAGTTTTTCCTTTTTTATGGTTTGAAATTTTGGACAATTGGGAAAAATAAATATAAGAAGGAAATATTTAATGATTTTTTTATTCAAAAATTCATTAAGTTTTTTAAAAATGGAATATCATGTTTCAACATTTCCTTATTGGTTTTGATTTTGTAACAATGTTTTAAATGTTTAAATAGGTTCCTAGAACAAGTCATCATTTAAAGTGAGATCATTTTGGATTTCTCATAAACAATGTGATGTTAAAAATTGATTAAAAAATCATTATGATTTTTCTTTTATAACAACATGATGATGTACATTAACAATAATTTTTTAAAAAATTCCCCTAACGATGATCTATTTATCAACAATATCAATCCTTGATATTAAATTAATGGCAAGGCCATTGTGTATAACGCACCTTGTTTGTATGGCAAAAATAAGTTGTAAGATGGTTGTCCTATTGTGAAATTTGAGTGTGAGATGGTTATGTTTGTTTGTTTTGGAAATGAAGCTGGTGGTGGAGGATAGTGCCACTTTGATGACAATGATGGTAAGGTTTCACAAGTGGACAAGAAGAGAATGTGGGAAATGATAAAAGACTTCAATTAATAAAGGATAAAAGGCATGTTGGCTACTTCCAGAAATGAGGTTGGAGCTAAAAGAATTTTTTTTCCCTTTTGTTTTGTGGGTTGGCGTGTGAGAATGTTGATGAATTGAATGTTCACATCAAATTTTTGCCTTATGTCCAACATTTTCAAATTTATGTCGATGTGCATGGATAATTAGGACAATGGAAGAATAAACACTTAGATGTTTCAATATAGAGGCACATGTGAAGCGATAATAATCTCTTGGGAGTTGATGAACTAGTCTAGTGGGTTTTCTTTATTTCAAGTTTGGTACACTTGAAAAGTTGTTTTGTTGATATGAAGTTCAGTTGTTGGGTGATGGGAAGTTAAACCTATGTTAATGTAATATTGCATAAGAAATGTTTTTATGTCCTTCAAGTTGTAGTGAATTTACTTGGAACCCTTCTTTCTATAAAAAATTCTAAGGCAATGGGTTGGAAACTAGGGTATCATCTATTTGTCTTCTAGGTATGGGATTACTAGTGGAGTAGGTATGTCTGTCACTACATGCAAGATGTTGGAGAAAGTGTAAAGGAATTTCCCATAGGTCGTTGAACGATAAATTGGAAACCTTAATTATTATATCCAAGCATAATGTATGGTTAGAGTTAATGTTTAAAGGAAACCATATAGAAAATATGATAGCTCAAGTAAGGGAACTTGGAGTGATTTAATCCAAACATGCACACCTATAGGTCTACTTGCATGGTTAGGGTTGTGTGTTTAGAATAAATTGTTTACAATGTTCATAGCAAGTTCTTACTACACAAGAAACATATGTTTTGAGGTTTCTTTCATAGAAATGTGCTATTGAAATTTTTTTGGATTTGACCTTTTTTTTTTTTTTGGGTGCATAAACAAATAGGTTCAAAACATGAAGGGTTGTATCAGGACATGAAGAATACTTTTTGATTCTCTTTCTCGTTTGAAAGTAAGTATTACATTGCTTTTATAATTAATATATGTGTAAAACCATCTAATGGGAAAACTTTTGTAATGCTTTTGTATTATGTAATGGTCAAACGTTGCCCATTACATTGGCTGAGGTGCCAAGTGAGCCCAACAACACACCTAATACAATGGATGAGGCAAGCCCATTTAAGGTTTGGGCTAAGAAATTCAATAATTCTTTGAAAAAGATATTCATGTTCAAAAGTCACATTTTTGTTGCTATTATGAGTCCATGATCATCATTGAAAAATTATGTCATAAAATGTGATCAAGAAAATGAAATAATTTGCCACCCTAGGCCTTAGTGTAATTGGAGCTTGTATCCTTATTCATGCAAATCATATAATTGTCCTATGAATTGGAAATTGGTGATCCCTCTAACATCAAGTAGTGAGAAATTGGAAGCATCTTCCACAATTTTAGTACTATCAAGGCCTTGTTTTGCTTTTGGCCTTCCAAGTTGATGATAAAAAATAAATTTGAACACATTTAGGAATGAACTTATATAGGGTGTTATAGTTTTTCCCAATGATTCTTGGGTTCAACTTTCTTGGAAAGAAGGAAAAAATGGAGGACTAGTTTCCTACCTCATGACTCATATTAGCTACTTCTACATTGTTTTTCCCATTTTACACACTATGACTAATTTGGGCAATGTCATGTCAATGGTAGGATTAAGCAAGCAAAATATTTCAAGAATTATATAACAAAGAACCCACTATTAGTTGGTATTATAAAGCATAATTATCATTTTAAGAAAATTATTCACTCATTTAATTCTTCATACATCTTTTGATAGCATAGAAACTAGCTCATATAAATTTTTAGTATATTAGAAGAGGACACCTTATGTGCACCTTACCATGTAAAAATGAACTTTTCTTATTCCTCATCTTATTTCATTTGAAATAGGACTTTACATTAGGTAAAGCCAATAGAGGGTTATAAACATGGTGTTTAATAAATTGAATTATCATATTTTCTAGTTATTTTTTCAATTTTTTAATTGGAGTCTAAACTATGACAAGAAATGGGGAGTTCATTTCTATTGTGTGCCCACAATATCATAGATGTGAGATGGTGTTGTAGATTACCATAAAAAGGTGTTATTAGGTGGTAAAACGTGGTGTCTGCCATTCCTTTTGGTTTTTGGCTATTTGTCTGTCACCTTTGTGCTTGGTTCTTTATTTTTGTTGGTGAAGTGCATGACCTCATTTTTGCCCAAAAATTAAAAGTAATAAATAACACTCTAGGGCTTTACATCAACATTGCAGGGGGGCATTTCCAAATTCATAACCCACAACAACAAATTGCTACCACCTTATTTTAAGAATATTTAATCCTAGAACCTAACCCTAGACATAATACTAGAATACAACTTTAATAACTAATTTTGAATTCCAATTGGTCTCAATAATGCCTATTACAAAATTAATGCCACTAATGAACCAATTTTAATCAATGTTATTAATTATTAATCAAAATGGGATTAGGTTGTATTTGTGTCGGATGAAAAAAAAAAAAAAAAAACTGGGTGTGCTTTTACGTTTAAAAAAATGGATTTAGATTCATTGGCAAGGTGACATGCCCTTCTAAGCAAACTAACTTGAATGAGATGAACTTTGCATCAAGACCACCATTGTGGGGGCACCATGGCAACAAGGGAGGCTTCAAACAACATGGCAAATTGGGGTCACCTTCTCCATCCACCCTACAAGACTAAACCATGGGGTTTGGAATGAAACTTGGAACAAATCAAGCTTGTTTTGAGACCAACATAAATGTTGGTTTTTGGGGCAACATACAATTGTCTTAGGGTGGCATTGGGTGCCACCCCAAATAAACATTTAAGGGCAAATCGAAATTGTCCTAGGTTGGGACTTGGTGTCACCTCATATTTCCTATCTTTTGGGACACACCTAAATGTTGTGGACACATTTAGTTTTTAATTATAAGTGAATTTTGAAAATTTTAATTATATGTTAACTAGGACTTAATTAACAAAGGATTTAATTAAAAGTGAACCATGAGTCAACTAAAAATTAACCAAAATAGATAAGAAATAGGATCCCTATGACCCATTATTTTTATCCCATATTTTTGATAAACAAGCACCTTCTCCACTAAGTGATTCTAATACCACAACTAATTTTACTGGGCTAGAGTGAACCAACACCCACCAATGCACCAATGTGGATGGATGGTGCATTCATGGGTGCACCTTTTTCATCACTCCCTATCCTTGGGCTAACCAAGGTGACAAACTCAAGTTGACCTTTTTTCTTCCTTTATTTAGCCCATGTTGGTTTTTTTTTTGGAATATTTTTCTTTTCCCCCCACAATCACTTAGGTTTCACCTACCTACGTACCTTTAAATTACTGCCTATGCACCCTAACCTCCTCCCTCCCCCACATACCTACCTACCTACCTACCCACCCATCTACCTACTTTCTCATCAATCTATCTACCTATGTACCTATGCAGTAAATCTCCACCAAGGCAATGATGATGCAAGTTGGTGAAAATATTGCAATACATTAGGTAGGTTGCTTCATTCTCCTTCCTACCTACCTTTTTATTAGACAATGTAACTTTATGACTAATGTTGCAATGACCCAATTGAAGGTATTGCAATTAAGCTAATTTTTTTTTAATAGCCATATAAAACTCAAGAATTAAATCACATGTGAAAGTATTGCAATTAAACTTGATATCAATACTCAAGCCACATCAATCCACTAATATAACCGTTTTTGCAATACTTTTAATGAACTTCCTCCTAATTATTAGATTTCAAACTTGTGTCATACCCTTAGCACAATTTGCAAAATTAATTAATCATCACATTGCCTTCATAAGGGTAATGCACACCCACTAGATGATTTGATTGAAATGCAATATTGCCGAGGCAAAGGGAAAATATCATATTGCACGTTATTTCTTTTTTCAATATCCTCATTAAACTAATGCATGAGCACAACAAATTTATTATAATGCAATATGTTCAATCCTATTAAACTACTTTGATCCCATGCAATTGAACAATGGAATACCCCAAGGACACATTGGAAATAACATATCCAACCTAATGCCCATATGTATTACTTTCATAAAGGTAATGCAAATGCATTGGATCATTTGATTGTTTTGCAATAAACAAATATGCCTAGTTATAACTATTTTATTTCAGTTATTTCATATGTGCATTAACCTATGAACACATTGACAATATAATATCCAACCCAATTCACAGATGCATTACTCTCATCAAAGCAATGCAAATGCAATGGATTATTTTGTTGCTATGCAATACTCACGCCTAAAATAATATATTTCAGCTCATTTGATTCAAAAATGCAATTATTAGATTTTTTGGTTTTATGCAATACCCTCATGCCTAGGTTATATTTCATATTATTTACTTAAACTATTACAATACCCTATGGACGCATTGACAATATCATATCCAACCATATTCACATTTACATTACCTTCATTAAGGTAGTGCATATCCTCTAGATTTTTTTGGTGTTTCACAATACCCTTAGGCCAATTGAAATTATTTCATTTTATCTATTTCAACAATGCAATACCCTGAAGACATATTGAAAATAACTTATGTTGACCTTATATGCAATACCTTAATATGGGTGTTAATCAATATTTAATTGTGACTTCACATAATATTAATGTAAAAAAATCTAGTTCAATTACAATACCCTTATTTGGTTTGCCCTATTCTTATTGGGGTTATACAATACCATCTTGGGTGTGTTAAGGTTAAGTTTAGTGGTTTAAGGTATTGCATGGACCAGAAAATGATCAAAGCCTATGCAATATCATTATGGGTATATTAAGTTTAAGGATAGGGTTGATGGAATGAATATGTGTTGTCTTGTTCCAAGGGTACTAGTGGGTGCCCGTGACAGTCGGACACAATCCGCCCGTGCCTGCAATCCGGATTTTTGGAGAACCGGACAGGCTCGCTCATAGAACTCAAATCCGGTTCTCAGGAGTTCTCTGTATCATTTATCTCCTGGTTCGTTCCTCTTGTTGTTCTTCTCACGTGGGACTGCTACTCTTCTCCTGTTGTTATTACTTTTTTTTTCTCAGGACCTGGGTTTCAGGACCTCGACGCGCGCACCGGGCCCGGTCGGCGTGAAACCCGATTTTTCTCATACTGCTATTATTACTTTTCTCCTAGTTGGTTCCTCTTGTTGTTCTTCTCACTTCGGACTGCTACTCTTCTCTTGTTGCTATTACTTTTTTTTTCTCAGGACCTGGGTTTCAGGACCTCGACGCGCGTCGGGCCCGGTCGACCTGAAACCCGAACTCCGTCAGGGATGTAGTGAATTTATATATAAGATTGCATAGCAAAAATGTAAATGCAATACATTCATTATGCATGAATAAACTATTTCAAAATTTTAACTATGAAATAGGGGATTGTTTTACGATGAGAGTATTCCACAAAATCATGCCTTTAGGCTTTAATGCAACTTCAATAAATGTTTAGACTATAATTGCAATATCCTCATGTATTAGCAATACATTGAATCAAATTTTTGTTCAATGCAAGATGCACATACACTATATATGGATATTAATAACGTTGTTTTTGTACAAATAAAATTCAAAATTTTTATAAGTAGATATATTTACATACATTCATTTCCAATGTCAATGGCCTATATCCATGAAGGCTAAATTAATTTACAAAAATGTGGTATGGAAAATTTATGGATGCCATATGCACAATACAAAATGTGTATTAGTCCAAAAATGGAACGTCAAGCTAATTGCTTTCACTTTTACTCTCAAGATAATTCTTACTAATAGATATCAATGATAATCCATTTGTATTTTGATAGTGTGCCATTGCATTTTATGCAAATTGAACATATTGTCAAGTGTATATTTGCTAGTTTGCCAAAAATATTTTCACCAAATCAACTATGAAAGCCTCCCTGGTGGTGCCTCAAATCCTAAAATGGACATGTACAAACCAATGAATATAATTTTGGAAAATACATGTTTGAAGCGCAATTCAAATTTGAAGTGAAAATTGAATGTGATGGAATTTACCCAGCCATGAATCATTTCCAATTCATGGTGATTCACAAGTCCAATGATCTGCTTTTCACACTCCTTTTTGGATGAAGATCTTGTTCAATTTTGGCTATCCCAAACATCTCTTTGCATAAGAGACCATATTAGTCCAAATTTAAACCGACAAGATTTTCATCCCTCTTTAATTTGGTCATTACATGGGGAAGATACCCCACACCGCATGTTGGAATGCTTAATAAAATGAGCAACTTTGAAAACAAACACCTCTTACCAATGTGGGCATTAATGTCAATTTAATTCATAGTCCATCATTCCAGAAGTGATCCCACTTGCATGTGGCATGGGTCTTTGTTCGGGCAATTGCCCAACACACAAAGGAGGAGTTTACCTTTTCTCACACACACAAAACAGAAACCAAAAAATTAAAATAAAATATAAAAACCCCAAAAACAATATTGAGAAAGCCAAAAGAAGGGAAAAAAGAAAACCAGCAAGAAGAAATAGAGATAAATAAGATTTTCAGAAATTACATAAATAAAAAAGAAATAAAAAACAAAAAAAAAAAAACAAAAAAAAACAAATTTGTTTTGGAAAAAAAGAAAAAGAAACCAGAAAAACAAAAGAATTCAAACCCCTGAAATTTAATTTTAAAACCATTTAAAATAACAAGAAAAAGAAACAAGAGAAAAATATAAACAAAAAATAAAACAAGAAATATAAAACCAAAATTTTGAAGAAGTACAGAAAAAAAAAAATTTTAAAGAAAAAAACCCAAAAAAGAAAAGGGAAAAAATCCAAGAAAACAGATTTTTGAAAACTCCAAAAAACATATATTAAGAAAACCAACAAAAACAAAAAGAAACAAGAAAGAAATAACAATTACAGAAAATCAAAACGATCAATAAAACCAGAAACATAAAACCAGAATTTTTTAAAAGTAAAGAAATTAAACAACAAAAATTAAAAATTAAAATTAAAATTAAAATTAAAAAAAACAAATAGAAAGAATCCAAGAAAAAAAAAATTAACCCCGAAAAACTAGTATTAAGAAACCAACAAAAAAATTGGAAAAAAACAGAAACAAAAAATGAACAAGATAGAAATAACTTTTAAGAAAGGTACAGGAATTTTTTTAAAGAAATATAAAACCAGAATTTAAAAATTACTGATAATAAAATATATAAAGGGAAAAAAAATTGAAATTTTTGAAATACCAAAAAAAAGGCAGTGAGAAAACCGGAAAAAAACAGGAAAAAACACTGAAAACAAAAATAATAAGAAAAATAAATAAAAGCAAAAAGAACAAAACAAAACAAAAAAGAGAAAATTTTGGTGAAACCAGCAAACTTTTGCTGCAATCAACAACGACAACAAACCTCTACTGCCACTGTTGGTTTGCAGGGGCTAGACTATAAAAGAGTCAGCTCTTCTAGTTGCTCCTCATGTTGCTCTTCCGCTTTGTCTCTCTCCTCTCCTTTTTTTTTGTGTTGCTCTTGTCCTCCTCTTCCACATCTCCACACACACAAAGTCAAAAGGAAGAAAAAAAAAAACAAAACCAAAAGAAGAATAAAAAGACCACAAAAATGTCAAATAAAGACACAAGATAAAAAAAACCCAAAAAAAGAAAAAAAACCAAAGAGATTGTGAAGACGTGAAACCAAGGTACACAAAACATAAAATAGAAAGGAAAAACAAAGAAAGACCAGGGACCAAAGAAAGAAGAGGTCTCAAAGAAAGAAGAAAAAATTATGAGGGGTAGGGGAAAAAGGAAGAAGGGAAAAGCAGGAGGTAGGGGCTATGTAGGGAAGGGGTGGGGAAAGAAAAAAAAAACTGACCGTTAACCGTTAGGGTGTGAGGAAAATAACTATCAGCCCAAAACCCTGTCCTGTGGTTGGGTTGGGTTTCATCCCATCCAAAAAATCTCAAAATGGGATTTTTTGGATGGTGCACCGGTGGGTGCTGGGTCATTCAAACCATTTTATTGGAAACGATTTTATTTTTTAATTTGAAAATTTTGCAATAATTTGTTCACAATAAGTTGAAGTTCGTTTCGACCAGTAGAAATAATAGTCACAAAAACAATGGATGTAGGTTTGACACTAGGCTAGATAATGGGGTGATGATGTACTAGCTCCTTGTAAGTTCTAGTCACATTAGTTGCTAAACAATCAATAGCAGGTTCATACCCAATTTGTAGAATAACCTATTCATGTTTATCCTCAAATTCTTGCACACCCCAAACAAACATTTTAAGTGACATTAATAGGTAGTGAAAACAAAATGAATTGATCAAAATTTATAATGTGAAGTTTAAAACATCCCTTATGAAAATAAATCACATATAAAAATATCTGAATTTAAGATTAAAATTGAACAAAAATGTGGGTTAACGCATTGCTTATGTTAGCATCATGCACCCCTGTTCATAGAGGATTACAAAAAAATAAACAAAACAACCAAAAAAAGCCTGAACATGTCAAACAAACCCATAAATTAGAAAAAAAAGAAAAAAAAATCTGAAGATCTTAGGAAAAGAAAAAAACACTGCACAAAAAAGAAAAGTATGTGTGAGAACAAAATGCGATGCCTAATGTAGAATGTGCGGCGCAACATGCAAATCAACACCATAAAGAAAAGCAAGTGCGAGAAGAAGAGCATGATGTGGGAACGTTAATGCTATATGTGATGAACCTGGTGTTGGATGACAAGGAGAGAAAAAAAATGCACAAAAAAGGGTCTTCATTGTTGAAGATCTTGGTTGATTTAGTTTCAAATCTAAAATTTTCCAAATCTATGCAATCTTTACCGAATACAAACTACTGAGTGACGATTCACAGGATCAAATGTTTGTGAAGTAGCTCTTAGAATGCTAGAATTGATGAATGCTAATAGGATTGTGTATCAAACTAAAATCGAAGCAGTGAATAAGGAACAAATGGGAGAGTGAGCTTGTGATCTTGTTAGGGTTGAATGGCAAGGGTGACAACTCATGTTTTGGCTGCTTTGACACAAGTGGTGATGGACACATCTTTGTGCCCTAAAAAAAATAGTATTATGTTTTTGTCAAGTGGTGGTGATCTAGCTGATTATTTTCTTGTTTTTTCCTTTGTATGTTTTGCATGCACAAGAAATGAATCCAAAAGTTTGCAAAATTTCACACAAAAAGAAAACACTTGTTGTGTGGGGTGGGGGGAGGATATATAATATAACCGATTCCTCCTATATTTTGACTACATTTTGGAACCTAATATCTAGAAATATGAGGACCTCTTAATTTTTTTTTCACAATGTGACAATTTGAACCCATTTTTTCATTTTCTGTATAGTTTACACCTTCATTTTAATTTATTTTGTTGTGAAGGTACAAAACTTTTTTTTAAAAAACCACTAGTTGCATCAAACTTCAGGCACTGCCCTTCAATCGATATTGTTCAACTTTATGTCATATAATAACACTTGCATCAAAATGTCCAAAGTAACCAATTCAATGAAGTTCATGAATGGCTCTTGATAGAATTTTGTCTTGAAAATTTGCTTTTCAATATCAATACCTAACCTGGTTCCATAGCAAGGTGCCTAATAATAATAATATTTTTTTCCATTTACATTCAGCAGTGAAAATAATAAAGTTTTATAATTTGACATTATACTAAATAATGAAGTTAGTGTGCTTTAGAGTTTCTTTTAAATTTCTCACATGGTCGGCAGCCATTTTTCAAATTTTTTGATAATTTCAGAAAATAATGAAATGCCTAACCAGGCCAGGTACAAGAATAATATTTTCTTAAAACATTCTTGGTTGGTTCATTTTAGGCCTTGAGTCAAACATAACTACAAAGGTGGCGTACCATGATTAAAAAAAAAAACTAAAAACCTTACTTTTCTTAAGTTGCTTCTAAACATTATAAATATGCAACCATCAGGAAATCTAAAGTCCAAATTAAAACAATTCCAAGTTGATGTAGCCTCTGAGAGGACTCGCTCAAGAAAGCCAAGTGTAAAAACTGTATCTTCGGAGATGTGGCCCAGTACAGCCTGTACTGGGCCTTCCACATTGCTGAAGGTACAGTTTTCAAACTCAGTAATCTATGTTTAGCATAATTGCATCGTTTTTCACATTTTATGAGCTTTTGTCTTTATCTATACAGGAACGCGGAAAGAAATATCAACGTAGGGCTCTCCGTAGGGGGAGGGTCTGAAAATAGACCCTTCCGGTTTTTAGATCCCCGGCTAAGGCCGAGGGAATGGGTCGGAAATTCAGAAGGGTCTATATAAGGACCCTTCTCCTATACTTTTTGTGGTAGGTAAAGCCTCAAGTTGAAGGCTTTACTGGAATAAGGGCTTGCATGGGCGGCCAACCTTGATTCCGCGTGACTCAGGGAGGGAGGGCTTTACTATGCATAAAGATTTGCAGGAGCTTTTCATTTGTAAGTTTTACCTCAAACTTTTTATTATTAAAAAGGTGAGGAATGTTACCCTCCAACGGCCAGGGCGAATCGACCCCCACATTGGGATCATGGTAAAAACCCCCCAAAACCCATTTAAATGCCCATATTAGGCCCCAAAAATTATAGATTTCAACTCGAGGACCCTGATTTTTTCTATGGAGATTATATTTATAAATATTTATAATATTTATAAGCAATTTAAATGGATTTTGGGGGGTTTTTACCGTGATCTCAATGAGGGGGTCAATTCCACTTGGCCCCCTCCAACTACACAAAACTAAGTCATTATGCCTTCGTTTTTTGCTTATGTGTTTTTGGCTTGCCACATATGCAAGAAGAAGACTTCCTTACGAATTGTAGCTACGCGCTTGTCATTAGAGTCTTACAATATTATTGCCCTATTATTATGTAGACTTCCGTGGATTTTCGGGTTTGTCTTGCCGACAGTCTCATCAAATTCCAAGAACAGCCTTATTTCTCTCCTCTTTTCCGTCGCGTGTAGAGCACCCAACAAAATTCTGCGCGCAGTGAGGCAGTTCGTCTTCCTTGACAACTCAACTTCGGAGCTTGAGGTGGGAGATCCCCTGATCACAGCAACCAACCGGGTTGCGGTGTTGAAGCCTTCCGGTTCACTCATATTGCTTAGACGTAAATCCAGTCTGCTTCAAAATTTTCAATGGCGTCCCTTTTAGAATGGGTAAGTGTTCTTACCATTGAACGTTGCTACGAGATGTTTTTCTTAGTTCTCCGTAGATTAACTTGCAGAGGAAAACCTTGAAGCCGCTTTTTGGCCTACCCTCTTAGATCGACGTACGCAGTCAGCTGACTTCACACTTGTAGAAGGCTATGACAGCAGGGCGAGGGTTTAGGGTTGAAATAGGAAGGTCTCGTTGGCAGAAACTGGCATTCTCCTTATTCTTCTTGTTAGCACTGTGCGACTCTTTTACAAGTTCTCATGCGATTGCAATTGCTAGTGATCATGGTCGCCGCTCTATAGTGGAGAATCAACGAGCTTCAAGTTGCTCATTGCCCTAACAGTGAGGCAAAGGCAACAGGATCACAGGGCAGACCATCCCTAATATCATTAGCTCTAGCTGTTAGAAAGATAAACACTCCTTTAGGCAAACATCGGCCCGATTCTTGTTTTTTTTTGTTTTTTTGGTTTTGCCTATGGACTCACGTGCAGATGGATTCAATTGCTGTCCGTTCAGGGAGGTCAACTTGCGGTGAATCAGCTGCATCCGCCTCCACGGACTCGCAGGGAACACAACCAGGACTTTACGATTATCTTCTTCTCGGGTTCAACCAATGAACCATCAGGTTGGAAGAACACATGGATCCAGCGTGGAGATCCCGAGGTGTGTTGGCCGCGAGACTGGCTGCCAAAAGCTGTAGAGAAGTGGGGGTTGACAAGAGGCACGTTGGTGCTGTCTGTGTCATATCTTCCATATCCTGATTTCGGTGATGATTTGGACGACATAGCATACGAACTGATGGAAATCCTGTTTGGCAGGTGTCATGCTCTGCTTTGGCTGCCTGTGATTTGCTTTCTTGTCGTGTGGTTGGAGTCCATTGTACTCATTCTCCCTCTAATCATTACCACCTCGCATCTTGGTTTGTGCTTCAATCATAATTGTGTCCTCAGATTCCCACATCACACTCTCCAATGAACTAAATGATACTTGTGAGGACTGCCACTTGCACCCATTGAACCATGTGTGAATAGGAGAAGGCCCTGATGTCTGCTACTTCTTCCTTCATGCAAGTTCCCAAGGCCTGGAGGGCAGGAGCTTGAGGAATCTAAAATGGAGAAAAGCCTTGACAGCATGGCTTTCTCAAGGAGAAACCTTGCAGAATTTTTTTGGAATTGTGAAAGTCCACATAAAACTCGTGGAAGTGTGGTGCATGAGGGATCATGCATGGCAGATTCTTCCAGATCTATGAACTTCTTGAGGTCGTCCTTTTGCCAAGCAGTTTTGCTGCTAAGTTCCATAGCGTTGTCAGGCATTGCCTGAAGGGTTGGACTTGGAGGCCATTAGATAACCATGAGACCATCATGCCTGGCTGCCCTACTTGGTTTGATTGGGTCTTCTGTTGCTGCTTGTATGAGCTAATTGGCTTTGACATAGCCTTCTGAAAAACCTGAGTGGAAGGACCACTTGGAAAGCTTGAGGAGTATCAATGTATTGTGACTCTTATTTAATTTCATAACATGTGTGCAAACTTGAAACTAGTCATATAAATGTTTGGTTGAGGAGATTGACTTGCACAAACTTTGGGTTGATTTGTGTATAATAGTGCAAGGTGGCGGGTCACACATCCACAAACAATAGTGCTAGTTGGCTATGGCATTGGAGGTTTGGTGATAAAATCCTTTTTGGCTCAGGTTCACCAAGCTGCCAGGTGGGATAACAGGGAATCTTACAAAGGAGGGGATTGCAAAGCATTCCAAGAGAATCTGCAAGGCATTGTGTTTTATGCTGTGCCACACTCTGGGTCAGAAGAAGATTTTGCAAAATATCTGAAAATTTGCGAGAATTTGAAAACCTCAGGGTCATTCTTGGGTCTGTCAGTGGGATCCTTTGACGAATTCAATGACATGATGGGGAGCCTTAATTATGACTTCGCATGTTCAATTAAAGAGGACATGATGATCATGGCAATTGTGGAAGGTTGTCCAATGGGGCAAGAGGTACAATTTCACAACTAAATGAATCTTCTCTACACTAACAACACTTTGACTGATGACTTCATCAATCCTTTTGCTTCAATTAAAGTAACTCCATGGCAAAAGACTTAGATGACTGTTCTTCGTCTTCTTTTATTTCATGAGTAGATTTTTCTCCCCTAAATGAGCACTTCAGAAATAAAATGCTTCCTTGTTATGGTTAAGCCTTGTGCTTGATATGGTACAAGGGTGATATCCTATTGAGCCTCTCTCCGTGTGCTTAAGTGAAATGTTGAGGGTTCGAAGAGGCCCCAACCCACTAGCTGCTTTGTAGGTCTACTTCCCTCTTGATGTCTTAGGCTTAGATTTAGGCTCAGATGCTTGCTTGTACCAGGGCAAGCTAAAATGATATGAAGCTTACCTTACCAGCTTGTTGAGGACATTGGCTATCTTATTATCTATTCCTCTTGAGTCCTAGTACACGTCGTGATGAAATCGTGCTGTTGCTTCTGGAAATGTAACAGAAGCTTTGAGCAGTCTATCTTATGTCCACCCACTGTCTGCAGCTGACAAAGTAATGAGTGTTGGTCCTGCCATTGATAATGAATGTGAAGGTGTAATACTTTGTGACTTATTGACAAGGTTATGACTCCACTCATTCTTGTCACATTTATTTTGGATTTCTGGCACTGATGCAACAGTGACCTTCCTAGTGCTTTTATGGATGCTTATCTGCAATTTCAGTGATATTACATGTATTGATCATGAACCCAATCAGAGTTAGGCTATTTACTTGATGCAGTCTGAGGAGGGCATTTCGTTGCTCCATTGGGTGGTAACAATTTGAACAAGCCTATGTGAAAGGCATCATCCTAATTTACTCTTTAGTTTGGACATTAGCACCCAAGTCTTCCATCTACCAGATCTATTTACATTAAACACTCTGACACAGTGGATTTTTGGTTGGTTCATGGAAACATTGGGTTGTTCATGTGCAGGTTTTGGTACCTGATATGTCAGCTCAAATGTTAGCAGGCAAATTTTTTTATATGATTGAGGATGCTAACTATTTGGAGGTCTGCCAACCTGTTGATGAACAACATCCATCATATGTGAAATTCTTATCAGGCCTGGAAGCCATGATCACGCGTGCAAATGTGGGGATTGCAACTCCTGTGACTCCTAGTGTTAGTGTGACAAGTGATTGCGTTGCCTTCCCATACCAAGTTCTATGTGATGCAACCAACAATTTTCACCCTACCTCTGAAATTGGGGAAGGGGCTTCTGGGAAAGTCTTCGAGGCTATAATTGCTCACAATGGGAGTGAGAGCAAAGTGGCAATTAAAAGGCTTTCTCACGTATTCAGCAGTGAGTTAAATGAAGCATTCAGGCAAGAGATTTGGAGGGTGAGTACTGTACGGCACAAGAACATTGTCTCTGTTTTGGGATACAGTGTTCAGGACAACTCTCCATTGCTAATGGTGACACCATTACATTCTAGCCTCTTCAAATGTTTATATGAAGGTGAAAATCCGTGGCTTAACTGGCAAGCACGATTGAAGATTGCTGTGGGTGTGGCAGAGGGACTAGCCTATCTTCATGATGGTGCACCTGAGCGCCTTGTTCACTGCGATATAAAACCAGGAAACATTCTTTTTGATGCCGACACCTTACAAGCATACATAGCAGACTTTGGCACTGCCAAATTCATGCAACGATCCGAGTCTATGGTTAAAACATTGACACTGAGAGGGACACCGGGTTTTATAGATCCCCATTTCCTGCAACATCAATCTCGTTCCACAAAGATGGATGTGTACAGTTTTGGAGTGTTGTTGCTGGTGCTTGTATCTGGTGAGCGGGATGCACGCAAGCTTGTGCAGAAAGCAAAAAAGGAAATTTTTGTGGACATACAATTCAGTGATCGACATGATGGAACATATAACGCATGGGAAGTTTCTCGAGTGTTAGAGATTGCAAAGCAATGCACGAGATATGACCCAAGCGATCGACCATCCATGTCGCAAGTCATCGTGATGTTGAGAGGAGACATCCCTTGTTCCATTAGGCCCTCCTTAAGCTCATTTGTAGTTTCCTCTATTGACTTTTTTCAGATTGCTTCCACCTCAACCTTCCACAAATTGAGACATAGCAGCATCCTTGGTGATGCTGCTGTCTTGATTGCTGCAATCCTCATGATTGTTGTCATGTGGAAAACATCTGTGTGGTCTTTTCAATAGTGTATTCCATTTGAACAAACGGAAATTGTAGTTGGATGTGGCATAGGCAATGTTCATACAAAACAGAAGTCCAGACTCCTAGTTGCTGGAATAGATACTGCATCTCTTGCATTTTATATGATAGAATATCTGATAGAAACAAAGAGTTCCTGTCAACAATTTGCAGTGGATACTGAGCTCCTTCAATCTCTTGTAGTCTTGGATGTAATCTAAGCAGTGGTGTCAATCTTGTAGCTTCTGTGTGAAGAAAGGTTTGCAGCTGTGAAGGCCATGGATGTATGGTGTGATTGATGTACCCAAGGCAGTTCCCATTCACCTGCACACGCCCTACCAAAGTGCATGCCCTTCATGTGTGGTTGCTGGCAAGTTATTGTTCGCAATGTCTTAATGTCAGGTTCAGGTCCTTCTTTACCCTTTTTCAAGTGATCTCGTGTTTAAGTTGCATGAGTAGTTGGTGGCAGGATGTGTGGTTGGGTCACTATGAGTGAACAGACCTTTCATAAGAACAACATTGGACACATTCTTGGACACTATACATGCTGTAATGGAAACACATTGTTGTTAAAGGTTTGTGTTCCTAGTTTGAGCCCTTTGAACATCACATCTAGCAGGGGAGGCAGTGTTCAAGTGCATACTGAGATGCGTAATCATGACTCTAGGGTCTTGCAACAAAATGCTGAGGATTCATCAAAAGCTTAGTTGTTGCAGCCAGTAGATCAAATGGAGGTTTGGCATGAAAGGAGTGTCAAAAAAAAAGATACTGTGTGAAAACAACTGGAAGGTGAAGATGTGGATTAGGGTTTCTGAGGAGCTGTGTTGTCAAAGAGACAAATGCAGTTTGTTTGTTGTTCATGACTAACTGGACCTGGTAGCCAATGCTGGAGCTTTGTCATCAGTGCTAAGCTGGTTTTCTTTGTTCAGAATATTGCAGCAGAATTTGAGCTGGAAGAGTTATTAGGGTCGGTTAAGAGCAGCTGGGTATTGCACTTAGCAGTAACGATGTTTGTTGGTTTCTTAAGATGGGTTGTGCATGGATCCTTGATGGTAGGCTAACGACTGGCCGCCAAGTACCTGCTGGGTATCATGGGAAAAAATAAAAACATACACGAGTCATACATCATGTGAAGCTGAGGGGGCAGGCTTTCCAAGAATTGGGCCGGCACTCAGCTCCACCTCAGGGGCCGTATTCCTGGAAAGCCAAACGCCTTGGGCTTTACACTACACATAGGATTCGTGGGCAAACGTGTTTGGACTGTTTTGACATGTTCATTAAAAGAGGGGGATCAGCGTACTGTTTGTCTTTTTTCTGGGTGTAAGATTTTACAAACTTTCATCAACCATCGAAATTTAAAAGGGCATATTTTGTCAGAAATTCTCTGTTTTAGGAAAATAAAATGAAATTCACATAATTATTTTATTCAAAAGTCTTTTAGCAAACTTTTTGCCACATTTCAATGCGCTTTTTAATTTTGGAGGGTGGCGGAGCAGGTTTGCCAGCAGTTTTTTAAAAATTTCAGACAATATTTTGAAAATGTTGTGCCAATTTGCACTAAATGCTATTTGGGATGATCGCTAACTATATGCTACATTAAAAAAACCGGAGAAAAATTTCTCCAAAGGAATGATCAGGAGCTTGGATATTGTGTTTTGTCTTTGGTGGGAAACTGGCTTACACTTTTGAGGCCTAATTAATAGGTTATTCCACGAGACCATGCTCTCTTTTTCTAGGAAAATTATACAGTTGAACACTCCCAAAGTTTTTCCTTTGTAGGGTTGGGAGGGGGGGAGGGGAACTACAAGATTTTTTAAACGAGTAGTATTATTTATCCCCTAGGAGTATGCTCATCATTAAAAATGTTTTGTAATGGCGTTCCTAATGTGTTCTCCATATGTTTCTTAGTTTGGACTGAGGATTTTATGTAAAGGGGAACTAGGCTGAGTTTACACCAAAGAAATTGATAATAGGCTGTCCAAGTAAGAATGGCATGTAGCCCTAAATTAGGGCTTTCTCATGTCTGAATATGATTGTTGTATGGTCAAAGGCTACATTGATTTTTGGCGTCTGAGGTTGGCGTGCAGTTCATGGTGTTTAGATGTGTTGGGATGTAGGGTTTAATTATCTGAATTGATGTTTTGGTGCAAAGCAAAAACAAAAGTGTTGCATCTGTTTTTAGCTTCTTGATAAGCTTGATTAAGGTCACATTCAAGATTTTATTTGTATGGCAGAAAGAAGTTGTAAGATGGTTGTTCTATTGTGAAATTTGAGTGTGAGATGTGCATGTTTGTTGTTTTTGGAAATGAAGTTGATGGTGGAGGATAGTGCCACTTTGATGATACCGTAGTGCCACGAAAGGTTCGTTAATGAATTCGGGCTGGAGGTCGAAACGATCCTTTATTGGGCAAATAAATGACTTTTGGACTTCTGTAATGAACGTTTTCCCCCAAAATCGGACCTTTTGGCGCCAAAAAAAGTTTCGCACTGTCGCGCGTGTAATGAACCTTTTTTGTTTCCTTTCGGGGGGGGGGGGGGGGGGGGGTCGACCTTGTACTGATCAGCAAGGCCTGGCAAGCCCACAAAATGTCTTTCCAAAGCCAACCCAGCATTAGCAGCTTCTTCAGACAGCTGACCCCTCAGGAGAGGGAAGCTAGATCTGCAGCAGCCGATCAGAAGGCAAGGGCAAAAGGTTCTGCAAAGAGACCTCTAGTTGCTCCCATCCCGGCGGTTCCCGCTCCTGCAAAGAGGCGGGGTCGACCGCCAGGCTCAGGCAAGCAGAAAGTTTCCTTGGTGCAGCCACAACAATTTCATCACGACGCCATTCCACAAGTTGTGACTTGTGCACAAGTTTTTCCTTGCCGTGCAATGCAAATCAATGCAGAGTGCAGATAAATGCTTGTATGCTCAGAATGTTGCACATGTGTGCTTGCAACATCAAAACAAAAAAAAATGGAAATTGGCTTGGACCTGTAATGGACCTTTTTGGCAGATTACTAGACCTTTCCCTTGAAAACAATGCATTTCCTACAGCACTGATGGACCTTTTCCAAAAAAATTTCCTCAAGATTAATTAAATTGATCGTTACAGCCCGCCCGAACCTTTCGTGGCACTACGGTAATGATGGTGGGGTTTCACAAAGTGGAAAGGAAAAGAATGTGGGAAATGATAAGAAGACTTCAAAAGACAAAGGATTAAGGGCATGTTAGCTACTTGCAAAAATGAGGTTGGAGTTAATTTTATGAAGTTTTTTTCCTTTTTTTTTTCTGGGTTAGTGGGTGAAAATGTTGATGAAATTAATGTTCATAACAAACTTTTGTTTATGTCCAAATTTTTTTAATCTATTTTGATGTGCATGGAAAATTAGGAAGATGGAAAAATAGACATTTCGATGTTTCAAGATAAAGGCACATGTGAAAGTGATAATAATCTCTTGGGAGTTTATGAACTAGTCTGGTGAGTTTTCTTTATCTCAAGTTTGGTACACTTGAGAAGTTGTTTTGTGTTTTATTGAGTTGAGTTGTTGGGTGATGGGAAGTTAAACCTACGTTAATGTAATATTGCGTAAGAAATATTTTCATGTCCTTCAAGTTGTAGTGGATTTGCTTGGAACCTTTCTTTTTATAAAATGTCCAGGGCAATGGGTTGGGAACTAGGGTATCATCTATTTGTCTTCTAGGTATGAAATTACTATGGAATAGATATGTGCCTCAATACATGCATGATGTTGGAAAAAGTGTAAAGGAATTTCTCATATATGGTTGAATTGCAAATTGGAAACCTCAATTACTATATCCAAACATAGTGCATGGTGAGAGTTAACGTTTAAAGGAAACCATATAGAAGATATGATAGCTCAAGAAAGGAACTTGATGTGATCTAATTTGAACATGCACGCCTATAGATTTGCTTACATGGTTAGGGTTGTATGTGTAGACTGAATATTCTACAATGTTCATAGCAAGTTCTTACTACATAATAAACATATGTTTTGAGTTTCTTTTTTAGGAATGTGTTACTGAGAAACTTTTGGATTTTACCCTTTTTTCTTTTTGTGCAAAAACAAATAGGTTCAAAACATGAAATGTTGTGTTGGGACATGAAGAATAGTTTTTGATTCTTTTTCTTGTTTGAAAGTAGGTATTCCATTGATTTTATATTAATATATGTGTAAAACCATCTAATGGAAAACTTTTGTAGTGCTTTTATATTATGTGATTGGTAGAATTGGATTTAATTTTTATAAAACTATTCCACACTACTATAACAACATATTTGCACTATAACATGCACACATTCAGGATTTCTACCTTGATTATAAACACACATGACTCTATAGTTCATTAAAACACTAGGTTCATAATTATTTCATGTAACCAAAATCTACATTTCAAAATACAATGTAGAAAAATCTAAAGACAAGTTTACAACTTCTTTCATTACATTTTTTATACTACAAAAAAATCCACACAACAATATGAATATGAAAATGATTATAAAAGTTTGTACTTTTTTATTTATTGAAAATTTTAATAAAAATAAATAAAAATCCATGTTCTATCAAAATGAAATCAAAACAACAAGATAAAATTTGTGGTATATCATAAATAGATCTATGTTTTTTTGCTACAAAGTACCTATAAATATATTTTTATTCTCCAAAATTATGTGTCTAAGAGTCAAATCATTTTCCCAAAACTCCCATCTCTAGGAAGTCCCAAGTCACATCATCATGATTCAAAACCAAACAATAATTCAAAATTCAACCGACGATGTTCCATGTTCCCAAATGTGTTATTCATTCAAAACAATGTAATCAACCTACCCCCTTAACATTGTCCCCTCTGTATTCTAAATTTCTTCCTTGAAATTTTTGTGAAATGATAGAAAATGAAACAAAAGCATTTTGCAACCTTCTAAACATTTGTCTTCTCCACTACAATCATTGTAATCTCAACTTGTACATAAACCAATGGTTCTATACCCACTTCTAGCTCTACAATTCTGACCTCCTCTTCCATTAATTCAATTTTTGGTTCTATTTCTAGGGGTTGTATCTTTGATATATCTTCCTTTATTGCTAGAATAGTCTCCACATGTTTTTATTATTAAGTTATGTGTGGTTCTTTCTTTTCTTAACCTCCTCCTCTAAGGTCCTATGGTTCCTCAATCTACACATCCTCCTCTTCAATTTTTTTGCTAGGTCCTGCTTTAATCAACTCATCTTAACTTGATGCTTCTGTACTTGGACTGCCATAGACAAAATCTGGAAATTTCCTTTGATAAACTTCCAACTTGTACCTTAGAGTTCTTTCATAAGCTTTATGTTGAGCCGGATTCTTTTCCAACCCCTTTGCAAAATACTCCTTTGCAACTTCCCACCATTCCTCAGATTCTACATTAGAATCCTTCATCTTGTTCTTTATTCTCATCAGAATATAATACTACAAAATTTGTTCATAATCCTCTAGCCTTTTTTTGACACTAATTGGGTCCAAATTCTTTCTTTACTCTTGTGAAGTCTCTAACTATGCATGTAATTGTTGTAGATTCTTATGATATCCCTTATTTTCTTCCACTAATTTCTCTTTTTATGCCTCTATTGTCCTTTTTTTAAGCTTTCCAAAATTTAACAAAAAATCATTATTTAGATTCACCAATTCCAAATCTATCAAAACATTTTCCTTCTCCTTCTCTTTAGTAAATGCTTTCACATGACTACCCAAAGCCTCTTATTGTTGTTTGTACCACAACAATACCTCTACCCATTTTCTTTTTGTGGAGTGTTGTTGTTGGTGCTTGTATTTGGGGAGGAGGATGCAGTCGAGCTTGTGCAAAAAGCAAAAAAGGGAATTTTTGTGGACATACAATTTAGTCATCGACATGATGGAACATATAAGGCATGGGAAGTTTCTCGAGTGTTCGAGATTGCAAAGCAATGCATGAGATATGAGATATGAGCCAAGCGATCGACCATCCATGTCACAAGTTGTGATGATGTTGAGAGGAGACATCCCTTGTTCAATTAGGCCCTCCTTAAGTTCATTTGTAGTTTCCTCTATTGACTTTGTTCAGATTGCTTCCACCTCAACCTTCCACAAATTGAGACAAAGCAGCATGCTAGTGTTGCTATCTTGATTGTTGTAATCCTCATGATAGTTGCCATGTGGAAAACAACTGTCTGATCTCTTCAATAGGACATTCCATTTGAACAATGGGAAATTATAGTTTCATGTGGTAGAGGCAATGTTCATAGAAAACAGAAGTCTGGATTCCTAGTTGATGGAATAGATCCTGCATCTCTGGTGTTTATGTGACAGAATATCTGACATAAACTAAGAGTACCTGTCAATGATATGCAGTGGATACTGAGCTCCCTCAAGCTCTTGTAGTCTTGGATGTAATCTAAGCAGTGGTGTCAATCTTGTAGCTTTTGTGTGAAGAGAGGTGTGCAGCTATGAAGGCCATGGATGTATGGTGTGATTGATGTACCTAAGGCAGTTCCCATTCACCTGCACACACCCTACCAAAGTGCATGCCCTTCATGTGTGGTTGCTGGCAACTTATTATTCCCGATGTCTTAATGTCAGGTTCAGGTCCTTCTTTACCCTTTTCCAAGTGATCTCTTGTGTTTAAGTTGCATGAGTGGCAGGATGTGTGATTGGGTCACTATGAGTGAACAGACCTTTCATAAGAACAACATTGGGCAGATTCTCTGACACTATGCATGCTGCAATGGAAACACATTGTTGTTTAAGGTTGGTGTTCCTAACATGAGCCCTTTGAAGATCACATCTAGCAAGGGGAGGCAGTGTTCAAGTGCAACCTGAGATGTGTAATCATGACTTTAGGGTCTTGCAACAAAATGCAGAGGATTCATCAAAAGCTTAGTTGTTGCAGCCAGTAGATCAAATGGAGGTTTGGCATGAAAGGAATGTCAAAATAAAATAAAAATTGTGTGAAAACAACTGGAAGTTGAAGATGTGGATTAGGGTTTTTGAGGAGCTGTGTTGTCAAAGAGACATATGCAGTCTGTTTGTTGTTCATGAGTAGCTGGACCTGGTCGGCAATGCCTGGGGCTTTGTCATTAGTATTAAGCTGGTTGTCTTTGTTCAGAATAATGCAGCAGATTTTGTGCTACGAGAGTAATTAGGGTTGGTTAAGAGCCGGTGAGCATTGCATGTAACAGTAACCATGTTTATTGGTTTCTTAAGTTTGGGTTGTGCATGGATCCTGGAAGGTGGCTAATGGAGGCCCGCCAAGTACCTGCTGGGTATCATGGCAATTAATAAAAACTTACACAATTTATACACCATGTGAAGCTGAGGGGGCATGCTTTCCAAGAATTGGGCCCACACTCAACTCCACCTTAAGGGGGCCTTATTCCCAGAAAGGCAACCACCAGCTGGGGCTTTACCCTACACATAGGATTCCTGGGCAAATGTTATGGACTTTTTTGGGATGCTAATTAAAAAAGGGGATCAGCAGCACTGTTTGTCTTTATTCAAGGTGCAAGAATTCACAAACTTTCAACCATCGAAATTTAAATTTTATCAGAAATTCTCTATTTTAGAAAAAAGAAAAAAGTTCACACAATTATTTTATGTAGAAGGCTTTGGCAAAAACATTGCCACATTTAAACACACTGTTTAGTTTTGGGGGAAGGGGGAGTAGGTTTGCCACCAGTTTTTTCTATATTCGGACAATATTTTGAAAACTTTATGCTAATTTTGCACCAAATCTTGTTTCAGATTATCACTAACTATGCTACATAAAAAAAACCTGAGAAAAATGGAATCCAAGGAATGATCAGAAACTCTGATATTGTGTTTTGTCTTTGGTGGCAAACCGGCTTACACTTTTGAGGCCTAATTAATAGGTTATTCCATGAAACCATGCTCTCTTTTTCTAGGAGAATTATACAAATTTGGGCTGGGAGGGGCTGGCAAGACTTTCCTTTACAGGTGCCTACTCAGCAAGGTGCGCTCTACTGGTGACATAGCGTTGTCGATGGCATCTTCTAGCATTGCAGCCCTGCTTTTGGAGGGCGGCTGCACAGCTCACTCACGTTTCAAAATTCCCATAATAGGCCTTTGTGCCTCCTCTGCTTGCTATGTTCCCCTGAACAGTCCACAAGTGGCCTTAGTTCAGGCTGCACGCCTCATTGTGTGGGATGAGGCACCCATGGCCCACAAACATGTGTTTCAGGCTGTGAACTGCACGCTCCAGCATGTTATGGGTGTTGGTGACCCTGCCTTAAAGGACATGCTTTTTGGGGGCAAGGTTGTTGTGATGGGAGGTGATTTTAGGCAGCTATTACCTGTGGTTCCCCAGGGCACGAGAGGCCAGATTATGGATGCTAGTCTCAAGAGGTCCGCAATCCTTTGGCACCGTGTTAAAGTGCGTCACCTGCATGAAAACATGCGTGTTCAGAGGCTTTTGGCACAGGGCGGAGCCAACGTCGCGGTCGATGCCCAACAACTTCAAGCTTGGACAAACTACTTGCAGTGCATTGGGGAGGGCACAAAACAAGTCGTTCCTAAGATTGGGGAGGAGGCTGTTTTGATCCCAGAAGACATGTGCTGTCAGGGTGACACCATTAATAGCCTGGTGGATGAAGTTTACGGCGACTTTAGCCATTTCATAGACTCGCAATCACGCAATGAGCACATCATTCAGAGGGCCATTTTAACTCCTTTGAACGAGGATGTTGACAACATCAACACCGCCATCCTGAATCAGTTTGACCTCACCACACCTAACGGCCCACCAGCACAGCGCCGCACGTACCAAAGCGCTGATTCTGTTGTGCAAGGCGAACAGAGAGGGGTTTACCCCACCAAGTTTCTAAACTCCCTTAGCATGTCAGGGGTGCCACCCCACACTTTGACCCTGCAGGAAGGCTGCTCGGTGATTTTGTTGCGGAATATGCTAAGTGGCCTTGCAAATGGCACTCGGCTTATTGTGGTCAAGTTGATGCAGCACATAATTGATGCTGAGACTGTGATAGGCCCGGACAAGGGCAGGCGCGTTTTCATTCCCCGCCTCAACATCACTTCCTCTGACACGAAAATGATGCCTTTTACTCTCCGCCCGCGATAGTTCCTGTTGCGGCTCGCATTTGCCATGACTATCAACAAGGCCCAGGGGCAGACAGTGGGGGTGTACCTACCCAAGCCTGGTTTTTGCCACGGGCAGCTTTATGTGGCTTTCTCTCGGTGCGGCTCATGGCGGGGTGTCCGGGTGCTGATATGGGGTGGCAGCATGGCGGCTCTGAATGGGGCCCCTGCTGGCATTTACACCAGTAATGTGGTCTACCGCAAGGTGCTGTACTGATTCTTCTTGTGGGTATGGGGTTCTTCGAGGTCTCCTTTGGACTCCTAGTTTTTTTCCAGGGCTTGGGCTTTGGTTTCGTCCAAGGGGATGGGTTGGATTAGACTAAAATGGGGGCTTTTATATATATCAAACATTCCCTCCATGTATGTTTTCATGGGGGGCTTTTCAACAAATTTTCATCAAAAACAATAATAATAATAATAATAATAAATAATAATAAAAAACTACTTTGCGCCTTTGTGTCTGTCTCTTTTGGTTTAAAGAAACCGGGGGACTTCACAATGTTCGAAGGTCACGGGTCAGAAGCGAGCAGGTCCCGCAATGGTTGAGGAGGAGTAATGGGGGAAGAGGGCCTCACAGTTACAAAATCTACCTTTAGCACAACAAAGGTCTGTGTGTCCCCGGAAAGCCTCATCAAGCCAAATCATAGCTCAGCACTATTGGCATTCAATTGTCCTACCCCCGATGTCAAGCACTGGAACACTGGCCTCATCAAATTGTGAAAGGGGGACGCAGGCTGCTGTGTGCAAAGCTTGCTGACCCCGCGCCTGCCGGTGCCGTTGGCGATCGCGGTCCCGCTGTTGCTGCCGGGCTACGATGGACGTGCGGTCCACATAGTTCGGCTGGTGGTCAGCGACAGACAGTTTGTTCCTGGAGGCGGCGTTCACAACAGCCGCAACGCCAGTAGATGCAACATTCTCCATAGCTTGGTTTGCTGATAAATGATTCACACTGTTGATATGCAATGTGATTTCAGATGGCAATTCTCGTGTACATCTTCTACATGTTAATATTTTTCATTTAGCAATTCTGCATATGCGAAATCAAGCACATAGCTATTTTCCACTCGGCAATTTTGCATCTGCAAAATCTCACCAGTTCATAAGCTCACACTGGGACCTCCCAAGAGCAGCCTGGTTTTCCTATGAGTGTTTTCCATCTGCAAAAACTCAAAGATTATTATTAAGATTTCTGGTAGCAGAAAGCCTGACAAATACATCCAATCTGGTGGATTGTTGCATATAAGTATTTTTCATTTAGCAATTCTGCATATGCAAAATCAAGCACATAGCTATTTTGACCATGGGAAAGACAGCTTCATTCATTTGGCAACATTCCAACCACCAATCTTATCACATGAATACTTTCTGAGCAAAGTAAAAGAAGACTGGCAAAAAAACAATTTTGTTAAAGATCAAAGTCCAAAGAACCCATCAAATGGACAAATTGCTGGACAATCAGTAGCACACAGATATGATACACAAAATAAATCCCTTCAAAGAAAAACTCAATGAATTGAGTGAGAGAGATTCATAAAGAAATAATTTGTAGAAGGGAGAGAGATAGTTGCAAAGCAAGACACATACCAGGAAGAGTGCTAGGGCACATGCTTGATGTGGATGCTTCAGCTGATGATCTTGCAGCTCCTCCTCCTCCTCCTCCTGCAGCTCCTGAAGCAACTCCTGGCAAGCCATCTGGCAAATTCAACAGAGCACAAGAGCCATACAACACTCGTGCAGCTTCATCGTAAGCAAGAGCTGCTTCTTCAGCTGTAGCATATGTCCCAAGCCACAGCCTGGATCCACGGTTTGGCTCCCTGATTTCAGCAACCCATTTGCCCCATGTCCTTTGTTGAACCCCTCTATAACTACACTTTGCATTCTCAGGTCCTCCTTTCCCCTTCATGCATCCTTTCTTGGATCCTTTGGCCGGAGGTTTTTTGATGTTTTTCCTTGGCCCATGGTTGAAAGTGTAATCAGCAGCGAGGTCTCCTCCACCTTCACCTCCTCCATGCATCATTCTAAGGTTCTGAAGCTGCTGCTGGACTTAGGAGGAGACTGGGAGCTATGGTATTGTTGGGCTGCTTAAACCCTGATTTAGGGTTTGGTTGCGGTCTGCCCACCAGGGCAGTGTCTCAGCAACAGAGTTGCCATGCTGCATGCTGCATGTCAAGCTGCTTTTCTTCTTCCTCCTGCCCCTGGTGAAGCTTATATTCTTTAGAGTAGGTTGCTCCCGCCTCTCTGATGAATCCAGTGCTGACCAGTAATGTTTAAACCCCTTTATGTTGTAAATTGCTGCTTGCAAAGGTGGTCCTACTACTGCTACTGCTACTATAGTTCTCTTCCTTGCAATTCTTCTACTTACTTGACCTAATTCTTCCACTACTCCAAGCTTTTGCTTCCACCTTGGCCCCCTCCTCAATTACTTCTTCAAGATCTTGCCAAATCTAAATGAAACCTGCCTACATCCATCCCTTCCTTTTTCAAGCAGCAATGAATTTCACAGCTTTTTCTTTCTGGTTTTCAGGGCCAAGAATCAGCGTGTTGGGTATCATCAGTTGCTTACCTACTACTTACTGCCACTGCTACAGTAGATTACAAAAGCTCATGAGAACGTCTCCAAAGCAAAGCAAAAAAAAAAAAAAACTGCTTCCTTTCTTCCCCTCCCCCGTGAGCTGCAGTTGTTCCCCACTCATTTAAAAGAGTCTCTCAAATTCCTTCTTTCATCCTTCTGACGAGGAGCTGCTGCTGATGGGCGCCCATATAATTAGGGTTGTGTTTCCATGGGTCCTTTCGCAGAGAAATTCCCAGTAGCTCCTAGAAGATACTGATCAACAAAAGCTCTGCAAGAAACAAAGGAAAAACAAACAAAACTTCAAGTCACAGATAAACCTTCCACCACCACAACAACAACAACAACAACACAAACACACAAATTTTTTCACAGAAGTCCAGTATCGTCTCTTGCCAAGCTCAAAGAAAATTGTGCAAGTTTTTTGCAGCAGCTTGGGGCGGTTACAAAGGCCTGAACGCCGGGCCCCGTCACAGACGTTCATCCCGGGCCGAGCTCATCCTGGGCCCGGGCGGCCTGAACGCCGGGCGTGAAAATCAAACCGGGCCCGGTATGGATAATTTCACTACGTCGACGGCCCGGCGTGAAAATCGGACCGGGCCCGGTATGGACGTAGTGAAATTAATAGGTTAGGATTGTACATGTCGCCCGCTGCTTCACCGCTGTCGGCATGAACACCAAGCTCCGTCACAGACAAACTTAGTGAAATTAATGTATGTAAGATTTTGAATACACAGTTCCCCCCTTGACCTATCTACCCCAGATTAGTAACATTGCCCTTGGCATTCCAAGCATCTAATGAGGTGACTCAGTATAAGATGAACACAGTTGAACACGCCCAAAGTTTTTCCTTTGTATGGTTGGGAAGAGGGGCCAGAGTGAATTAACAGCCACCAATGCACCAGTTGGCCGTTCTGTCCACTGGATGGGTTGCGTTTTTTCATTCGACGCCGGATGGGGCTCATCATAGTTGATTTCTTTTTGCTGTTGACCACTGTATTTTTATTTTTATTTTGTTCTTGGCCGTTTTTCCTGGACCTGACCTCACACATAACTACCCTGCTCACTTCCTACCCTCATAAGTATTGCATCAACCTATTGACACAGCTACCCTGATAACTAGTTATCCTACTGACCTAGCTATTGTACTAACCACCTACCCTACTAACCTAGCTACTCTATTAATTACATACCCTACTAACTTAACCATTAGGTTTAGGGTTGAGACACATAAATTAATTAATAAGTTTTTCACAAATGTATAGTAATTAATCTAAAGTAGGCTAAATTTGGGGGGGAAATTTTAGGGTTTACACATATGTGAAGTAATACAATTGCATTCTATATCTTCTTCAAAAAGAGTGGAAAAAATTAAGTTGGAGAGATCACACAAAGGTAAAAGACATATCTTCTCTTTTGGTTTTGTATGAAATTTATTTGATTGTGAGGGCCAAGTTGTTATGTAATGTTTTCGACACTTTTAGAAGTTGAAAGATGACTTGACTATCCAAAAAACACAATAGTGTTCATAAAAAAAAACCAAGAATTTATAACCTTGACAAATTATTAGTTTCAACAAAAGCTCAAACCGAAGGTTATTAAATTGACTAAAGTGTGGACATTGATCAAACTAAACAATCTAACCTAAACATGAGTAATAGGTTAGTAAGCTATTTGTTAAGTAACCTAATTAATTACCTGATAGGCTACCTTCTTAATATAGGCCTATTATGTAATTTATTCATTAATGTAAACCTTCTAAGTTAATAACTTAGATGGTCTATGTAGGTATTGAAGGTGATTGAATTTATTAAGTAAACCTATTACTCATATAGGTAATATACTAGCCTAGGCCACGTAAGCCTAATAAGCATTTATGATAGTTTAATGTCTAATCCTTATTGTGTTATAACATTTTAAATTTGAACTAAAAGAATTTATCAAAAAGAAAGCACATTTTTCCATATAATTGTTATAAGTATATACTATTGGAATATGATTCAAATTTATAGTTTGGGAAACCCTAAATTAATTAACAGTTTTTTTACAAATTAATAGTAAATAAAATAAATCTACAATGCATTATAGGGGGAATTTTATATGCAAAAAAATGCAATACATATTTGCAAGATCATACTGAAATAATACATAGGTGATTGAAGGAAACCATATGTGAAAACCCTAAACCCTAAATGCAATACTCGCATGTAATGTCATTTCAAAAGTGGTCTGGGTACCAAAATTATGTCTTTTTATATACCTAAATTAAATATTATTCTAAATTAATCTTATGACAAAATGTAAGTTTTACAATGAATGTAAAAACCAACAACTATTATGGGACCTATATGCGGGTATTGCAAGAGATGCCAAAAAAACCAGCGGCTATTATGGAGACTATATGCGGGTATTGCAACGAATGAAGAATGTCAACGATTATTTGTGCCTTATATGCGGGTATTACAAGGAATGCAAAATGCCAGCGGCTATTATGGGACTCATATACGGGTATTGCAAGGAATGTAAAAGGCCAGTGCTTATTATGGGACTTATATGCGGGTATTACAATTAATGCAAAATGCCTGTGGCTATTTTTGGACTTATATGCAAGTATTGCATATTAGAAAATGGTCTTATGGAGTTCATAATAGAAAATGATGTAGGTATTATATGTTTAAAATGTGTGGATTATTTTAAAAGTCTTTAGGTGATGTGAGTCCTATTAACTTAGATGTAAGTATTATACACTCTAAGAAAAGTAGATTTTTTCGACTGGTCCTTGTGACTGTTTTCTAGTCGCAGGCGACATCTACGACTAAAAGTTGTGTAGTCGCGTTGGACAAGTCGTAGCCGTCCTTAGTCGTAGGTGACAACGGGGTTGGATGGAAACTGTTCAACATACAAATACTAGTTCATGACAAAATACAAATATACGTATGTGATGCCAATATTCAACAATTATTTTGGTTATTATTTTCCACTAATGCCTAGAATCCACGTGGTATATTGGATATTTGATTTAAAAATTCATCATGACATTTAATAATACTACTCGTCCGATTCAAGCACTAGGATTATGACACGTGGCTTTTAATATGGTATTTATTTTATTATTAAATAATTACAATATATATGGACCGTTCGATTTTACTCATAACGATTATGACACGTGGCAATTAGTTTTTTATTTTAGTTTTAAATAATGCATTTATTTACAGATAATGAATGATTTTTTTGGTCGTCCAATTTCATGTTGCACACAGTAGATCCTAAGCGTTTATGGCTTTGCCTAATATTTATAATAAACACAATATATACTTCAGTTGAGTTTTGAAACCCAATGGTAGGAGCATTTATAAATTACCTACAATCCCAAAAATTTAAGCACCCAAGGTAAAATTACATAAGAATTTGGTAGTTTAAGCTTGACATGCTAATTTGCTTGGCCTCCCACCAAAACCAGGATAGATTTTATTACTATGGGAATGGGTTACAAGTTCTTGCACTCATCAATCTAATTACACATGAACTATTCCAAGCATTTGAACAGCCCACAGGGGTTCACTGGGGAAAAATTGAGAATACATAACATTGAGTTCACCTTTCTGCCTGCAAGGTCCCTGGTGCAGAAACCCAATCTTAGCCCACATCTTCCAATGTAAGTAAATATATTCAAAACTTGGTAGTGCCTAGACTGCTACATTTGGCTACAACCACATCCAGGCCCTCATGGGTCCTCTTGTTGCCTCTAAAAGTTGGCCTGCACACAGTCACAACCAAGAACATGTGGGTACTCAAATTCAGGAAACCCTCCTAAAGGAAAGTGGACTGTGAGGTGTGTTGCAGGATGGAGATAACATACTGTGTAAAATCAACTAGCTAGAATTGGTTGTTTCAAAACTGTACTAAATGCTAATGTTAGATTAACAGACTAAAGTTTCACATCATTGTCCTCCTCAGGTACTGTTGGTGACAAAAATGATAACTATGTCCATAATGCAGATACCCTGAGCATAGAATGGAAGTTAAAAGAGTTCAAAAGGCAAACAAAAAGCATTGTAGAAAGAGAGCAGGAATATAAGAAGAAAAAAGGACCTTCACAGCCTCCACAATCTTGGAAAAGTCATGTTTGTCTTCATTCTTCACGGATGTCAAACAAAGTGTTATTGCAATTCTGTTGTGCACAATCTGCATCAGTGGAAAAACTCACCAGGTCAAAAACTACATAGTGTTCAATGACGACATTCCCCCCCCCCCCACAACACTTGCACACTTGCATTATTGTTCAAAATAAAGAGAATTGCAAAAAAATTGCATTGAAATTGCTGCCTGATTGTTGACCAATAGCAAGCAAAAAAAATAGGGGAATGGTAGGGCTAGCTTATAGATCCAAGGCGTGACTTGCCCTTCACAATGGCATAGGGAACTCCCATCTTTTGGCAGAGGGCTGGAAGCCAAACAACAAGCTTAATTGGGTCTACATCATGAGCTATCACAACTAACTGTGCCTTCCCTTGCTCATGACCAACGAACCAACCATGAGTTGTAAGTTTGCCTCCTTTGTGAAGGTAGTTAGAAAACACACCTAACTGCAAAAATCAAAGCTAAAAACTTTGAAGAATCCAAAATCCAGGAATACAAAACCCATTGTTAAGTCTGACCTACAGCTTGGGGGTGGGGGGGAACAACAGGTTGCAAACCTGTTCAATCAGGTAGGTCACATGATTGAGTCCATACTTCACAACAATTGGCTTCTTCGTCTCCACTGTTGTACCATCAGCTTTTGCCTTGGCCTTGTTGAGAAGGCGTTCCCTTTTGGCAACCTTATCCTCTGGCCGGTACTTCAACAGCATCTTAAACAGGCTTGTTGTTGTTCCCATCATTCCATCCCTTCCCCTCATCATATACTGACAAATGAAGCAAACAGTTTTAGTGCATGCCAGGTTATTCTTTGCCTCAGCTGAAAAAATCAGGGATAGAGAAAGACACTACACGAGGATGTGGATTTTCTCACACAAACAGAACATGTGCGATCACCTAATGTCAGATTGCTAAATATTGTACATTCTAATGGATGAAACCAAAAAGTGTGCCTCACACATGTGTCCTGAGTTGTGGGTTTTTGTATGAGAAAAACCACATTCTCTTGTAGTGTAAAAGTTTCGTTTCCTTTTCCCAAAACAGAGTTTTCACAGAAGCAATCGCTCTCACCAAGATTTTTGTCAAGGGTTTTGGTGAATTGGTTCAGCGCAAGTGGAACCTTGAGATGTTGGTTCAGCACCCGGCGTTGTCTCTGTATCCTCACATATTTGGGCCACTTCACAAATCGGTGCAAATCCCTCTTTGGAGGCAGAGCCCCTCCAATCCCGAACTGCTTTGGCCGTTTCTCGAACAAGGGGTTGGCAACCTTCACCGCTTTCTCAGGTGCCTAAAACCAATTCATTCACTACACGGCTAAGACATCCAGAAACACCCTCAGAGAGAAAGTCCTAAATAGTTCTTTCCAACAAAAAAAAGCCCATTGCCAAACCACGAAACGCTCCTTTTTCTTCTCTATCGTTACTGGGACAGCGGTCTTGAGAGTGCCCTTCTTTGGAGCCTGTAGCAGGCAAGAAGGAAAACAAATCAATCCTTCCCTTAACAAACAGTCGAAAAGCGAAGAAAACAAAATGCAGAGGCAAGCAAAATCTAGCAGCAAGGCCCAACATCCTCACCATGTCCACAAGCTCACGTCCGCTGAAGGAGCGGAGCTCCTGTCGTAATCACGACTCCCTTGAAAGAAAAACTCCCCACCCTCCTCCCCAGAGAGAAAAGGAGAGGGGGTTTCTTTTGTTTTCTTTACCTTCCCCACTTTGGCAGCTTCCAGAGAGGCTTTCTCCAGCACAAAGATGACTCTACCATCCTCCGCAGATGGAGCTGGAACTGGAGCTATTGCATCCGGAACACTGCTAAGTCCAGAAGCTTCCTCCTCTGCAACATTTTCATTCTTGTTCTTTACACCCACCATCCTAGAACTCTCCCAAAAACACCAAACAAGCCAGACCTAAGCAGTTCTTAGTCTGGAAAAGCAACAAGCAAGCAAGCAAGTAAAAAGGGCTATGCAATTCCTCTAACAAAGCCCAATCTGCAAACGAGAAATTGTGCACAACCAAGAGAAGAGTGAAGGAAATCCCATTAGGGTTTCCAACGTCGAGGTTTAGGGTTACGCTGAGAAGCTCGAGATAGGTAGGTGGCAAAATATATTAATGACTAATTTAGTCCACAAACCACATTTCCACTAAATTCAAGGAATTTAATTTTAATTTATCATATGAATATTATGAATATGTACAAATTTGTATTTTACACCTTTGTATAACACTCTCACTAAAAAACCATACAATACGATATTTTACATATAGACATACGCCAACTATGACTAAGCACCATTTCGCTTACGACTAAATGGGACTTTAAATGGCTACTCTTGGATGATAAATCCAACCCATATATAGATGAAAATAAAATTAGTCGCAAACTAGTCGTAGGTTACTCGAAGATGACTTGATTGATGTTAGCATGATGTCACAATAGTCATAAATAACAAAAATTTAGTTGCAAAGACCAAATAGTTGCAGGTAGTTGTAAATGTGATGGTCACATATTGGCCTTTTCCTTCTAGTGTGTATAATGTTCATTTTGATTTTTGGTTTGATTCTTACGTCTCAAATACTAACAAAATTATGACAAAAAAGACATATATGATTAACCAGATACACATCAAACAAGTGTGAGTAGAAGATACTATTATATTGATAAAAGATGTATAAAAAAGGGTGCATGGAAAATTACTAGAAAACCCAATGAAAAAAAAATATTAGATCTCTATAACATATCAAAAGATCGAAGTTCAAAATTGGGTAGTCCACAATTGCTGCATCTTATGCAGCAACATGTGACTCAACAACTCCCTCATGTCCTCCAGCAACATATGGCAAAAGAATCGCCTCATCTGATGCAACAACATTTTGCTTATTGACTTCCAGCTCACAACCACCGCTTTTCCTTAGTCTTCTTCTCCTACCCATTACAACCTCCAACCCTAAACAAAAGACCACTAGTTATTGTTAAATGTTAATTCTAATGAACTAAACCATAAGCAAAAAAGATATTGAGGATGGGGCAGAAGGTTTAAGGTTTAGGGTTCTTCTTCTTTTTCTTCTGCTGCAAAAAAGAAAAAGAAGAAGGCCTTCTTCTTTGCTGCGCTGCAGCTGAGCTGCAATGTAGCAAAGAAAGAGGAAGAAGAAGAAGGCGACGACAGCGTTGCTGCCGTCGCCTTCTATTTCTTCTGCTGCAAAAAAAAAAGAAGACTTATCAAACCTTCTTCAAACAAAAAAAACAAAAAAAACAAAAAAAAAACGTAAGCATCTTACCTTTTTGTGGGCGTGTGGGTCTCGCTCCAACTCCAGCCGCTCCAGCTCCAGCTCCAGCTCCTGCTCCACAGCCACAGCTCCAGCTCCCGCTCCACAGCCGCTCGAGGTTTCTGGAGTTCTGGCGATGGAGTGAGGGGGGGTGGGGTTGGTAGGTGGTAGGTAGGAGGGGGGAGGTAGAGAATTTCGGGGCAGAGAGGAGGTGAAAAAAAAATCTCGACGGGCATGGAGGACGTTCATCCGCAAAACGGGTTGAATGGGCTCATCCTCAACTGGTGCATTGGTGGCTGCTGGTTCACTCCAGCCGGGAGGAGGGGGAGGGGAACTTGAAGAGTTTTTAAAGGAGCGATATTATTTATCACTTAGGAGTATGTTCATCAGAAAAAATGTTCTGTAATGGTGTTCCTAATGTGTTCTCCATATGTTTCTTAATTTTGACTGAGAGATTTATTTAAAAGGGGAACTGGACTGAGTTAACATAAAAGAAATTAACAATAGGTTGTCTAAGTAAGAATGGCATGTAGCCCTAAATTATGACTTTCTCATGTCTGAAGTATGATTGGTGTACGGTCAAAGGTTACATTGATTTTTGGCCTCTGAGGTTGGAGGGAATTCATGGTGTTTAGACATGTCGGGATTTAGGGTTTAGCTATCTGAATTGATGGGTGCAAGGCAAAAAGGGAAGTGTTGCATGTGTTTTTAGCTTCTTGACAAGCTTGGTTAGGGTCACATTGAAGAATTTATTTGTATGACAAAAAAAAGTTGTAAGCTGGTTGTTTTATTGTGGAATTTAAGTGTGAGACGGGTATGTTTGTTGGCCCTTTGTTGGCCCTGCCTTGTAAGGCAGGGATATTGTGTTGAGAATCATTATAGAGTATATTAGCTTGAAGGGATTTTGCACTCTAGAAACAAGGTGAAATGATTCATCCTAATTTGGTTGTAAAAAGATTCACATTCATCTTTTGACATTTTGTTTTCTTTATAAGCTTATCAAATGTGCACCCTGCCTCAAGTGACTTTGTCAGCAATCCATAACCTCCCAAACTAAACATGAAACTACTTTCTCCAAAAATGGTTATGGCACCCATCATACACAAAAATTCATGTAATTTTTTCAAAACATGACAAAACATTCAAATACACATGTCATGGTTTGGAATTTGGCACAAATGTGAAAACTGAATATGAAAAAAGAATAATTGATCACTTTTTTTTTTTGCAAAAAAAGTCATTAAATTGGCAAAAAATTGCAAATCATGTTATGACATTTTCCTATTGGTTTTGGTTTGGTAACTATTTCTTAAATGTTTAGATAGGTTCCTAGAACATGTCATTATTTAATGTGAGATACCTTTTGGGTTCTTCAGAACTAATGTGATGTTAAGAAATGAAAAAAATCATGGATTTTTTTTTTATAGCAACATGATGATGTCATTGAAATAGATTTTTTTTTACTTTTCCCCTACCTAAGACCAATTTATCATATGATATCAATTGTTGATATTAAAATTAATGACAAGGCTATTGTGTATAACACACCTTGTTGGTTTTGGAAATGAAGTTAGTGGTGGAGGATAGTGCCACTTTGATAATGTTGACGTTTCACGAATGGACAAGAAGAGAATGTGGGAAATGATAAGAGGACTTCAAAAGACAAAGGATAAAGGGCATGTTGGCTACTTGCAAAAATGAAGTTGGAATTTAAAGATCTTTTTTCCCTTTTTGTTTTGTGGGATAGTGTGGGAGAATGTTGATGAAATGAATGTTCATAGCAAAAGAATTGCATATGTCCAAAATTTTCAAATTTATTTTGATGTGCATGGAAACTGAGGATAATTTCTTGGGAGTTTATGAGCTAGTTTGATGATTTTTTTCAATTTCAAGTTTGGTACACTTGAAAGTTGTTTTGTGTTTAATGGAGTTGAATTGTTGGGTGATAGGAAATTAAACCTATGTTAATGTAATATTGCATAGGAAATCTTTTCATGTCCTTCAAATTGTAGTGAATTTACTTTGAATCCTTCTTTCTATGAAAATCCTAAGGCAATGGGTTGGGAACTAGGGTATCATCTATTTGTTTTCTAGGCATGGGATTATTAGTGGAGTAGGTATGTGTGTCAATACATGCATGATGTTGGAGAAAGTGTAAAGGAATTTCCCATATGTGGTTAAATTGCAAATTGGAAACCTTGATTACTGTATCCAAGCATAATATATGGTGAGAGTTAATGTTTAAAGGAAACTATAGAAGATATGATAGCTCAAGAAATGAAACTAGGAGCGATCTCATCCAAACATGCACACTTGTAGATTTGCTTACATGGTTAGGGTTGTATGTTTACACTAAATTATCTACAATGTTCATAGAAGGTTCTTATTACACAATAAACATATGTTTTGAGGTTTCTTTCTTAGGAATGTATTATTGATAAACTTTTTCATTTTATCCTTTTTTTTTTGGTGCAAAAACAAATAGGTTCAGAAGATGAAGTGTTGTGTTAGGACATGAAAAATAGTTTTTATTTTCTTTCTTGTTTGAAAGTAGGTGTTACATTGATATTATAATAAAGATATGTGTAAAACCATCTAATGGGCAAACTTTTGCAGTGCTTTTGTATTATGTAATGGTCAAACCTTGCCCATTATATTGGCTAAGTTGCCAAGTGAACCCAACAACACACCTAATACAATGGACAAGGCAAGGCCATTCCATGACATTAAGGTTTGGGTAATCAAATTCAATGATTGTTTCAAAAAGGTATTCATGTTCGAAAGTCACATTTTGGTCACTATTATGAGTGTATTATCATCATTGAAAAATTATGTCATATAAAGAAAATGAAATAATTTGCCACCCTAGGCCTTAATGTAGTTGGAGCTTGTATCTTTATTCATGCAAATCATATAATTGTCCTATGAATTGCAAATAGATGGTCCCTCTAGCATTAAGTAGTGATAAATTGGAAGCATCTTCCAAAATTTTAGGACTATCAAGGCTTGTTTTGCTTTCGTCCTTCCAAGTTGATGATAGTTTATTGTTTTACCACATCTAGGAATGAACCTTATATATGTTGTTATAGTTTTGCCAATGATTCTTGGTTTCAACTTCCTTGGAAAGAAGGATAAATGGAAGATTAGTTTCCTACCTCATGACTCATATTAGCTACTTCTTCATTGTTTTTCCCATTTTACACACTATGATTAATTTGGGTAGTGTCATGTCAATGGTAGGATTAAGCAAAGAAGCTATTTCAAAAATTGCATAAAAAGGAACCCATTATTAGTTGGTATAAAAAACACAATTATCATTTTTTTAAATTTTTATTTATTCGTTTATTTTGTCAAACATCTTTTTGATAGCATAAAATTTGGCTCAATTTTTTAGTATATTAGAAGAGGACACCTTATGTGCACCTTACCATGTGAAATGAACGTTTTTTTAACCGTCATCTTATTTCATTTTAAATAAATATCAAAACATATCTTTATTCTTTCATTTTAAATAAATCTCAAAACATATCTTTATTCTGTAATAACAACTTGTATGAACATTGTAAACAATTTAATCTAAACATACAACCTTAACAATGTAAGCAGATTTACATGTGTGCATGTTTGGATCAAATCACTCCAAGTTCCTTTTGAGCTATCATATCTTCTATATGGTTTTCTTTAAACATTAACTTTCACCATACATTATGGTTGGATATGGTAATGGAGGTACAACAAACATAATAATGTCACTCTCAAGTTTCACAATAGGACAACCATCTTACAACTTATTTTTGCCATATAAACAAGGTGTGTTATACACAATAGCCTTGCCCTTAATTTAATATCAATGATCAATATTGTTTGATAAATAGTTCATAGCTAGGGGAATTTTTATTTTTAATTTTTTAATGTACACCATCTTGTTGTTTTAAAAGAAAAAATGTAATGATTTTTTTCTCATTTTTAAACCTTTCATTAATTATGAGGAATCCAAAATGATCTCACTTTAAATGCTGATATGTGCTAGGAACCTATCCAAACATTTAAAACATTGCTACCAAACCAAAACCAATAAGGAAATGTCAAAACATGATTTTCAATATTTTGCAAACTTAATGATTTAAAAAAAATAAATATCATCAACTATTTCCTTTTTATATGTATTTTCCACAATTGTTGAAAATTTCAAACCAGAAAAAAGAAAAAAGTCATAATGACATGTGTATTTGAATGTTTTCAATCATTCAAATACATTTTGAAAGAATTACATGAATTTTTGTATATGATGGGTGCCATAATCATTTTTGGTGAAAAAAGTTTCATATTTAGTTTTGGGGGTTATGGATTGGTGATGAAGTGCACACTCAAGGAAGTGGCACAGAAAACAAAAAGTCCAAAGATAAATGTGAATATTTTTAGAATCAAATTAGGATGAATCATCTGACCTAGTTTCTAGGAGGATAAATACCTTGGAGCTACTATAATGATTCTCAACACAATATCCCTGCCTTACAAGGCAGGGCCAATAAAATCTTGAATGCGACCTTAACTAAGATTATCAAGAAGCTAAAAACAGATGCAACACTTTGGTTTTTGCCTTGCACCAAAACATCAATTAAGATAATTAAACCCTAAGTACCCACACATCTAATCCCCCTGACCTACACTCCTACCTCAGATGCCAAATATCAATGTAACCTTTGACCACACACCAATCATACTTCAGATATGAGAAAGCCCTACTTAAGGGCTACATGCCATTCTTACTTAGACAACCTATTGTCAATTTCTTTGGTGTAAACTCAGCCTAGTTCCCCTTTAAATAAAACTAGTTTGAACCCCCTGCCTAATGCACAGTTGTGTTATTCCAACAATGTTTGGTTCATGTTTTAGTTAAATTTTTTTTTTTGTCTTTATTATTATTTATTTTTATGAGTTTTCTGTTTTTATTATTATTTTGTATAATAAAATTAAAGTGATTCTTTTTCACTTTTGTAATTTTGTTTATTTGGATGCAAGTTTGAAGTTTGGAGAAAGAAGACACACCTCATTCTTTTTCAAGTAGGGTTTTTCTTCATTATTATAAGTTTTATTTTTTCTTATTTTTTACTCTTTATTTGGTTTCTTCTTTTTGTAATTTTTTTTCTTTTAACATTATTTTACTGTATTTCCCTTTCCTTGTTTCATTTGTTTCCATTGCTTTTTTATAGTTATTGTGTTTTTACTTTTTTTTTTGTTTATGCTAGTTTCATGTTTTAATTTTTGTATTCTTATTTTGTCTATCTTTTTTCCTATTTTTATGCGTTTATTTATTTATTTTGTTTCTATTTTCTTTTTCAATTTTTTTTCTAACATGTTTTATAATAAAAGAATTAAAAAAAACTTTTTATTTTTGTTTGATTAGATGCAGGTTTGAAGTTTGGAAAAAGAAGACAAACCTCATTTTTTATTTCAAGAATGGTTTTTTTTCTCTTTCTCTTGCTCTCTATTTTGTTTCTTATTTTTTGTCATCTATTTTTTAATTTTCTTTTAAGATTATTTACTGTACTTCCCTTTTTTGTTTCCTGTTTAAGTGTTTAAAAAAAGTTTCTAATTGTTAAAGTGTTTTTCTGTTTTTCTAGTTTTTTCCCTTTCTAAAATATATATTTGCTTTGTTTTTTTCTTTTTTGTTACAACTTTGTTTCATTTTATTTATTTATACATAACTTGTCTTCTTCTTTTTTAATTTGAAATTTCTTGTGTTGTTTTAAAAAGATTTCTTCTCTTGTTTCTCAAGTTATTTTTCAATAATTTTTAGTTTTCTTAAATTAGTTTAGCTTTTGGCAAATTGCAAGACTACAGGAGTTTTTCAGCCTTCACATTGTAGAGGATTATTATATGATGCCATCCATGGATGGATGACGGGACGGATGGATGAACGGATTAAGGGGAAACTTCACGACGTCCTTTACAACTGCTGCTCCATTCCCTTCAAGTGCACCCCTGCTCTTTTGCTACACCCACGCCTTTTCCTCCCTCCCCAAGAACCTAAACTGCTAGCATGTGCAAGTCTCGCTATATTTAACTACTGTCCGTCCGAATTAAGGGGAAATTTCACGAACGTCCTTGCTATATTTAGCTACTGTCCGTAGCTACTGTCCGTCCGGATTAAGGGGAAGGTTCATTCTTCCTTTCCTATTAATAATTCTCAGTCCAAAAGAAGAAACATATCAATAACACATTAGGAACACCATTAGAAAACAATTTTTAATGACAAGCAAACTCTTACAGGATAAATAATACTGCTCGTTTAAAAAATCTTGTAGTTCCCCTCCCCTCCTCCCAACCCTACAAAGGAAAAACTTTGGGAGTGTTCAAATGTGTTCACCTCATACTGAGTCACCTCGTTGGATGGTTGCAATGCCAGGGGCAATGTTACTGATGTGGGGTAGTTACGTCAACGGGGCAACTGTGTATTCAAAATCTGTAAAATTTTCCTAGAAAAAGAGAGCATGCTTTCATGGAATAACCTAATAATTAGGCCTCAAAAGTGTAAGCCAGTTTGCCACCAAAGACAAAACACAATATCAGAGCTCCTGATCATTCCTGGGGCGAAATTTTTCTCAGGTTTTTTTAATGTAGCATAGTTAGTGATCATTCCAAACAGGATTTAGTGCAATTTGGCACAACGTTTTCAAAATATTGTCTGATATGTAGAAAAAAATGGTGGCAAACCTGCTCCCCCACCCTCCAAAATTAAAAAGCGTATTGAAATGTGGCAAAAAGTTTGCCAAAAACCTTTTAAATAAAATAATTATATGAATTTCTGACAAAATATGGCCTTTTAAATTTCGATGGTTGAAAGTTTGTAAAATCTTGCACCCTGAAAAAAGAAAAACAATACTGTGATCCCCCTCTTTTAATTAACATGTCAAAAAAGTCCAAAACATTTGCTCAAGATTCCTATCTGTGGTGTAAAGCCCAAGGGGGTTCGCTACCAGGAATACAGTCCCTGAGGTGGAGCTGAGCGCCGGCCCAATTCTTGGAACCCCTGCCCACTCAGCTTCACATGGTGTATGAAACGTGTATGTTTTTATTTTTTCCCATGATACCCAGCAGGTACTTGGCGGGCATTCGTTAGCCCACCATCAAGGATCCATGCACAACCAAATCTTAAGAAACCAACAAAAATCGTTACTGCTAAGTGCAATACCCAGCTGCTCTTAACCGACCCTAATTACTCTTGCAGCACAAAATCTGCTGCATTATTCTGAACAAAGAAAACCGGCTTAGCACTAATGACAAAGCTCCAGCATTGGCTACCAGATCCAGCCACTCATGAACAACAAACAAACTGCATATGTTTCTTTCACAACACAGCTCCTCAGAAACCCTAATCCACATCTTCACCTTCCAGTTGTTTTCACACAGAAAGTTTTTTATTTGACGCTCCTTTCATGTCAAACCTCCATTTGATCTAATGGCTGCAACAACTAAGCTTTTGATGAATCCTCATCATTTTGTTCCAAGACGCTAAAGTCATGATTGTGCATCTCAGTATGCACTTGAACAATGCCTCCTCTTGCTGGATGTGATGTTCAAAGGGCTCAAGTTAGGAACACAAACCTTAAACAACAATGTGTTTCCATTGCAGCATGTTAGTGTCCAAGAATGTGCCCAATGCTGTTCTTATGAAAGGTCTGTTTATTCATAGTGACCCAACCACACATCCTGCCACCAAGTACTCATGCAACTTAAACATGAGATCACTTGAAAAAGGGTAAAGAAGGACCTGAGCCTGACATTAAGACATTGGGAACAATAAGTTGCCAGCAACCACAAATGAAGGGCGTGCACTTTGGTAGGGTGTGTGCAGGTGAATGGGAACTGCCTTAGGTACATCAATCACACCCTGCATCCATGGCCGTCACAGCTGCACACCTCTCTTCACACACAAGCTACAAGATTGACACTGTTGCTTAGATTACATCCAAGACTACAAGAGATTGAAAGAGCTTAGTATCCACTGCAAATTGTTGACAGGAACTCTTTGTTTCTGTCAGATATTCTGTCACATACAATGCAAGAGATGCAGTATCTATTCCAGCGACTAGGAGTCCAGACTTCTGTTTTGTATGAACATTTCCTCTGCCACATGAAACTACAAATTCCCACTGTTCAAATGGTATACACTATTGAAAAGATCAGACAGATCTTTTCCACATGACAACAATCATGAGGATTCCAGCAATCAAGACAGCAGCACCAAGGATGCTGCTATGTCTCAATTTGTGGAAGGTTGAGGTGGAAGCAATTTGAACAAAGTCAGCAGAGGAAACTACAAATGAACTTAAGGAGGGCCTAATTGAACAAGGGATGTCTCCTCTCAACATCATCACAACTTCTGACATGGATGGTCGATCACTTGGTTCATATCTCATGCATTGCTTTGCGATCTCTTTCACTCGAGAAATGTTAGTTAATTTAGCTTGTTTACTTATTTAAGTTTATTTTTCTTTCATATTTAGCCGGCATGCACATGCTGTTAGAAGTAGTGCCCGATTCTCTCGCTCTCACCGCACTGCATCGTGAGGTGAAGCGAGTCTTGCGCGACGCCGATGCGTGTCGTGCGCGTAGGAAGGAGTGGTGTGGTGCCTCGTCTGCATGGGAGCATGGCCGGACCATGATCAGCTGTAATCAACAATTAATAGCGTGTGTTCTGTGGGTCCTAAGAGACAGATTACAGCGGGCCGTTCTGGCCAACAATTGGTATCAGAGCAAGAGTTCGAGTGTTCTGGCAACGCCATGTCCAGGGCGTCGCATGGTGGTTTGTCGCAGACTCCTTCGCGCCAAGAGCGACACCACTCGCCCTCGCCTCCTCCGCGTCGTGGCCGGCAACGTGACGACGGCGACCAAGTCATCGTCCATCGCACTGTCAAGGAGGCGTCGGGGACCGTCCAGTACCCGATGCTGACCAAGACAAACTATCCTGAGTGGGAGCTCATGATGACCATCAACCTCCAGGCGCAAGACCTATGGATAGCAATCGAGCCTGGCGGCGTGGAGTACAGTGAGGATCGGCTGGCGTTAGCAGCGATCGCTCGCTTAGTCTCGCCGGAGATGCTGTCCACCATCGGGAGAAAGCCCACGGCCAAGGAGGCGTGGGAGGCGGTCAAGATCATGCGGATGGGCGTCGATCGCGTTCGCGAGGGCAATGCCCAGAAGCTGCGGCGCGACTTCAACAACATCACCTTCAAGGATGGAGAGTCCGTCGACGACTTCTACATGCGCATCAACGGCCTCGTCAACAACTTGCGTATCCTCGGTGACACCATCGGCGAGATCGAAGTCGTGCGCAAGATGTTGCAGGTCGTCCCCGAGCGGTTCGATCAGGTCGTGATCTCCATCGAGACGCTGCTCGACGTCGGGACGATGACTGTCGAGGAGGTGACGGGGCGATTGCGCGCCGTTGAGCAAAGACACGAGGCGCGGAGGCTAGCTACGGAGATGGGCTCGCGGCTGCTCCTCTCCACCAAGGAGGAGGAGATGATCCGTCGCATGCGTCGGTGGGAGAAGGAGGCCGTGTGCGATGGCGGCAGCAATGCTGGTGGCGGCAGCTTCAACAGCAGTACTGGGAGTTCGCGCCCCAGCTCGTCACAACCGAATCGTGGACGTGATGCACCCCGCAAGGCCACCAAGGAGGACCAGTGCCACTACTGCAAGAAGTATGGGCACTGGGAACGTGATTGCAGGAAGAAGAAGCGCGATGAGGCGGCGAACCTTGTCCAGGCGCAAGAAGACGGGGAGGATGAGCTAGCCCTGATGATGGCCTAGGTGGCGTCGATCACCTCACTGGCGCATGATAAGGTGGCGACCGCGGACGGCCGGGTTTACCTCAACGAGGAAAAGGCCATGGTGCAGCTGGGGGACACCGGCGAGCTCGAGCAATCTCGCGGCGTCTGGTACCTCAACACGGGCGCGTCGAACCACATGACCGGGAATAGCACGGCCTTCTCCGAGTTGGACCGCGACATCACCGGTACGGTGAAATTCGGCGACAGTTCCCTTGTGGACATTGTCCGGCGCGGCTCGAGCATCTTCTCGGCACGACGGGGGAGCCACCGTGTGCTGATCGAAGTCTACTACATCGCACGTTTACGCAACAACATCATTAGCCTGGGCCAATTCGATGAGTTTGGTTGCCAGGTGCTGATTGATCAAGGAATCCTATGGGTGCGTGATCCGTAGAAGGAGCTGCTTGCTAAGGCTTGTCGTTCACAGAACCGCCTTTACAAGATCACGCTCACCATCGCGCAGCCCTTCTCCCTGCTGTCACGCACTGACAACGACGCCTGGCGCTGGCATGAACGCTTCGGGCATCTCGGCTTCGACGCGTTCCGGAAGCTCGGTCGTGGCAGGATGGTTCGCGGTCTGCCACAGTTAGATCATGTCGATCAACTGTGCGACGCGTGCCTGACCGGTAAGCAGCGTCGTGCGTTGTTTCCTCAGGAGGCCAAGTACCGGGCGATGGGACAGCTTGATCTCGTACATGGTGATCTATGCGGTCCTGTCAACCCGGCGACACACGGCGGACGTAGCTATTTCCTCCTCCTCGTTGACGACGTCAGCCGATACATGTGGCTGGTGCTACTGTCAAGCAAGGGCAAGGCGGCCAGCGCTATCAAGAAGTTCCAGGCCGGCGTCAAGGTGGAGACGGGGCGCAAGTTGTGTGCACTGCGCACTGATCGGGGTGGGGAGTTCACCTCGGTCACCTTCGGCAAGTATTGCGCGCAGAAGGGCGTCCATCGGCAGCTCACGGTGCCATATTCTCCTCAACAGAATGGCGTCGTGGAGCATCGGAATCAATCAGTGATGGCCATGGCGCGTTGTCTGCTCAAGGCAAAGGCAATGCCAAGCACGTTCTAGGGGGAGGCGGTGAGTACTGCTGTCTTCATTTTGAACAGGTCGCCGACGAAAGCTTTGCAAAGCATGACACCGTATGAGGCTTGGCACGGCGAGAAGCCGGCGGTTCACTTCATGCGCACGTTCGGTTACCTAGCGCATGTGAAGGTGACCCGGCCGCACACCAAGAAGCTTGACGACAGGAGCATCAAGATGGTGTTCGTGGGGTACAAGCCGGGCTCAAAGGGCTACCGTGTGTACGATCCAAAGAGGGGCCGGCTACACGTCACACGCGACGTCATCTTCGACGAGGCCAAAGGGTGGAATTAGGCAGACTCTGGTGAAAGCTCTGCCCCTGAGACGTTCACTGTCGAGTATATGGTGAGCACGTTCTCGAGCGACGGCAAGCCAGAGGCGCCTATATCCCTTGCGGCCTCCCATGTTTCTGCGCGAGGCGAGATGGAGCAACATACTCCGGTGGCCGGCGAGCAGGCACAGGACGCAAATCGTGTCGAGTTTGTCTCGCCGCCGTTGAACATACCGTCCGGGATGGACCTGGACGATGAAGGAGCACCACGACGATACCGCACCGTGGCAGATTGCATCGACACCTCCGAGCCACGGGAGCTGAGTTTAGATGAGCTCCTGCTTGCCACGTCCGAGGAGCCAAACACGTTCGAGGAGGCAAACGGCGACCCGGCGTGGCGAGCAGCAATGCAGGAGGAGCTGACGGCCATTGTTGACAATGGCACATGGAGGCTGGTGGATCTCCCTGCCGGCCACCGCCTGATCGGTTTGAAATGGGTGTACAAGCTCAAGAAGGACGCAAGCGGGGCGGTGATCCGTCACAAGGCACGGCTCGTGGCGAAAGGATACGTCCAACGTGCCGGCATCGACTTTGAAGAAGCATTCGCTCCAGTGGCGAGACTAGACTCGGTGCGCGCACTGGTGGCCGTCGCAGCGCATGAGGCGTGGACGGTGCACCATCTTGACGTCAAGTCGGCATTTCTGAACGGGGACCTTGCCGAGGAAGTGTACGTTGCACAACCTCCGGGGTTCGTTGTGGCGGGGCACGAACGGCAGGTGTTGAAGTTGAGTAAGGCTCTCTACGATCTTCGTCAGGCACCTCGGGCATGGAACATGAAGCTTGATCGCACCTTGGTGGAGCTCGGCTTCAGCAGATGCACGGATGAACATGGAGTGTACACACGCGGCGAAGGGTAGAAACGCGTGCTCCTGGGCGTGTACGTCGATGACCTCATTGTCACCGGTGCTAACCAAGGCGAGGTGGACGCATTCAAGGAGGAGATGAAGCACTCATTCAAGATGAGTGATCTCGGGTGCCTGAGCTACTACTTGGGCATCGAAGTCAAGCAACAACCTGGGCGGATCACTTTGTCGCAAGCGGCGTACGCGGCAAAATTATTGGAGAAGGCCGACATGACCGACTGTAACACTGTCCATGTTCCGATGGAGAGTCGCCTAAAGTTGAGTAAGAAAAGCACAAGTCCTTCTATTGATGCATCTTACTATCGCAGCATTGTGGGAAGCTTGAGGTACTTAGTTCATACCCGGCCGGACATCAGCTTTGCGGTCGGGTATGTGAGCCGGTTCATGGAGAACCCAATGACGGTGAATCTCAGCACCGTCAAGCACATTCTTCGGTACATAGCAGGCACGCTGCACTACGGATTGAGTTACACCAAGGGCCAAGGTGAGATCAAACTCAATGGTTACAGCGACGCAGACATGGCCGGAGATGTGGATGATTGCAAGAGCACAACGAGTGTTCTATTCTGTTTCGGGAACGCGCCTGTGACATGGCATTCTCAGAAGCAGTTTGTAGTGGCGTTGTCATCATGCGAGGCCGAATACATTGCAACCTCGACAGCAGCGTGCCAGGGTCTTTGGCTTGGAAGTTTGCTCGGGAGCTTCTACGGGAAGGCAGCGAGCGTCGCCACAATCTTCATCGACAATCAATCAGCCATCCAATTGTGTAAGAATCCGGTGTTTCATGGCCGGAGCAAGCACATCAAGACGCGGTTCCATTTCATTAAGGAGTGCATCGAGGGTGGTGAAGTCATCGCCCAGAAGATTCACACCGACGATCAGCTGGCGAACATTCTTACCAAATCTCTTGGCCGGGTCAGATTTCTACACTTGCGCTCGAAGATCGGCGTCATCAACATCCTCGACAACTAGATTAGGGGGAGTAGTGTTAGTTAATCTAGCTTGTTTACTTATTTAAGTTTATTATTCTTTCATATTTAGCCGGCATGCACATGCTGTTAGAAGTAGTGCCCGATTCTCTCGCTCTCACCGCACTGCATCGTGAGGTGAAGCAAGTCTTGCGCGACGCCGATGCGCGTCGTGCGCGTAGGAAGGAGTGGTGCGGTGCCTCGTCTGCATGGCAGCATGGCCGGACCATGATCAGTTGTAATCAACAATTAATAGCGTGTGTTCTGTGGGTCCTAAGAGACAGACTGCAGCGGGCCGTTCTGGCCAACAAGAAACTTCCCATGGCTTATATGTTCCATCATGTCGATGACTGAATTGTATGTCCACAAAAATTCCCTTTTTGCTTTCTGCACAAGCTGGACTGCATGCTCCTCACCAGATACAAGCACCAGCAACAACACTCCAAAACTGTACACATCCATCTTTGTGGAACAAGATTGATATTGCAGGAAATGGGGATCTATAAAACCCGGTGTCCCTCTTAGTGTCAATGTTTCAACCATAGCCTCGGATCGTTGCATGAATTTGGCAGTGCCAAAGTCTGCTGTGTATGCTTGTAAGGTGTCGGCAATCAAAAAGAATGTTTCCTGGTTTTATATCGCAGTGAAAAAGGCATTCAGGTGCACCATCATGAAGATAGGCTAGTCCCTCTGCCACACCCACAACAATCTTCAATCGTGCTTGCCAGTTAAGCCACGGATTTTGACCTTCATATAAGCATTTGAAGAGGCTAGAATGTAATGTTGTCACCATTAGCAATGGAGAGTTATCTTGAACACTGTATCCCAAAACAGAGACAATGTTCTTGTGCCTTATAGTACTCACCTTCCAAACCTTTTGCCTGAATGCTTCATTTAACTCATTGCTGAATCCCTCATAAGAAAGTCTTTTAATTGCCACCTCACACTCACTCCCATCATTGATTAAGTCCTTAACCATTGCACCACCACCCCATAGGATTTTTTTTTTGGACAACATACTCTAATGAACATGATTTTGGAACAACACATTATGATCAACTTTCATGGATTATTTTTCAACATGTTGCACTAAATGAATTTGAATTTTTTTACACTACTTTCATAAACAGATAGGTTATAGGTAGGTTAACCTAGGTAGGTAAGAAATATTTATTAATAAATTCATGTACTTGAATAACATGTAGGTTATAGTTTACTAAGCTTGATATGTACCTATTAAGTCTGTGATACCTACTTAGTAAACTACCTATGCCTATGTCATTTAATAGGTTACATAAATACCTACTAACATATTAATAGATCAAACCTATGCATATTAAGTAAGTAGCCTAACCTATTAGGTAGGTCTAAGTTCCAACTACTTACCTAATACTAAGCTAGGCTACCTACCTAGTAGTCTAACTAGTTTAACGTAAGTTAGTTATATACCTACCTAATAGGCCTACATCACAAATTTAGCATGTGACAAATTAATAATGAAAATCTTGCAAAGCTTGTTCATTCATAGGTTTGTACATTTTATGCATGAATATCATATGTTGAAAACATGTTTCAAACCCATGAATAAATGTGTTCACAAATGAAGTATGAACCTATGAATGAATGAATGTCACACAAATTTCTCATCTTTCTAATAAATCCGTGCTTCAAATGTGTTTTCAATATATAATATTAATGTGTGAAATATACGATTTATGATTGAACAAATTTTGCATAATTTACATTATTAAATCATGAAATATTAAATTTATGATGGAGGTGGCCTAGGTAGCTTATGTTAGGTTACATACCTACATAGTAGGCCTAATTTAAGCTAACTTAAACTACCTAGGCCTAGGTGTACGTACCTACATAGCATAGTAGTGACATACGAAATACGAGTATTTTTCGAAGGTGCTCAAAAAGAAGTATTTTCAAGTATTTTAAAAAAAACATTATAAAAATACAAAGGCTTGAAAATTGGCCTTTGTATCAAGTATTTTCAAGTATTTTTTAAAAAGCCCAAAAAAATGTAAAATACGCGTATGTTTGAAAAATTTGAGAGTATGTCACTACTATGCTACATAGCCTAGGTTAGGTTACGTACCTAAGTAGCCTAGGTATTTACCTCGTAGGTTACGATAGCTTAATTAGGCTACCTATTTACCTAGTAGGCCTAGGTTAAGCTACCTACCTACTTAATGGGCTTAGGTTAGGTTACATATTTACCTAGTAGGTTTAAATTAAACTACCTACTTTATAAACCTAGGTGGCCTACGTTACATACATAGTTCTACCAAATAGACCTTGATAGCCTAGGTTAGGCTACCTACTTTATAAACCTAGGTGGCCTACGTTACATACATAGTTCTACCAAATAGACCTTCATAGCCTAGGTTAGGCTACCTACTTTATAAACCTAAGTGGCCTACGTTACATACATAGTTCTACTAAATAGACCTTGATAACCTAGGTTAGGTTACTTACTTTATAAACCTAGGTGGCCTATGTTACATACATAGTTCTACCAAATAGACCTTGATAGCATAGTAGTGACATACGAAATACGAGTATTTTTCGAAGGTGCTCAAAAAGAAGTATTTTCAAGTATTTTTAAAAAAACATTATAAAAATACAAAGGCTTGAAAATTGGCCTTTGTATCAAGTATTTTCAAGTATTTTTTAAAAAGCCCAAGAAAACGTAAAATACGCGTATGTTTGAAAAATTTGAGAGTATGTCACTACTATGCTTGATAGCCTAGGTTAAGCTACCTACTTAATAGGCTTAAGGTGCTTAGGTTACTTACCTAGCTAGTAGCATAAGTTACTTACTTACAAGGTTTAAGTGGCTTATGTTATTTACCTAGTAAGCTTAGGTTACATACCTACGATAAGCTTAAGATAATAGGTTACCTACATGGTTAATAAGTCTATTTAATAAACCTAGGTCACATAAAATACCTACCTAGAAGGCTTACACTACTTAATTATAAGTCATTTAACAATTTTAAATTATGTCCTAGGTAATTTATTAAGTAGGTCTAGGTTAGCCTACCTAGCTAGGTTACTAACTAGGTTATTACCTAACAAGTAGCCTGCTAGCCTATTAACCATGTTAAGTTAGATAGGTAGTCTAGGCCTAACTTAACTTGTAGAACTATGTTACATTGGATAAACAGTTTAGGCCTAGCCTAACCTACTAGTTATGTTGAGTCAAATAAGTAACTTAGGTTTAATAAGTAGGCTAAATCATCAAACGAACCATTTGATTAAGTGTCAAATCATAATGGTTCATTTGACTATGAGTCAAATCATGATGGCTAATTTGACTAACCCTATCAATTCAATATGGCCAATTTGATTATGCCATGGCCATTTTGATGGACATTTGTCCATTTTGACAAGATCTTCGGCTTAACACTTGGTAAAAAAGGTCACTACAGTTGAATGTACTAGTCAAATGTAACATGTGTTTTTCATTCCCCGAACCCAAAATGGACATACCCTTTGGTTAATGAGGACATTTTGGTCAAGTTGGTCTTTTCAAAGGTCGTGATTTCTTATAATGTCTAATGATGGCATATGTGTAATTGCATTGTAATCAAGAAGCTCTAGTGATGGGATTCTTGCAATTGTGTTTTAGTTAGGAAGCTTTGGTGATGGCATTCATGTAATCACGTTGTAATTAAAAAGCTCTAGCAATGGCATATGTGCAGTTACATTACAATTAGGAAGCTTTAGCAATGGTGTACATGTAATTGTGTTGCAATTCCAATGGAACTTTGTTGAAAAGCTTTAACAATGGTGCTTGGATTTCAAATGTAATAAAGTTTTTGAAACTTTTAACTTATCACAAACTTATGGTCGATTTTGGGCAAGACAATTTAACATTCTTCCATAGTTCATTTTTATTTATTTCAATAACATTTTACCACTCTCCGTTAATTTACTTCTTTTGTTAATAATGTTTTGTCATTGAATGCCATGTTAGATACCACATCATTTCCAAATGGTAACCATAACATTAAGTGCAGATGCTAGTATTTTAACATTTTCTTAAAAAACAGTTACCATTGTTTTAACAATAGGTGTGAACTTACCTTTATTAGACAATGTAAAATGATATTTTGAAGATAGAGTCAAATATTTGGGCTACACAACATCATGAGTCAAAACACAAACTTTCCCTTAACACATAAAGTAGTAAGCATGTTTAATAACTATTGAGATCTTTTTTTAAAATAATTATTTAATGAAAAGAATAATAATTCATAGCAATGGTCTATCCATGAAAGGAAAAACCCAAATTATAGTAACAAGTGAAGAGCTGGAAAAGAAAAGAGACATTAGTTAACAATGAACCAAGAAGTTACTAGAGATTAATCCAATCATTTGCATTTGAAGAATTTAATTAATGCTCCAAGGTGAAGGAAAAAGGCTATGATAATGTGACATGGTTATTGTAGTCCAAATTGAATTTATTAATGGAGATGTGAAATTATTTATTTATTTATCAAAATGCATTTCAACATATTGTAGTATCTTTTCAAATTCAATAGTTAAATGCGAAACAATTATTTCATTTTTCAAAATCCACTTTGGCAACAAAAATAAAACTTTATGGAATTTTGACAATATATCTAGGCAATTTTCTTAGCAAGTTCTTTGGACTTAGAACCTCTAGTTCTTAATGAAACCTTTTACTACATTTTTTATTACTTATTTTTGCAAAAATGAGGAGAGATAATGTTCCACCAAAATACAAGATAAAAAAATGATGTGAATTATTAAATACTTGTGTTTCAATGGTGGATTGACCTAAAGCAAAACAATTTTGAGTTTTCACCATTTTTTGTAATTTTTCTTCCCTTAGAACTTCCTTAAATTTTGACAATTGAAACAAATAGTTTCTAAAAAATAAAACATTTTCAAAAAAAATAAAATATATACTACTAAACTTGAAAATGTATTATAATATAATATGAAAATTTCAAGATTTTTGGTCAACATTAGAAAAATGTGTAATATGTTTGGTATGAATGAAAATATCAATCATTTTTCATCCATTTTGGTACATAACATGGACAATTTTTTTTATTTTTTTTTGTTCATTTGTCTTTATGTGTCCTGATTCTTGTTTGCCACCTTTCCATTCACTTCTATAGACTTCAAAAGGAAGTGGATTTTGGTAGGGATGCATGGATTCAAATTTTGACATTTACACAATTCTATTCACCAAACTTTTGAGCCCACAATATTCCATTTTGCACCAAAATTCAAGGTCATATTATTGATCAAGCAAAACATGTACATTGAAAACAAATGACGAAGAACATGTTAATGACTAATGCTTATCACCCTTAGGTTTCTAAAAATTATTTTGACAATAGGTCATTCAAAATTTCAAAAAATTTACTCTTCATATAATGAAAATCTCCAAAAAAATGATAGTCTAAAAGATAATTGAATTATTATCAAATCCAATCATGTATTATGGTATATGTAACACCATGGAAACAAATTAGATGTAACTAAAAATTTAATTTCATGTCTTGTTTTTCTTATATATTTTCAATTACCTAATATGTTTGTATTGTAACATTTGGGTCATTTTTACCAACCCAAATTGAAGCTACCTTACATTTATTTTACATAAAATATTTCATTTATAAGGCATTGTGATAGATTTTTAATTCCCTCACAAAAGTTTTGTCAGAGGTTTGAATTGACTATTGAATGGTTTGAATATCTTCAAGTAAGCTTATGAAATGATTATTAAAACAAAGGTTTGCAATAATTTTTTTCAACCATATACATTGGAAGGATGAAGTTGGGAAACTTGAAAAATAAAAGTTAGTTAGTTGAACTTTTGGATTTTTACATTTTCTTTCTAGAAGACCTTGTTACAAATTTAGTCAATCTTGAAGGAAGGGTGTGTGTGGGGATGGTTTGCAATAGGAATAGGGATACATGTTCATTATGTTCTTTTCATTCAAATTTTCATTGGAAAGAATAATAAAAGAAGAAAAACAAGAGGAAAACAAGACACAACTAGAAGTTGAGCTATCCATCATCCATGAATGAGTTAAAAACTTTCAGTGAACGTGCATTTTTTCAATTTCCACTCTAGGTCTGCACAACCACCACCATCGCCACTCATAAATTCCAGATCAAACCAAAGGCAAGCTAAAATGAAAAGAGCAACAACATTGAAAGATGCACGTTGAGCACAAGCCATCAACAAATTTGCAAACAGAACTAGGATGAAAACAACAACCAAGTGCCACTATCTCTCACCATTCCAATCAAGAAGCTATCCAACATGAAGACAGCAGTAAGGTAAAAGCATCTAAAAGCATCAGAATAAGCATAGTGAGTAAATTAGACGTCAATTTTCTTGTCAACCCTTTTCATATATTAAAAAGACAAGACAATTCTAAACTCAACCCAAGTTGAAGTTGATTCTTTTAACTTTACAATTTTACTTACGAGTTTTGTGAAGAATGTTGTAAGGGTTTCCGGTATTGTCAGTAGGCCCCTTATTTTGTGAATGCCCTCACCCAAGGGTTTTAACCCCTACAAGTTTTTGAGAAAGGGGCAAAGGATAAGAAGTAATATGATATTTAATTTGCAATGTTGAAAACAAATGCTATATAATCATTGCAAAATTAAGGAATGCTCATCGTGTTGTACTCTTAAAGTTTTAACCATAATTGTGATAAGCAAAGTTGTAAATGGTAATGGGGAAGGCCTATTCTTGAGGGCATCTCTTAATTTGAGGGTTGTAGCCTCAAAAGTGCGATACCAAGGCCCAAACACTAGGGGTGGTCCACCTTGAAGTACTGCAAGGTCTATGTGTGAATCGGAAAAGGTCCACTCCAAAAGAGAATGTGGTGTTTCTCATACAAAAGGCCATGGCTCATGTGTCTTTTAAACTTTGTGGTTTCATCATTACAATGTACCATATGTGATATTTGTTATGGCACATATTATTGCATTTGAGCTCTGTTTGAGCTCTGTGCTGCTGTGCACTACTATTGACAATCATTTTAAATTTTTTTCCTTATGTTCACGTATGGTTTTTAATGACTCATCATTATTTATGTCAATGTTAAATTTAATTCAAATTAATAAATTTCATGGATATGAAAAAAATGTTATTATTATTATTTAATATCCATGTCAATGGATAGGGAAAAAAAGTGAGATAGTTTTTATAAAAGGTGGGAGATAGTTATTAAAAAGGACGATAAAAAAGAAGTAGTTATTAAGAATGGACTACGACATGAAAGATTAAAAAAATCCCCCCATATACCAGTTCCAATTACTTGTCATTGCAATTGAGATGACAATTTAACATTAGATAAACAGCACATATGGTAATGACACATTTTTGTCATATGTGGCTCCACATAATGTTAAATTGTCATTTTAATGTAATATATTCCACAATAAACACATATGTCATGAGCCATGGTTTTTTGTGTGAGAAAATCATTCTCGTTTAATGTTGGGTGGTTCCTAGGTTCTAGGGCCTGAACCTCTCTAGTTTTCGTTCCTAAAATTTTCAAGGAACTAGTGTTGGTTCAGTTTTGGTTGTTTGAAAAAAAAAGTGACACTTTGCTCTGATTTCAGTTTTTTAGTTTAGGGGCAGTTTCAATTCTATAGTTCTTTTTTATTTTCAAGTTTGAGTTCCAAGATCCAAAACACCAACCTATGCTATCATGTCATTGCAAATTCCAGTTTTTGTTTTTTGGTCACCTGAAAAAAGATTAAAAAATTCTATGCCCTAGAGTTGGATCTGGACCTGGATTAAAAAAAACATTTCCATCCGGTTCTGGTTCTTGGACCACTTTGGAACTGGACCCCTTGGGTCTGGTTCCACTGAAACTGAATGCTGAAATCAGGGACTCAGTTCTCATCCATTCCACATCAGGCGTCCCTTGACCAAAAGACTTTAGAGACCAAGAACATCAATGTTGGACATGAGAAAAAAGTTTTTGTGCATCAAATTAGCCTTGATCATGATATTATAACAAAAGAAGCGTTATGATCAAACAATTCTAAGCAAATGGGATTTGATAACGAGTCAAGAATCAAGATCATAGGGAACTAGGTGGCTGCATTGAATGTGGCAACAAACTTGTAAAAAGTCATGTTGAACATAGCTCAATATGAACCATGCAATTTACAATTCAGTAGGAAAGAAGGAAAAAATAGGAGGAAAAAGTTTCATACACAAAACAAGAGGATTTAATCAAAATCTCTTTAAGTAATGTCAAGGAGGTGCAAATAGTTTTTTGTCCAAATGAAATTGAACAGAAGTGTAAGCATAAAACATATTTCCCTTGAAAACAAAGGGATCACATTGGTTGATGGTCAAAGGGTAGATATGTGGGATGATCAACAGGAGATCTAAAGCAATGGGTGTTGAGAGGATCTTGATAATGATTAATTTGGAAGGGGTGACTTTTAGGTGTACATGTTTAAATTAAAATATAGGATACATTAGGATGCCTTCTTAACGTCGCACAATGTAAGGTACAAACATTTTTGTTTTTACAAGGTAAAAATATATCAAGGCGTATTTATAATTTTTTTAAAAAAAGTATATTTAATACACACCATTCATACACCCAATAATAGTAAATACTGCAGACAAAAGAATTTGGTTTGAAGTATGGAGGAGATGTACAACCTTTGCAAGGTATGGGAAATTTGTGTGGCACAATGTGCCAAGTTCTAGCTCATGATGAGCACTTCTTCCACGGTGACCCAACTTGTCTGTTTGAAACATTAGATGCACATGTACTATAGAATGGTCAAGCCCCTGTCCATTGTGTTGGGTAAGGGCGTCGATGAGCCTGTTAAGGGGAGCTTGCTCTGTGGCACACCCAACATAAGTGCGGGCAGGGTGAGACTATTCCATGATGTTGAATTAAGGTCTGAGGTGGCAGATTCCAACAAAGATTTTGGTCAGGTTATTCCTACTGTATGATCGTCCCTTGAAGATTATATCCTATAATGTGGTCAAGAAAATAACATTATCTGCCACAGCAGACCTTAATATGCATGGCAGGTATAAGTGCACACATGGTCTGCTAATAAAAAAAACACTGGGCAAAGTCGAAAATATCTGTTTTAAAAAATCAGAAAAACAAAATTCCCATCGAAAATCCTGGCCACGATTGCCCGTTCAGAAAATTCCATTGTACGTAAACACCGGTCAAAGGCACGGAACTCGAAATAATAGTTGAAGTAGACCGGGTGAAGCGGGTTGCCGGGGCAACAACTTGCTGCACCGAACAAGCTTGGCGCGCCAATTTGTGGTAGAAAACTATGCGCGCTGAATTACAGAAACGACTAATATCATCTGGATCATTCGAATGTCAACTACTAATGACCCCAGCTAGAATTCCGATACTCGAAGAAAATCAGCACTCGTTGAGTCATAATAAAGTTTCAGTGCACGCTTCGTTTTGTCAACCCCAGACACAGCAGCAGCAGCTAGATAGCACACTGTCATGATCACTGCCGATGCTTACAGCTAGCTCTGTGTATCAGCGCATTTATTGTTGCATATCATTCTTTGGTTTTGGGCAGTTTTTTGAAGTTTTAGTCCTAGTAGCTTGCGCAAGATGCTTGATGAAGTGCGTCTTCTGTTACTGCTGGGTGTGGCGAGTCTAGTTCTCCTCCCCTCCTGTACGTGCGGCCAGCTGAGTACCATTCTTCTAGCGAAGAATGGGTACGACATCGATTGGCAGTATGGGCATGCGACTTGGTATGGAGATCCTTATGGAGACGGCTCAGACGGTGAGTACTTTTTGATCTGCGATTTCAGATACTTCTTAAGGTTAGTGCGCTAGAAAAAGCGTGCGGAGTCTACTGAGGAAGTAGTCCTTGTAGAAGGAAGATTGAATAGTTCTCAGACCTTATATGAATTTGGAGATCAACTATTAATGGGTGACTCAAGCTGCCCTCGAAGCAACACTTTCAGTAACACTAGAAGTAGTGACTGGCGAACCAATCATGTCGAGGATTAGTGCTGAGACTGAAGAGTTCCAAGTGCAATATTCTAGTATCCCATGTCGTCGACTGCTTACGGGGCGCATGCATAACGCGACAGCCTTACATCGATCATTCTAGCATCCAGGATGGGATTTGGAAGCTGTTTTCTAGAATTGAACATATATGTTCATGGCAGGCAGAAAATCAGTGACCAAATCGTGCTGTTGCTAGTTCGGGATCAGCTTGGGCGCTAGCTGAATCATTTGTTGGAATCATTGTGCAGGAGGCGCTTGTGGGTATACCGCCCTGGAGAACACGCCTTATGGCTCCAAGATTGCGGCTGGAAGTTCAGCAGTTTTCATGAATGGTCAAGGCTGCGGTACCTGTTACGACGTAATGATCAGCACCATATTACCTTACTTTTGCAAATCCATGGAGCTACAATATTATTGCATGCCTTAATGTGATTGAAGCAGTGGAAGAAGTGTTTTCACACCCATGCTGATCTAAGAATGGTCTAAATGTTATGTAAATGCAGGTCAAATGCACATACTCAATCTGCAAGTCAGAACCGACCAGGATAGTCATCACAGATTTTTGTCCAGGTGGCATCTACTGCAGCACCGGCGCAGTTGCATTCGATCTCAGCGGCAGTGCCATCAACAGCTTGGCAGTGCCGGGTGAGGAGTGGGCTATGCGCAACATTGGCACATACAGCATTCAATACATGAGGTATGAAGTAGGACGTAGGTAGCAGCACTCAAAATACTCCTCAGTTGTCTGCACCGCCGTTCCATTTACCTTTCAACTTTTTTGCCAGTCAGTTGAAGATTTAAGGGTCTCTTGCAACCTGATGGAAAGCTCCTGATATAGGGCTTTATTTCATGCTGCAAGGATAAGTCGCTCTCCATCGGAGAGCTGCAAGTGCCTTGAAATCCTATATGTAGTTCAATCATGTTAGGAACTCAGGGAACACATGTTCTCATGAACATAAAAGAGAAAGATGTCATTTCATGGTGAAGCCACAATTCGACTCTTCACAGCTCCTGCAATTGGTGAATGCTCGACCGGTAGAGCTGTGAAATGACTATGAGCACAGCTACCTAGTTGGAAAATGTATTGAAAAGCGGATGTGATCAAAGAATCTGTGACCGCAGCAGCCCAATTGAAAGATGTCCTAACTAGTCATTTGAGATGCAAGGAGCTCGCTACAAGATTAATGTGATTTACTCTCACGACACCACCGTACTTAACGATCCGACGTTGTGTGCTGGCGCAGGGTCCCGTGTGAATATGGAGGACAAAACGTTGCCTTTGCGGTGGATGCAGGCTCTAGTCCCTACTGGCTGTCGTTCGCCGTCAAATACGAGGGAGGTCCAGGCGACATTCAATCTGTCATGATCCGACAGGTAAGTAACAAACAAACACAAGCGACAACCCTAAGGAAGTCTCCATTGCAATTTGTTTGCAAATTTTTTTATGAAAAGCTTGAAATTGATATGTGACACTGACTTTGATTTTGACAACCCTGCCTGTTGGTTGGTTGCGATCATGTGCATGTGTGTGTAGTCTGGTAGCTACGAGTGGGAGCCAATGCAACACAACTGGGGTGCGAGTTGGATGTTGATCGACTACTGCGGACAATCTTTCAAGGGTCCTTTCGACGTTCAGATCATTGCCAAGCTCAATGGCCAGTCTCTCATCGCATGGAATGCAATCCCAGATTACTTCGAACCCGGAGCAACCTACAATTCAACTGTCCAGTTCCTATACTAAATTACCCCCCAAAAAAAACCAAAAAGAGATCAAATCAAACCATATGGGTCTAATTAACCCATGCAGCTTAATTAGTTTATAGCCTCTAGGGCCTTTCCTTAATCGTGCACCTTAATTATTAGTTTACACTAAGGCCCCAGCTTGAACTGTATATTACCACCATACCAAATTAGCCATGCCATCCATGCCTTCTCAATTCCTATATGCCATATTGACCTCTAATTGCTTGAGTAAGAACTCTCCATTTTGCACCTCAGAGTTGCATGATTGGGGGGGTTATTTCACATGGCTCTAGAGATAGAATATTGTGCATGTACCACGTCAGGGAATTATGGATGATTGGTGCCTTGTGAATTTTTGATCTAGAGATTGCCTTGTTGATGTGGTCCAGTTCAAACTCACCACCTTCATACATATAAGATCTGCAAATTCCATTGCAACTTGTGGACTCATCTCCCATTCTCACATCTGATTCTTTTTTTCCCATTTTTTCCTTCTATTTTCTTTTGTTTTTTTAAAAATTTGTTGCTTCCTGATTTAGTGGTTGAAGTAGGAGAGACAGTGGAGACTTAGGTCCTTGAATCTCCCCTTTTCCATTTCCTCTTTTTTCTCGAGACTTGTATTTCTCTCTTGCAAGAATGGTTGTGAAGTCTTTAATGTTAGCAATTTATACTAATATTGCGATGAGATATTAATAGTACATCCGTGCACAGTTTTGCTGAGGCTTTAAAGTATGCACATCTTTGCTAAAGATATCCTAACTGGACACGTGAAAAAGAATTTACCCTAATTCACTTGCCTCCTCTAGATTGGGTTTTAGTCTTTAGAACGAAATTGTGACCTTATTTTTTTTCAGAATATTATGCAATTTCATGGATTCAAACTTCATAAGTAATGGCGTAGTAAGAAGGGGTAGCCATCTTGAAGGGATTGAGGGAAGGTTGGAAGTCTGCATTTCACCTGGTTCTGAGCTCTGCATTCCGGGATGATGGTATATATTGTTGGACTCTTACACACATGAATTGTTCCTTTTTTTAAGCCAAAACTTATACAAAGAACTACTACAGAATTGTTTTTCCAGATGCCCCCTTCCACAAAGTTGAGCTTGTAAGAAAATTGGAAAAGGTTTAAAGATTAACTAGTGGGTGCCCGTGACAGTCGGACACAATCCGCCCGTGTCTGCCTTTTTTTTTTCCTTCACTCCAAACCCATCCCCCGAAAAACCTAAAAATTTGAAGCCTAATACCTCCCCTTTCTTCTCCGCCTCCCTTTATCCCATTTTTCTTATTATTAGTTGGTTTTTTTTTTATAAATGAAAAGAGATGCACACCCCTGCCTTTTTTTTTTCCTTCACTTGGATGGTCTTAACACTCCCATACAACCCAAACCCCCACTCTACCCTTCACCCCAAACCCATCCCCCAAAAAAATTAGAAGCCTAATACCCTCTTCTTTTTTTCAACAAATTCGCCTACACAGCGAACCCGCCAGAAAAGGGCGAAAAAAAAAAAAAAAAAACCCTGGTATTAACCCTGGGCAGTCCGCCGGAAAACGACGGGAAGAAAAAAGAGGGAAAAAAAAACCCTGGTATTAACCCTGGGCAGCCCGCCGAAAAACAATGAAAAGAAAAAAGAGGAAAAAAAAACCCTGGTATTAACCCTGGGCAGCCCGTCGAAAAAAGGGCGAAAAAAAAAAAAAAAAAAACAAACCCTGGTCCGGATCTGGGTTTCAGAACCTCGATTTTCAGGACCTGGACAGACGGAAGGAAAAAAAAAAAAAAAAGCCTTGGTATTAACCCTGGGCAGCCCGCCGAAAAAGGACGAAAGAAAAAAAAAAAAAAAAAAAACCCTGGTCCCGATCTGGGTTTCAGGACCTCGACTTTCGGGACCTGAAACCCAGATCGAGATCTGGACGCACGGACAAACAGACAGCTGAATTAATAAAGAGGATAGGGGGAGTGGCAAAGTGGCCTCAAATCATTATTTAATTTCCCTTCAATGTGTTTGTCCACAAACAAAATTGAGCATCAATTACTATCATAACCTTCAATTAAACCATAGGGTTATTTAAACTTTCAATTACAGGAGATTTGTATCTAAGCCCCAGAGTGAACCTTCTTTCTTCTTGTGTTTTAAAATATATATATATGTGTGTATATAACATTATTCTGATTACTTGGAACTTTGCTTGGCTTAATTATGAAGTGTAATTTATGTTTTCAAAGCAAGTACTTGGGTTTGTGTTATAAACAATTTCTAAAGTTAAATGAACCTAACAAGTCTTGAGGAGAGAGAGGAGAGATGTGACTCCCAAATGAAAATGGAATAGTTTGTCACATATTCTTTGCTTTTTCCCTTGAGGGGGGTGGGGGAGGGGAATCGCCAGATTTTGAAAAAAAATTCGCAACATTTTCACTCTGGGTTTTGTTTGGAATTGACTTTGAACGCCACCAACTTGTTACCATTTGACGTATTAGGTCTCAGTTCCCATTCAACTCTTGTTTTGAACCCACAACCTCTTAGGAGAAGGGCCATGTTATTATTGCTAGCTTAGTTTTATTTAGTTACAAGCACAAGTATACAAATTAATGTAAACTAATGTGAACCCCATGCATAATGCACAGGTGTGTTAATTCAAACAACCATTGGTTCCCCCCCCCCCCCCCGTCGTCCGGTCGGTCCTTCACATTTTTCACTCCGGTTCTTTAACCTGTCGACCCCCCTCGCCCGGTCCTTCGCATTTCCCACTCCGATTCTTTACCCCGTCAACCCCCCCTCGTCCAGTCTTTCACATTTCTCACTCTGATTTTTTACCCCGTCAAGCCCCCCTCGCTCGCCTCGTCGACCCCCCCCTCGTTCGATCTTTCGCATTTTTCACTCTGATTTTTTACCCCGTCGAGCCCCCCCCGCCCGCCTCTTCTGCCTGGTCCAAAGATTTGCAAGTTCGTCCCAACTTTCTAACCCACTGCCCAAGATTCCGCCCCAGTTGCTTGCTTTAACTTTCTATACGGCTGCCCAAGAGTTAGTCCACCCCATGCGCTCACATTCACATTCTAAACGGCTGCCCGCGCTTAATTTCGCCCCCAGTTGTTCATATCAACACTCTAACCGATTGCCTGTTTTTTTAAACCCTAGTTGCTGATCTCTCTAACTGATTGCCCCAACGTCCACCCCTGTTGTGCACATTAACTTTCTAAACGGCTGCCCGTGTTTTCGCCCCAGTTGTTGACATTTGTGACCAAAACAGGAGTGTCTCCTGGCGTTTCGATTTTTTATTTTCTTTTTTATTTGTTATTGCTACTGCTGCTGCTGCTGCTCTTGTTGCAGGCCAAGATCCCTCGATGGATCCACGTGGAGACATGGGGGAGAGCGAGCAGCAAAAGGATGGCGAGATGGATGAAATGCCGATCCGGTTGGATGACGGTTCGAGTAACTTCAGGGGAGGCTTTCGACGTCTTTTAATATATATGACTAGTGGGTACCCGCGACCTTCGGTCACTATGAGGCGCCCCTGCATTGTTTTACTAAATTCGCCATATTTTTTATTTTTAAAAATGCTATAGCCTGAGTAGGACCGTTGGTTAATGGTGGAAAAATAAATAATAAAAAAAAACCCTGGTATTAACCCTGGGCAGCCCGCCAGAAAAGGGTGGAAAAAAAAAAAAAAAAAACCTTGGTATTAACCCTGGGTAGCCCGCTGAAAAAGGGCGGAAAAAAAAACAAAAAAAAAACCATGGTATTAACCTTGGACAGCCCGTCGGAAAAGGGCGAAAAAAAAAAAACCTGGTATTAACTCTGGGCAACGCCATTTGAAATATACAGAGGCCAATTCTGCCATAGAAAATGCAGAGGTTGGTTTTGCCATAAAATGAAAAGGCAGAACTGTCACGTCACAGACGGACAGACAAGTGAATTACCGTAGTTAACAAAAAGATTGCTTCTCAAAAAGATCACAATTTGGATAAATCCCATCACTTTTTAATGTTATTGTGATTTTTCGTTAACAAAAAGATCACTATAGCTGGATTAAATTTCAAAAAAATCGCCCTTGGAAATGCCACTTCATTATAGGAATGTGGTGTGAAAAGAGGTAGTCTTGACTCTGGTTAGACTTGTGCTTCTGGGTTCCCTTATGTCAAGTAAATCAGTGTGACGGCGCTCCATAATGGACTGCATGGATTTGCATGGCTCTTCCTTTGAGCTGTGCATCGGAATGGGTATGGCGGCTGGTATTGATGAAGTCAGACGGCAAGACGACGAATCCCGGGGAGCAGATTGGATCGACTGGAAACGTTTTGGAGAAGCTTCGGGAAGAAGCTGGGGACTTCGGAGGGAGGAGAGGATTTTGAGAAGATAGATAGGAGATGGCAAGGAAGATCAGGCAGTCAGTACAGTTGGTGAGGAAATAGATCGGGATTTCGGGAGAAGGTGTTAGCTGGTTGTGATTTTTTTCCGCTGCGATCGATAATCAGCTAGTACCAGGACTATGTTTTGATGATGTTCAAGTAGTTCCACAGTGCTGGTAGATTTTGGTGAGCAACAGAGAGGATGTGGGTGCTTGTGCTGTCGGAGGAAAAATGTACATATCAGACTGGGAATGAGGAAATGTATTGATTTCTGTTTGTTGTTTTGTGTGAGTGGACTCTTTTTGCTGAATGAGTATTGGGTTCATGTTGGGATGCAATTCGATCACGGAGCTCAACAAGCCGAGCTCCTTTGTTGGGTCTCTGGGTTGTGTGTGTGTGTGTGTGCACTCTGGTGGGTTTGTAGTTCAGACTAGATGTGCTCATACTAGGACAGTGGCGAGAGGAATCCGATTGTCTTTTGGGTTCCCTTCTTTTTTGGTCACAGGAGATTCTCAAGATTCTCGTCGATTCTGGGTTCTGTGGAAGTCTCCGATGAAGTCTCCGATGAAGTTTTCGGTTGTCGTGCCGCATGCGGAGTCCGCGGCGGAGTCCGTGGCGGAGTTGAGGACATCCGTCGTGGAATACCATACTTGGTCGTCACCTGTCATACCTGAAAAAATGAAGCGGTTCTTACTAACAATCCCCGAAAACAAGAAATGGGTGGAAGCTCAAGAGAAGCGTCACAAAGCCGAACAGAACGTTAAGGACATTTCACGCTTGGTTCGTCGTGAAATGTTTCCAGAACTTCACCCTGAAACTGTCGAGTTGGGCTCGGCGGCAAGCTCGGGCTCTGCCCCGAAGGAGATTGTGATTGAGGCTCGTCAGCGGCAACTTCACCGTACATTGATGAAAGAGCTCTTGAAATCCTTTACAACAACAGGGAAGCAGACCATTGCTCTGTATTGTACAAGGACTTGGGAGCAGAAATCGAAAGCCATATTTTTTTACTTTCACAAGTCTTTAGGAAACATGGACCAAGAACTGACATGCTCTCTCTTCTCGATCAATGTCATGACCTTTCAGAATTGGATCAAGCAGAAAAGGTATTTCGGTAAATGGGTCCTCTATGTTGAGGCTTTTAAAGTCTCTGACATCCTGCCTGACGTGCCTGCCACATATCGAAAGGATTACGAAGATGTGGACGCTTCAAGCCAGGTGCAGATCGATTCAAAGTTTCGCAATTCCACTCCAGGTCATCAATACGTCTCGGCCTTATCTACCGATACTCGTCAAAAGAATCGAAACGCGGCCGGGAAATCTAACAACATCACATATCTTCTCCAAACAACCAAGACTGTCGGTTCTGGAAGAAAAGTGAAATACACCCAGCAAGAAGAATTCCTTATCTCGACTGTGGTGATGAAATGGGAGACAGGTAACCCATTGAGCAAGTCGGCAGCCTACGATCTTCTAATCTCTACGTTTGGTCATGAGCAGGAAGCGGAACGCACTGAATGGGAGGTGAAGATGAAGATCCATTCGGGGCATATATCTCCAAGCCTTTCGCAATGGGTCGCCAGAGTTCTTGAAAGACATCGGTTTTCGATTCGGAAGGAATCAATCTCCCAGACAGTTCTTGTCAATTGGTTACAAATTTGTTTGGATGCGTGTGCCTTGATCTGTAGCATCATGCGATCTGCTGGTGTGACCCGTTTGGTCAATGCCGACGAAATGTTTCTTCAATTCTACTCGAAAGAAACCCATTTGATTGCTCCAACGAATGCACGACGAGTCGGCTCCAACCGAGCCGAGGATGCAAAGAAAGGGTGCACTGTGATGGTGGCATGCGAGATGTTCCAATCTCAAATCATTGCCCCTATGATTATCATGACTGGCTAGCCTAACGGGACGCTTTCAAGGCGATTCTCTTCTTGGGATGGGCCTAGCAAAGTCACGTTCCATCCAAAGCATTGGATGGACAAAGACGGGTGCTGCACTTACTTGGAATATTTGGCGTCGTGTTATTCAGGCGAGAAGGTTGGTTTGATTTGGGACGCGGCTTTTAGCCATTTCTCAGATCAAGTCAAAGAGAAAGCTGCTGACCTGAACATCACTTTGGGAGGTATTCCTCCTGGGTGTACTAGTTTGATTCAAGTATGCGATCTGATCGCCAACAAACCGATGAAACAGGCCTTCAAGACGCGCTACGTTTCGTGGAAGATTGCCTCTGATCCTGGTCCTGGAGGCAAATACAAGGTCGATCGAAAGGACGTCATTTCTTGGCTCGAACAATCGATCGAAGATGTAAATGCCCGCATGTCGACTCGCTCAGAGGTTGCAAAGGCCTTTGTTACCTACGGGCAGGATTTTCAATGTGCAAATCAGTCTGCACTGGCTGAATACTTGGCGAAACACGAGGAGAACGGTGTATATCAATCACTAATCGACAATCAGCGATCTTTGGACCTGGAATAAAGCTTTTCCCACTTGTTTTAATTTTGAAAATGGTGCGTCAAAAGTTCACAAAATAATCACAATTTCTGGTCAGAATCGGTCACTTTTAATGTTAACTCAATCGCTATTTGAAAATGCCTCAAATAATCTTTTTGTTAACTACGGTAATAAAGAAGATTTGCACCAACATCAGTCAAACTCATTAATTAAACCTTGTGACAAAATGTGACCTACTATTGCAGGCGGTCAGCTTTTGACATGGAGAAATACGACCTACTTACTGCAGGCATTTTTGACATGCAGACATTTTGACCTATTGCAGGCAGTCCGTTTTTGATATGGAGAAATACAACCAACCTATTACAAACTGTCAATTTTTGACATGGAGAGATTTTAGGTTTAGTTTGAGCTAAGGTCCTGTAAATTCACCCTTTTTCTTTTTCTTATTCCTTTGTACATTTCCCAAACCTCTGGTGTGTTTATAAATAAAGTTTTACAGGGTTACATTATGTGACAAAACACAAGCACTGACACCCTCAAAGTTCACAAGGTAATTTCAGTGTCTTACTCTGGTTTTTTTTTGTGGCCAAACATTTCTCCTTGTTCATCTCTTAACCAATGATTCGAGACTGATACAAGGAGTGCATGATCTTAATATTCACTTGAGACTGGGTCTTATTACATTTGTTTCTTTTTTATATTCTGGTCTAGGTGTTCAACGTTTACAACTAGACCCTTTTACTTTCTTAGCTGCATTATGCTAATGGGGCAAGATTCAAGACCTATCCACATGTCACACCTCATTTGTTCCAAATTGATTTTAGTTTCAAAGGTGAAACAAAATAATTCTAGATTTTCTTTTGGCTTGCCTTGGTTCATCAAGCCCAAATCATGAGAATACAAATGGTGTCGTCTGCAAATTCGTGATTAGTTCAAGTAACATTTTGCTCAACAATGTTTTGCCTAAGGACCTGTAGTTGTCAACAGTTGCCATATGCAAACACCCCACAGTGGTGGTCGTTTGATGTGACGTGAAAAGAATTATGTAGTGTTGTTGGGGTGAACTAAGGCCTTTTAAAACTTCCAAGCTCCAATATAGTAGGCCAGATAAATAGAGTGAAGCAAAACTCCAAGGTAAAACAAGGCAGCTATCCTATGTTTAACAACAAAGTCGGGGGTGTGGGGGGTGAGAGAAATACATCTGTATAGGAATGTTATGTAGTTATGAATAATGTAAAGCTCATGCATGTAGCCAATTATTTCATGAAATGCTAAAGGGAGACATATGATCCTATTTGTGTGTTCAAGTCTCCAATTACTAAGTGTAGCAATGGAAAAATAAATATTGTTGATTGGTAGACAAAGGCCAACAAAGAAAACAAGAAAGCGACGATATTTTGGTGTTCTGTTGAACTTCACGGAGTAGCTATACTCTTTGCAACAGCAGGAGAATGCAAAAGGATAGTTTTGGTACGGGGAGTTAGATCTGCAAAATAGTACTAGTAGGTAACAACTAACCAGTGTTCTCCAGTTTCAGGTTTTCAAAAGAACTTTGATTTTGATTTCAACTACTTACATTAACTAGTAGTTAGTACCTACTCTCATTATATTGTTCAAGTAGAAATGTTGGAACTTTCCAAAACCAAAATTTTGTGAAGGGAAGATAGAGAATTTTATATAATATTTCAATTTCAACATGAATCTTCAAAATTAACAAATTATTCAACAAATAGGTGTTGAAGCTGCCCCTGCACTTTGGTATTGATTTGATGGAACCTTTGGTGAGGTTTGAATGTTGTCCTTGTCATTCCAAAACTTTTAATTCTAGATCCAATTTTGGATTGCTTGTGGAGAAGAATGTCATATTAGGGCTAGTTTGGAATTTGTAACCAAGGAGCCAGTGTTTTGTTTTCAATTTTGTGATGTAACCAGGTGGCAATCATCCATAAGCTGATTTAGCTAAATTTGGTTATTAACAATATATGAAAATATATATATATCCTTGCACAATTTTGGCCCTAAATTATAAAAACTGAATTTAGAAGGAGAAATTAGACATGATGAAAAAAATAGGGATATGCACTGAACATCACACCCACACCAGTAGGATTAAGGTGAGCTCCATTTTGAACAACTACATCTCGCAAATGATTGTTGTTCAATGTTGAGACCGACCCTTAATCACTGAAATTCAATTCAAAAGTTAGCCAATTATATAATAATGTCAAGCTTACCATACTTATTTCAATATACATTGCCAGATAATGTAGAATCAAGTAGGGGTAACTGTGAATACCCCAATACTATCAAGACATTTACCATAACTTCCCCAAGAACCCACTATTTTCCCACCCTCACTTTTGAAAGTGTCTTTTCCAGGCATGCCATAAGGGCCATAGGATTTGAAATTGGAGATGAATGTGATGGATGTAATACCTATGATGGGCCACCCATCATATTTCCAAGGTGTTTCACCATAAGATCCCTCAATTCGTTGAAGATACTCAGCCAGGTAGTTCAACTTTTCCTGCACAATGCACAATGGGCATAGAAAATTGAGACGGTGCATACAAATCATGATTCATTAAATGAGGACACTATCTATATTTGTGCACTTAAAACTACAACTGGTTTTACTAACTGTTGAAACATGTTAATCTATTTGAATTAAATCCAAGAATATAAAAGCAATGCACATGACATAACTTTCAAACAAATCTAGTTTCCATCATGTATCAACCTACTTGTTTAAATCCATTCTCATCGCCTTATTTTGGCTCTCAAATATATCCAATTTTGCTACATCTATATTTTAACATTTGTCAAAATTCAGAACTAAAAAAATGTTATATTACATGTGATCATTCAATAGAAACTCCTTTGTTGGTATAGCCAAGAATACAACACTACTTATGACACATTGAGAATGACTATTTTACTTCCATACCAGTACTCCTATGTCAAGGCAAAAACTCATGGTACACAAAATTTCAATAATTATTGTTGGCCATTAGCAGCACCAAATATAATGTCATTGAAGTGTAGCATGCAAACCTCACCTCTTTAACAGTTTCCAACAAGATAAGTCACCATGTCTGGATATAAGGGACTGGCTACATATATCATATTCAACTTGAAGAGACCTGATGAGACCATCTTCGCTTGTGATCCTGAACCCTTTGATGCCTGTTGCTCCACCATCAAAAAAAGGATTTCCATATCCTCCTCCCCAAGGGCCCTGGACCTACATTTGGTAACCATATATGTTTGATCACAGTGACAAAATATGTCAGACTGATTTACTTGTGATCAGGTTGCAACCATGGCCTCCTTTATAATTCATGTGTGACTATTGACAACAATATGGTAACTTGCCACTGTACATTTAAACAATACATATTACAAATAGCTCTTCAACATCAAATTCATCAGAACCTAACTCATACTTGAACTCCTTCAATGTCAGGTGCAGAAACCAAGCAATTGTCCTTGATAGGTGGAACTGCAATCCTACACAAGTTACCTTAATTGGCCCTGTTGAGAAACGAACAATGCCCACTTCTTGGTCCTTTCTTTCATCACCTGTGGCATCGAAGGCATGGAGCGAAGTAAACAATTATGAGTAAGTGACCTGGTTTTTTTTGCATCAACAAGATCTACATGAAGCATGCATTGTTTTCACTGTAAGGGGGCTGCAAAATTGTGTGTACTGCAAATGCATGGTTTGCTTCAGCTTGTGGTTAAGTTTTTCAAAGAAAACAGATTGCAAATACCCCATGTTAGATATTGCAGTCTTAAGTGGTGCCTTACAATCTGGTAGGCGACTATCTGTTATGAGTAGTAATAGTGTTTTGAGAAAGAATAGCGCTACCTGTGAGCAGAAGGCCTTTGATATATCTGAGTTCTCTGCAAATTTCGGGAAAGTCAGGCCTGCTTCGAGGCTCCAACTCGCAACACCTTTTTACTAAGGAGGCCAACCTTCTTGGGCATCCGTCAGGAAGTTCAGGCCGCCGTCCATCTCTTATATGCTTAAGTAGACGTGTGAATGGTAGATCTAAAAAAGGTTCTTTTTTAGTCAGGATCTCAGAGCACACAATTGCGAAGCTGTACACGTCGGTTTTGAAAGGGTGTGCTCTCGGATCAAGTGGCTCCATAGAGCCGTTCTCGGTCTCATCCTCAGGGATTCCGAAGAGCTCGGGAGCCATCCATTTGCGAGTGCCTTGGTCTTTTGTCTGCTTGGAGGTGCTGGAGTTTTTTTGTTTTGGACAACCCAAAATCGGCCAGCTTCGCAGTTTGGCAGGGCTTCAGTTCAGGGGCAGCTGTAAGAGATGCCAGTAGAATGTTTGCCGACTTGAGGTCGCGATGTACTATGCGTTTACTGTGCAAGTACTTCACTCCTCGTGCCACCTGAAGCATAAGATCTAGTGCAGTAAGGATTGAGTGTGGAACCGTGGTTCGTTTCAAAAATGCAGCAAGATCCTCCTGCATGAGCTCCATGACGAGAGCGTACTTCAGGTTTGGACTTCCATTTACAGAACTATCAACTATCCTCAGTAGATGCGGATGACTTAGGCCGGCCAGAACCTCAGATTCCTGTTTGAAACTCCCTTCCTTAGCCTCACCGAATATCTTCTCGGCATGTTTCTGTCCTAGCCATTCGGTTTTTACAACCATTCCAAAGGACCCTTTCCCTAGTATAGCCAAATGAGGGGGAACTTCAGCATCCACCTTCCATAATGAGGAAGTCAAAATTCCTGTGGTCGTAGGAGTCGGTTTGCTATTCAACCTCTCCAACAAGTGTGCAGCAAGGCTTGAGTCGGTCTGGGAAAACTCACAACTATCATCACAAACATGGCCTTGCTTTAGGGGCTCCAAGTTGGACCTCAAATCGTCTCGGTCTTGATTGGCGGCCCTCTGCAACTTGAAGAGATCCACAGCGCCCACCTTCCGTCACAGTGTTCTGGCACTAAAATGGCATCCTGCAGAGTCGTGGCGCTCTGTAAACAACTGATCCAGATTATTGAAGTGCACCATTGCAAGTCATAACAAATCTCCACAAAGTCCTCCAGCCTTTCGTAACTACGTTGTGTAATCGCCGCTCTGAGCCACGACTCGTGATGATCATCCTCGCTAAGGGATCGCTCGAAACGACAATCCTTGATAAGAGACAGAGCATTCGTCAGAACTCGGTAGAGTTCTTTCAGGGCTGCCTCACACCGCACAACATAACCGACGGCAGACTCCAAAACTTGTAAAACCTCTCGACACTCGGACATTTTTTGCGTAACATATTTACATTGATATCTGTTGAGCTTCAGGGACTGCTCATTATCTCCAGACGTAAGGTCCAGACCCTCCGCTATGGCCTTTCCGGCCAATAGCAAGAAACTTGACGCCATTATCAGCACTCCTTCCAATCTCTCTCTTCAAACAGCTAAAAACTTAAATCGGAGCTGAAACCCTGAAGTTGGTGTGCACCAAAGGGCTCTAAATAAGGATGCCCAAGTGGAGTCTGCCGTTCTCGTGTGAACCAAAATGGGTGACTGGGATTTTGTTAAATGTGAACGGGTTTGGACAAAAATTTGATGAAGTATAGGGAAAGGGTCTATGTATAGATCCTACCCACTTCCCCTCAGTAAAGCACAGCAATTTTTCAAATATTAATTAATTAAAAAAAGGTAGCTTAGTAGGTACGTGGAATTTTGGTAGGAAATTTGTCCTCCAAGCTGTCCGTGAAAACAGGTTTTCTTAGGGCAGGTGAGAAACCAAAAAATACAAAGAAAGAAAAGTTGTAGTGCTTTATCGACGGATGTATAACATAAAGTGACGAGAAAAGGAGGGGTTTATAGGTATTCTTGGAGACTATTTTTTTTCTCTACCCAGACGTCATCAGTATACTTCCCTCCAAAGCGGTAGGTATGGGGGCCAACCTTCAGGATTCCCATTGTTTCCTGGCATGGAACTGTAGGACACGGACGGGTTTGGGGACCGAAACTATGTGTTTTGTCACATAGTTATGGAGATCTATGTTATTGGTTGCACATCTACTTTCTCATCCACCTTTTGTCCTCACACAAACAACACCAAAACATGTCTATGCATAAATGATGGGCTTCATCATTCTCCTACCATAAACCTCACACAATCAACACTAAAACATGAGTATATGCGTAGGTGGTGAGCTTAACATCTTTCTACCACAAACCTCACACACTCAACATCAAAACAATCGAAACCAAAAGCCTTTCTAAACATCAAAACTTCCATAACAACTTTGTATTCAAATTGTAACTCTTTACAATGGGAGGAGGTGTGTGTTAAGGTCACAAACACCTCCTTATATACTAACCCAAAGGAAACAAGTCAAGAACCTTCCAAAGGTTATCCTACACATAATTTAAACATAAGGAAACAAAATCACATGTTTCCCATGAGATTCCATATTTAATTAATCCTAAGGAAATAACTCAAGGAACTTCCAAAAGTTATCCTCCACATAATTTATCATAAGGAAACAAAATCACATGTTTCCCCATGAGATTATACATTTAATTAATCTAAAGGAAACAAAATCACATGGTTCCCCCCATGTGATTCCACATTTAATTAAAAGGAATGACATCACATAATTTTCCATGTGATTTCACCTTTAATTACAAGAATGACATCACATGGTGCACATGCACCATGACCATTCATTTACCCCTTTTGTATAATTACATCAAGTTACCTCTAACAAATTACTAAGGTAATTATGAAATTACCCATCAAGTTACAGAACCAAAGTTGGAATAGTTAGGTATATGCTTCTAAAGTCGAGAACATCTACAGTCATAATATCATTGCAATAAAACACAGTTACCTTCACAAAACGTTTCTCTGCGCTCCTGAGAGTGCATAGTGCCTACATATCAGCCACCTACAGTGGAACATTTTTATTTTTTTTCAGTGAGGCCTTTTAGTTGCTATCCAATGTGACAAATTTTTAATTTGAACTCCAAAGGCCATTGAATCCGGGTATTCTTTTCAATTGTGTCATGTAGCCAAACTGATGAATGTCCTTGCAAGAAGATTTAACCAAATTTGGCTATAAATCAGGAATGAAAGTAAAAAAAATTAGGAATCCTTTCATATTTTTGCTACCATGGTACCAGCATATGGTATGGTGCTGGGTTTACCCACGCCACACATATTTACACCATATCTACCTCTCTACAACATACTTTTTTTCCACTCTGAATTTATTTGCGATGACCATCCATAAAGCTTCCTTCGCCCTCAAGCTACTAGAATCATAGTCAGCACTGTCGTTAGGAAATATTAAACAGGCCAAAGGAAAACGAATGCAGTCAGTGCAAAAGTACTGCTGCGAACTTTTCCTCCAGTCTGCCCATTTGCCCGGTTTGTTCTCACCATGTCATGCCTAGGCATGTTTTGAGTCCATATTATCGACGTTATGAACACTATAGGGGTATAAAGGGGTATGTAACATATTACTTGAGATGCTATGTGAGATTATAAGTGCAGAACATGCCGTATTACATGAGGTTACGAGTGCAAAACATGCCTGGGTGTCGCTTGAGAAAATATGGATGGGGCAAGTGGGCAGACTGAAGGAAAATATCGCACCAGCACTTTTGTACTGACTGCATTCATTTCCTTGGGCCTGTTTAATGTTTTCCATTTAGGAATTTTAGTTCCCTGCAACATGATCTCTGCAATAAAGCTACACAAGGACACTGGGTGAAATCAGCAAACAGGCAACTTGCAAACAAGAATCGTCACAATAATGGAGCCTGGACGGAACCAGTACAGGCTGTTTACCGATCAACGTTACACAGCAAACTCTATCCTCAATTATGAGAAGAAAATGAACTTCCGTCCAACACAAAATGAGTGATGGGGCGCGGAATCGGTAATTAAGCACATACTCTGTCGTCAGTCGTGGGTGAAATCAGCAAACAGCCAACTTGCAAAACAAGAATCGTCACATTAATGGAGTCTTGACGGAACCAGTAAAGCATGTACATTAAATAGCAAACTCTATGCTCAATTATGAGAAGAAAATGAACTTGTGTCCACATAAATGAGTGATGGCGCGGAATCGGTAAATCGCGTACTCTGCCGTCAATCGTGGCACAATCCTTCTAGGAAGTTCTAGGGGAGGAGAAAACAAGGTTTCCCAAACACGCAGGCCCTGTCCATATATGGTTCTGTCATTTGTATGTATGTATATGTGTGTATATGCATGTATGTATGTCTCCATATACATGTATGTGGGTTTACTTGTGTGCAAGTGTGTATGTATATATTTGTGTGTATACATATGTATGTATTTATATGGATTTTCTCGTGTTTTTTATTGTTTATAGATATCGAATAAATTATTTATTAAATAGGTATGTCTTTCTATAGTTTGTTTTCATTGTATTTTTATTGAAAAGTTATGTTGGTTTTGATAAATGTTATTGTTAGATCACTTGAAGTGATTTGAATAAATTCCAAGGGAAATAATATAATATAATTGTACTTTTTTTCATTTAGGAATGCAAAGAAATTAGTTATCAAATATGTATGTCAATTCATTTCGATTGCACGGATTACAGTTATGTTTTTGGCTTATTGAAAATAACAATTATATGTTTTGGTGTTTGATTTCATTTAGTTTTGTAAATTTTTTCATAATTTCGTTTAATTTGATTGTTATAAATAATTTGAATGTGATGAATTTGGTTGAAAAATATTATTAGTTGTGCATAATACTCTTTTGGTTTCGAATTTTCATTTTTTGACATACAAATGAATAACATATATTTGATGAAATACATGTTTGCATAGTCTGTTTTTATTATGTTTTTTATTGAAATTTTGTTTTAGTTTTGATGAATTTTGATGATATCAAACAAGGCTTATAATGATGATTACCTTTGAGATTGCAGGAATTTGGAATATAGCTTCATCACGAAGTGTAAAGTGTCCAAGCTTTTGAAGTCCAACTAGGTTGGTGGGTGGTGATGTTCACAAAAAAAATACTGGTCAACCACCTCTGTGACATATACATACCTGGATGCAGACAACCACAATAGCCCCACTCTTGAAAAACAAGATTTTCTTTCTCATAAATTCCTTAATTAGAGCGGTTTTGGAAAAAACAAAACAAAGGTTTTTGGGCTGAACTAAAGGCTTTTAAAACTTCCAAACTCCAATATAGTAGGCCAGATAAATAGAGTGAAGCAAAACTCCAAGGTAGAACAAGGCTGCTAATCTATGTTTAACAACAAAATAGAAAAGGGGGAGGGAGAGAAAGAGAGAAATATATAGAAAAGATGGAATGTTATGTAGTTAAACGAATAATGTAAAGCTCATACATGTAGCCAATCATTTCATAAAATGCAAAGGGAGACATTATATGATCCTATTATGTGTTCAAATCTCCAATTACTAAGTGTAGCAATGGACAAATAAATATTGTTATTTGGTAGGCAAAGGCAAACAAAGAAAACAAGAAAGCCAGCATATTTTGGTGTTCTGTTGAACTTCACAGAGTAGCTATACTCTTTGCAACTACAGGAGAATGCAAAATGATAGTTTTGGTATGGGGAGTTAAATCTGCAAAAATAGTACTAGTAACAGTGTTGTCCAGTTTCAGGTTTTCAAAAGTTAAGGTAATTTGGGTTCAACTATCTACATTAGTAGTTAGTACCTTGAACACTAATTATATTGTTCAAGCAAAAATCTTAAAATTTTCAAAAAGCCAAAATTTTGTGAAGGGAAGATAGAGAATTCTATATAAGAATCCAATTTCAACATGAATTTCAAAATTAACAAGTTATTCAACAAACAGGTGTTGAAGTTGTCCCTGCACTGCAGTATTGATTTGATGGAACCTTTGGTGAGGTTTTGAACATTGTCCTTGTGCTTCCGAAACTTTTTATGCAAGATCAAGTTTTGGATTATTTGTGGATAAGATTTTCATACTGGGGCTAGTTTGGAATTTGTAACTTTGAGCCAGTGTTTTGTTTTTCATTTTGTGATGTAGCCAGGTGGCAATCATCCATAAGCTGATTCAGCCAAATTAGGCTATTAATAATATATGAATAAAATATATATCCTTGCACATTACTAAAAGAACTAAGTTTAGACTTCAGGAGAAATTAGATATGATGAAAAAAATAGGGATATGCACTGAACATCACACCCACACCAGTAGGATTAAGGTGAGCTTCTTTTCAACCACATCTTGCAAATGATTGTTGTTCAATATTGAGAGACCAACCCTTAATGACTGAAATTCAATTCAAAAGTTAGCCAATTATATCATAATGTCAAACTTATAATACTTATTCCAATTTACCTTACCAGATAATGTGCAATCAAGTAGGGTTCATTGTGAATACCCCAATACTATCAAGAACACTACTACAACCTCCCCAAAAACTCACTATTTTCCCACTCTCACTTTTAAAAATGTATTTTCCATGCTTGCCATAAGGGCCATAGGCTCTGAAATTGAACTTGAATCTGATGGAGGTAACACATATGATGTGTTGCCCACCCAGCCGAAAAGGTACTGCATCATAAGATCCCTCAATTTGTTGAACATACTCAGACAGGTAGTTCAACTTTATCTGCACAATGCACAATGGGCATAGAAAATTTAGACAGGGCCTACAAATCATGATTCATTAAATGAAGACACTATCAATATTTGTGCACTTAAAACTACAACTGGATTTTACTCACTGTGAAAACATGTTAATCTATTTGAATTAAATCCAAGAATATAAAACCAATGCACATGACATAACTTTCATACAAATCCAGTTTCCATCATGTTTCAAACTTGTTTTAAGTCCATTTATCGTCTGATTTTGGATCTCAACCAGATCTAATATTGCTACATCTGTATTTAACATTTGTTGGAATTCAAACGTTAAAACATGTCATATTACATGTGATCATTCCATAGAAACTTCTTTGTTGGTATAGCCAACTTATGACACATTGAGAATGACTATTTTACTTCCATACCAGTACTCCTATGTCAAGACAAATACTCATGGTATAAAATTTGAATAATTAGTGTTGGCCATTAGCAGCACCAAATGTAATGCCATTGAAGTGTAGCATGCAAACCTCACCTCCTCAACCTTTCCACCAAAATCGTTACCATTTCCATGTGTGGATATACAGGACTGACTACATATATCATATTCAACTTGAAGACACCTGATGACACCAATTCCGCTTGTGATCCTGAACCCTTTGATGCCTGTTGCTACACCATCACAAAAAGGAGATCCATATATGATTGTCACACTGACACAATATGTCAGCCTGATTTACTTGTCATCAGGTTGTAACCATGGCCTCCTTTATAATTCATGTGTGACTATTGGCAACCATATAGTAACTTACGACGGTACATTTAAACAATACATATTACAAATAGCTCTTCAACATCAAATTCATCAGAACCTAACTCATACTTGAACTCCTTCAATGTCAGGTGCAGAAACCAAGCAATTGTCCTTGATGGGTGGAACTGCAATCCTGCATAAGTTACCTTAATTGACCCTGTTGAGAAACGAACAATGCCCACTTCTTGGTCCTTTCTTTCATCACCTGTGGCATCGAAGGCATGGAGCCCAGTAAACAACTATGAGTAAGTGACCTGGTTTGTTTTGGATGAAGAAGATCTACATGAAGCATGCATTGTTTTCCCTGTAAGGGGGCTGCAAAATTGTGTGTACTGCAAATGCATGGTTTGCTGCAGCTAGTGGTTAAGTCTTTCAAAGAAAAATGATTGCAAATACCCCATGTTAGATATTGCAGTCTTAAGTGGTGCCTTACGACCAGGTAGGCGACTATCTGTTATGAGTAGTAATAGTGTTATGAGAAAGAATTGCGCTACCTGTGAGCAGATCTTACATTTCCATCATGACTTGTGTTGACCAATCCTTTGAAGCTTCTTTTTTTGTTTCAAAACTGTAAATGTTGTTGCAAAGTGAAAATATAGCTAGATGGACGATTTGGATTATCACAATTGTAATGTTTATAGATTATATATGAATTCTTTAAATGTAAAGTCATATTGCACATTAACATTTTCAAATTTTTACTTATTCATCTTGTAATAGATTCTTTTGAGAAACATATTCAAAATTATGAATGAATTTCAAGGAAAGAATGGACTCATAATGGACATTTGAACCAAGCACACATTCTTAATCAAAAAATATTCATATGTGAATTTAAAAATATGCCATAAAAGGGACAAGTGTTTTTGAAAAAAAAAAAGGACAAAATCAAATGAGATGTTTAAAAATAAAATGCATTGAAACTTTCCTTACAATTTTTTTAAATATTTGAATTTAATATTATTATCAAGTTTTATTAGTCCCCATTTTTTTCCCAAACATATGTTTAGATACGTACATACTTGGGGTTACCCATATTTTTCAATAAAAACACAAGTAATTACATTGGATCCATATTTTATTAATTATTGAAATGCAAAATATTTAGCTCGTGTTAAAAATAAACTCACCAAAGGCCAAAAATGAGCCACCTAACCATACTTTTACCTTGCAACCAGGCTTATAACTCCTTTTCATGTTGTAAATTTCTTGATTTCTAATATTGTCAAATAATTCTTACAAGATTGTTAGATTTCAAATGTTGCCATTGTTGAAAGTGGATTGAACATTGTCACAATCTTATATATAAAGTCACTTGTTGCGTGCGTGCGTCTGTGACCGTCAGTCTGTGACCGTCAGTCTATGACCGTTTGTCGTGAGAGCCAATTATCAAAGTCCTGAAACCCAGGTCCTGAGAGCCAAATGCAACAACACGGCAGCAACAAAAGAAGAGAGTCACGGCTCCTAATAGGACTTGCATGGCTTCTAAAATTAGAGATGATGGTGGATGTGGACACTGCAACACAAGGTTTTCTGGGTAGGTATCAATATATCAAAAATTTGTTGAAAAAAAGAAGAAGAGAGTATTAGGCTTCAAATTTTTAGGTTTTTTGGGGGATGGGTTTGGGGTGAAGGGTAGAGTGGGGGTTTGGGTTGTGGTTCTTTCACCTTCTTTTGTATCCCACCATCAATTCTTGCAACCCATTTAACTATGGTTTGAGTATACATGGGAGTTTATACATGAAGGAAAAAAAAAAGGCAGGCACGGGCGGATTGTGTCCGACAGTCACGGGTACCCACTAGTAATAACAATGAAAAAGTCAAAATGGAGAACTCCCAACACCTTTTTATTAAGGAGCAAAGGTGTGCTCTCGGATCAGGTGGCTCCATAGAGCCATTGTCGATCTCCTCTGAGGGATTTCGAAGACCTCGGGAGCCATCCATTTGCGAGTGCCAGTGTTCAATGTCTGGTGGGAGTATCTGGTGCTGGAGTTTTTTGTTCTGGACAACCCAAAACCGGCCAGCTTCGCATTTAGGCAGGGCTCGCTGCTGTACTCCAGTGCAGGGGCAGCCGTAAGAGGTGCCACTAGAATGTTTGCCGACTTGAGGTCGCGATGTACCATACGTCTACTGTGCAAGTATTTCAATCCTCGTGCCACCTGAAGCATAAGATCTACTGCAGTAAGGAATGACAGTGGAACCGTAGTTCGTTTCAAAAATTCAGAAAGGTCCTCCTGCATGAGCTCCATGACGAGAGCGTACTTCAGTTTTCCTCTCCCATTCACAGAACTACCAACTATCCTCAATAGATGCGGATGACTTAGGCCGGCCAGAACCTCAGATTCCATTTTGAAACTCCGATGACCAGCACCACCGAATACCTCTTGGCATGCTTCTGTCCTAGCCATTCGGTTTCGATAACACATCCAAAGGACCCTACCGCTAGGAAGTTCCCATCAGGGAGGTCTTGAGCATCCACCTTCCACAATGAGGAAGTCAGAATTTCTGTGGTCGTAGGAGTCGGCTTGCTATTCAACCTCTCCAACAAGTGTGCAGCAAGGCTTAAGTCAGTCTGGGACAACTCGCAACTATCATCACAAACATGGCCTTGCTTTAGGGACTCCAAATTGGACCTCAAATCGTCCCGGTCTGGATTGGCGGCCCTCTGCAATTTGAAGAGATCCATAGCGCCCAACCTTCCGTCACAGTCTTCTGGCACTAAAATGGCATCCTGCAGAGTCGCGGCGCTCTGTAAACCACTGATCCAGACTATTGAAGTGCACCATTGCAAGTCAGAACAAATCTCCGCAAAGTCCTCCGACCTTTCGTAAGTACGTTGTGTAATCCCCGCTCTGAGCCACGATTCGTGATGATCATCCTTGCTAAGCGACGGCTCGCTACGATCATCCTTTTTAAGCGCTGGCTCGAAACGACAATACTTGATAAGGGACAGAGCATTTGTCATGACTCGATAGAGTTCTTTCAGGGCTGCCTCACACCCCACAACATAACCAACGGCAGGCTCCAAAACTTATAAAACCTCTCGACAATCGGACATTTTCTGCGCAACATATTTACTTTGATGTCTGTTGAGTTTCAAGAACTGCTCATTATCTCCAGACTTAAGGTCCAGACCCTCAGCTATGGCCTCTCCGGCCAAAAGCAGGAAACATATTACACCATTTTTTCAAAACCAGAACCAAAATGGGATTTTTGAAAAAAAGAAAACAAAACCGTTAAAGTTAAGTTTTTAGAACTAGAATCGAAGTTTCTTCATAAAAATCAAAAGTTGCCCAACACTGGAAAAAACCACATCAAGGTATACAAAATAGATGGCCTTTTTCTATATTGTAAACACAGGACTACAGAATCTTCCTCTCAATTTCATCAAACCTATTAATCGGAACATATGTGTTATTGTTGTCACCCTTATAGTTGACCCATTCGATGAGCAACAACCTTTTGTAAGAATGGTCATATTAACTTCACATTGGGTAGTGATGCTAATTTTTCAAAAACAACCTTTACCAGGATTGCATCGTTTAAGGTTTAAAATCTCTTACACATCAATTGTGCATTGAGAAAAACATTGTTCTAGCCCAGCGACAAGAGCTACAACTGATGCACAGAAACGTGTTACTTCTTTGCACCCAAGAGTAAAAGGTAGTCTAAAACCCACCCCATTTCCATGTATTGACGGAGGGATCTTGATGTATTTTGATTTGTCAAAGGTGAGGGAATATAAGGATGGGGAGGGCCAGGGTGGTATAAGTACTCCAACCCTTCTCATGGTATAAGGATCAATGATGTACAATTGATCTAGAAACTGGCCACTTGACTAGAAAGTACACTTGGCTACAAAGTACAACTTTTGTGTCATCAGAGTCCAGACGCAACCAATGGAAAGGACTGCAGATAAAATGCCAGTTCTAGATTTTGATGCAAGTTCTGGTTTGGGTTGCAAGAACTGGAACTGGAACTGGAATCGTCAACAATTAGACACCACATCAAGTGAATTGTTACGAGGGTGAATGAGAGGTTTGTTCTTGGGACACATTTCCTATTTGAACTGGTGAAATCCCTTTTAGACTTGGCTTAAAGGCTCAGTTTTCTGTTGTCCATCCCTTGGAGGGATTTTGATGGGCACCTGTTGCTGTAATAAAAAGTCTGATTATGAAAACTTTACAGTTGTTATGATGTATTAAGATTTTTTCATGGCAAACACTTGTCCAGCCTCAGTGATTTTTCAGTCTCTTCAAAAACAAAATAAAATAAAAGACACAATCTAAAGTTCAATTCCTGTATGGAACAAGAACCAGACCAAAGTACATAGTCACATATAGACCAGACCCTCAGGCTTGTCACAGAGATGCCACCATCCCACTTATGTTACACCACACTATACATTGGCCCATTTCACTTGCCATGTAACAGAAGGCAGTCCCTTCACCTTCTGTACACTCTCCCTGAAAATCCAAAAGTAAAATGAGAAGTAGGTATGATAAGGCAAAGCTGGGATAGGCATGGTTGAATTGCAGAGATTTCTTCCAAAAGAAAGAGGATGGAGCATTCTATCTTTAAAGTAGATTTCCTTGGGATAGTTGTGCCTTTCGATTTATTGACTCAGTATCATCCACAAATCTCTGTTGGAAAATGTTGCTGGAATCTTTGTTGCGTAGCATCCCTCTTAGAATTTCTGAAGGAAACTATCTCAATGTAAGATGGTCTACAGAAAATATATTACATACATAGACTCTTTAACTCTCCAATAAACAGACCAGGGATTAGAATAATGGGACAATTTGAAGCCATAGGAAATGTAGCAAAGCCTGCATTTTATTAACATGTGTGTGAGAAGTGAGTAACCTCAACAAATAGACATTTACAATTTACACTCCTTGGATGTAATGCACAGATTGGAATCCTCTTCAAACTGGGACGCTTCGCTCTGTTTGGGTAAACCTGTCAAAGAACTGCATGCCCACCCCAAACCCACAAATCATTCCTTCATCCCAAACTCCACCTAACCCATTGAATAGGAGTTGCAGCAAACTTGAACAACAAAATTTTCAATGAACTCACCGACATTAAGAAAGGTTGCTGCAGTAACCGGCCCAGCACAGGCACTCTGTACAAAAACACCACAACAGTCGGCCAGAAGCCACTGCAGCAAAGCAGCTAATTAACCATCAGTGCATCAATATGGCAATAAAAAGTCAGCAATTAATCCAGGATTGCTGATTTCAGGGCTACATCCCAGGATTTGTGAACTGGGATCACAAAGGACACCTTATTCCTAAGATTGTGGAGAAAACTCCCCAACAAAACTTTGAAGGTGACCACTCTGTCAGTTGCAGCAAAACCATCAATAACATGACAAGCATGAGCATATCGATAACCTTATGAGTGTCACTCACAGAGTGATGAGCATCACCTTTCGTGATGAATAGAAGTGACAAGCCACTATGACTCCCCACTGACTTCATCAGCTCCCAATGGTGGGTGTACACAAAAAGGGACACCAATGTGACATTGGCTACTGTGGTCAAAGTGAGGTTCAAGAATTTGCAAATGTGATGAAGACAAATCACATACCTGAAGTGGAATAAATCCATAGGCTTCAATTATCATGCCCACAACTGCCCACTCAAAGATCACCAAACAAAATGGATCCCTGTGTGACATCACTCAATATCCAGAGAAGTAAGGTCCACGCACACAGACTCTCAGATAATAAAAACATTCAAGACTTTACTAGATGTATTTTGTCATCAAGCAGCCTGCAAACCACATAATCTGACATAAAGGTCAGTGCTGACCAATATACATCTGTAGTGACCCTGCCACTGATTATTGGCAATGACACACCACCCATCAGACTTATATCACCAATTTGTGATTCCACAAAGGAAACCACCTTGTAGTTGCGAGGCTTGAGGAAGAAGGAGACGGTTGACTTCATGCCAATTGTAAGCATCACTCCCGCAACAAAAAGGATCTACAGACAACATGCCAAAGAAAGTAAAGTATTGATTTGACTCAAAAGCTGAAAAATCTAAGAACTGTTGGAAATTGGCAAATTCAGGTCTAAGTTCCCAACACATATAGAGGCATTCTTAAGAACTTAGGTTTCCCATGGCAAGTAGCCCTTTGTCAAAGAAGAATATAATACTAAGGAAAATGAAAAGGACCCCAAAACCAGTCAGTCCAATCCCAATCTCTGCATCACATAACGACATTCACTCTCTTAGAACTCCCTGTCATTTGTATTTCCAAAATTGGCATCAATCTGCAAACTTTCTGGTCTGAAAAGTGTGCACCAAGAATGACAGCCCAGGACTAAACTTGAAACCTGTAGCACAAGGTTGCATCCAGATCATTTTCTGGAACCTGTCTGGCATGCAACAGTAACCTCACTATAAACAGACTGTTTAGCTGATGTCCCAGGTTCATGCAGGTTATTTTAATCCAAGTTAACCTACCAGATTAGGGTATAACAACATTCATATCTTAAAGAATGTGGGAGCCAAACCCTAATCTGGTAAATTTTTGTGTAGAAATCCTTGCAACATGGTCAAGAATCTGAGCTCGTTGAGATTGATCCAATCGTCTGTCAGCGTGAATACGATAGTATTATTGTGCACACTAACTACAAGCTGATGATTTCTGGAGTCTCAGGGATGTCCCGAAAATGACGTCCGGCCCAATTTTTGAACCTTTTTTGCCCAGAAAATTTGCTGCAGCGGTTCTTTTCTTTCTTCTAGGCTTTCACGTGCATCTGAAACCCTAAACATGACAAGGGCTGGGCATCACCAGGGACCGGATCCTACCAAAAAGCTTGAGGAAAATTCGCAACGAATTTAGGAAGCTCGGAACGAGGATTCGAACATTTAGGATTACTTACTCCTCCGGTCGTTCATTTCGAAGCCCACCATTGTCCCTGCCGCTCACCGGAAGAGAGATCTCTGGATCGGATGCCTAGAACGAGGAGCTTCAAAACCTCACCGAGATTCACATCTGAACCATGCCATGTCGAGACAGTTCCCAGTCTCCCCAAGTCCCGCCCACCCACACAATATTTGCGATCTCCCCTCCTCTGTCTGGAACTGTATATGCAAGAAACGTCGAGTGCACTTACAAATCTGCACTAATTCTGTTGCTGAGCATGTTGGTGCTCCGATCGGAATTCTTGGGTGGAATTTTCGGTCGAACAATCTGCGGATATCAAAAGTGTGTCACGAAACCAGAAACCTGCCTGAGGAGCTGCAGACTGCGTACCACGACTTGCAAGAAAGCACAACAGACCTGTCCCCAAACCTAGAGCCCTGGCAGGTTAGGTAGCTACCACACCAGACCAGATTGGCTGATTCGGTAGGTACCAGATCAGTATTGGATGGTTAGCAAGGTACCAGAACAAGGGTTGGGCTGGCGGGTAACCGGGGAAAAAAAAGAAACAATTTCTTGCACATCAATGTATGGTAGAATGGTACCTATACCCTATTGTGACTCATTATCACCTGTCCTGTTCATTTGAGCTCCACTCTGCGGCGCACTACCGCTGACAATCAACCTTTTTTTATTTATTATATTTTCATATGGTTTTCAATAATTCAACATGTCAAATTTAATTTAAATTAATATACATTTTATTGACATGAAAAGGCACATGTTAAATTTTATTTTCATATCCATGTTGGTTGGTGGATAGGGGAAAAGAGTGAGATAATTATAAATAGAGTTTTTATTAAGAAAGGTGAGAAATAGTTATTAAGAAAGTTCATAAGAAAAGGCAGCAGTTATTAAACGTTTTAAAAAAAAGTAGTTAAGCTTACAAATGAGGTAATTATTGAAATTATCGTTGGAATGGTTAGATGAGGTGCCTCCCAAGTTTTTTTAGTTTTTTTTTTGGGGGGCGATGAGCCAATTTGATTGGCTATCACTCAAAAAGACTGAAACCGTGGAGACTCCCGGAAATAGAAGGTTCTATTTTGAAGTATATTCCTCCCCTTTGGCCCACCTAATATAGGTGAAAGGAGGAACATTTGCCAAAGCATATGGGATAAAAGTGAGGTGCCATGGAGGACATGTTGGGAACTTGAGGAACAAATTGAGAACCTGATGAAAACCCATTGAGAAGTTGAAAGGAACATTATGGGAACACATTGGGAACCAAGGAAAAATGAAAAAAAAAATTTCTCCCTCTCCACCCCCAACCACAAAAACTTAAACTGAAAAAAAGCAAGGCGCCTTGAGTGCATGCTTGGGCCTTCCCAGTTCTTTTTGAAATTTCACATGTGAGTAAAATTTAACATTGTGAATTTAGAATGAGTAACCTTGTAGTTGTGTTGCAATTCCATTGGAGTTTTGCTGACAAGCTCTGATGACGGTGCTTGGATTTTAAGTGTAGTAAAAGTTTTTGAAATTTTTAACTTACCACAAACTTATGGTCGATTTTGGGCCAAACAATTTAACATTCTTCCATAGTTCATTTTTAATTTATTTCAATAACATTTTATCACTCTCTATTAATTTACTTCTTTTGTTGATAATGTGTTGTCATTGAATGCCATGTTAGATGCCACATCATTTTTAATGGTAACCATAACATTAAGTGTGGACGCTAGTATTTTAACATTTTCTTAAAAAGCAATTACCATTGTTTTAACAATAGGTGTGAACATACCTTTATTAGACAATGTAAAAAGATATCTTAAGATAGAATCAAATATTTGGGCTACACAACATCATGAATCAACACATAAACATGAAAAAATGAACAAAATAATTATTTAATGAAAAGAACAATAATTCATAGCAATGGTCTATCCATGAAAGGAAAAGCCCAAACTATAGTAACAAGTGAAGAGATGGAAAATAAAAGAGGCATTAGTTAACAACAAACCAAGAAGTTACTAGAGTTTAGTCCAATCATTTGCATTTGAAGAATTTAATTAATGCTCCAAGGTGAAGGAAAAAGGCTACGATAATGTGACGTGGTTATTGTAGTCCAATTTGAATTTATCAATGGAGATGTAAAATTATTTATTTATTTATCAAAATGCATTTCAACATATTGTAGTATCTTTTCAAATTCAACATTTAAGTGCCAAACAATTATTTCATTTTTCAAAATCCACTTTGGCAACAAAAATAAAAATTTATGGAATTTTGACAATATATCTAGGAAATTTTCTTGGCAAGTCCTTTGGACTTAGAACCTTTAGTTCTTTAATGAAACCTTTTACTACATTTTTTATTACTTATTTTGCAAAAAAGAGGAACGATAATGTTCCACCAAAATATAGGATAAAAAAATGATGTGAATTATTAGATACTCGTTTTTCAATGGTGGATTGACCTAAAGCAAAACAATCTTGAGTTTTCACCATTTTTTGTAAGTTTTCTTCCCTTATAAATTTTGACATTTGAAATAAATATATTTTTAAAAATTGAACAATTTCTTAAAATATATATATACTACTAAACCTAAAAATATACTATAATATAATATGAAAATTTCAAGATTTTTGGTTAACATTATAAAAATGTGTAGTATGTTTGGTATGAATGAAAATATCAATCATTTTTCATCCATTTTGGTACATAACATGGACAATCTATTATGTTTTTTTTTTGGTTTTCATTTGTCTTGATGTGTCTTGATTCTTGTTTGCCACCTTTCAGTTCACTTCTATAGACTTAAAAAGGAAGTGGATTTTGGTAGGGATGCATGGACTCAAAATTTGACATTTACACAATACTATTTACCAAACTTTTGAGCCCACAATATTCCATTTTGCACCAAAATTCAAGGTCATATTATTGATCAAGCAAAACATGTACATTGAAAAGATGGAATGTTATGTAGTTAAATAAATAATGTAAAGCTCATACATGTAGCCAATTATTTCATAAAATGCTAAAGGGTGACATTATATGATCCTATTATGTGTTCAAATCTCCAATTACTAAGTGTAGCAATGGACAAATAAATATTGTTATTTGGTAGCCAAAGGCAAACAAAGAAAACAAGAAAACCACCATATTTTGGTGTTCTGTTGAACTTCACAGAGTGGCTATACTCTTTGCAACTACAGGAGAATGCAGAATGATAGTTTTGGTATGGGGAGTTGAATCTGCAAAAATAGTACTAGTAACAAACAACTAACAACCAGTGTTGTCCAGTTTCAGGTTTTCAAAAGTTTAGGTAATTTGGTTTCAACTATCTACATTAGTAGTTAGTACCTTGAACACTAATTATATTGTTCAAGTAAAAATCTTAAAATTTTCAAAAAGCCAAAATTTTGTGAAGGGAAGATAGAGACTTCTATATAATAATCCAATTTCAACATGAATTTCAAAATTAACAAGTTATTCAACAAAAAGGTGTTGAAGCTGCCCCTGCACTTTGGTATTGATTTGATGGAACCTTTGGTGAGGTTTTGAACATTGTCCTTGTGCTTCCAAAACTTTCAATTCAAGATCAAGTTTTGGATTATTAGTGGATAAGATTTTCATATTGCGGCTAGTTTGGAATTTGTAACTTTGAGCCAGTGTTTTGTTTTTCATTTTGTGTTGTAGCCAGGTGGCAATCATCCCATAAGCTGATTTAGCCAAATTAGGCTATTAACAATATATGAATAAAATATATATCCTTGCACATTTTTGGCCCTAAACTAAAAAAACTAAGTTTAGACTTCAGGAGAAATTAGATATGATGAAAAAAATAGGGATATGCACTGAACATCACACCCACACCAGTAGGATTAAGGTGAGCTCCTTTCAACTACATCTTGCAAATGATTGTTGTTCAATGTTGAGACCGACCCTTAATCACTGAAATTCAATTCAAAAGGTAGCCAATTATACCATAATGTCAAGCTTATAACACTTATTCCAATATACATTCCCAGATAATGTACAATCAAGTAGGGTTAATTGTGAGTACCCCAATACTCTCAAGACATCCACCATTACTACCTCCCCAAAAACCCACTATTTTCCCACTCTCACTTTCGAAAGTGTCTTCTCCAGGCTTCCCATAAGGGCCATAGGCTCTGAAATTGGACTTGAATGTGATGGAGCTAATACCTATCAAGTGTAGTCCCTCATAAAAAGGTACTTCCCCATACGATCCCTCAATTTGTTGAAGATACTCAAACGGGTAGTTCAACTTTATCTGCACAATGCAAGATGGGCATAGAAAATTTAGACAGGGCATACAAATCATGATTCATTAAATGAAGACACCATCAATATTTTGTGCACTTAAAACTACAACTGGATTTTACTGAGCATTGAAACATTTTAATATATTTGAATTAAATCCAAGAATATAAAACCAATGCACATGACATAACTTTCATACAAATCCAGTTTCCATCATGTTTCAACCTACTTGTCTAAGTCCATTCATCATCTGATTTTGGATCTCCACGAGATCCAATATTGCTACATCCGTATTTAACATTTGTCGAAATTCAAATGTTAAAACATGTCATATTACATGTGATCATTCCATAGAAACGTCTTTGTTGGTATAGCCAACATATGACACATTGAATATGACTATTTTTCTTCCATACCAGTACTCCTATGTCAACACAAAAACTCATGGTATAAATTTCAATAATTAGTGTTGGCCATTAGCAGCACCAAATGTAATGCCATTGAAGTGTAGCATGCAAACCTCACCTCCTCAACCTTTCCAACAGAAATGTTACCATGTGTGGATATACAGGACTGGCTACATATATCATATTCAACTTGAAGAGAGATGATGACACCATTTCCGCTTGTGATCCTGAACCCTTTGATGCCTGTTGCTACACCATCAGAAAAAGGATTTCCATGTCCTCCCCAAGTGCCCTGGACCTACATTTGGTAACCATATAAGTTTGTCACAGTGACAAAATATGTCAGCCTGATTTACTTGTGATCAGGTTGTAAACACGACCTCATTTATAATTCATGTGTGACTATTGGCAACGATATAGTAACTTACGTCTGCACGTTTAAACAATACATATTACAAATAGCTCTTCAACATCAAATTCATCAGAACCTAACTCATACTTGGACTCCTTCAGTGTCAGGTGCGGAAATTAAGCAATTGTCCTTGATGGGTGGAACTGCAATCCTGGATAAGTTACCTTAATTGGCCCTGTTGAGAAACGAACAATGCCCACTTCTTGGTCCTTTCTTTCATCATCTGTGGCATCTGTGGCATGGAGCAAAGTAAACAATTATAAGTGACCTGGTTTTTTTTGGATGAAGAAGATCTACATGACGCATGCATTGTTTTCACTGTAAGGGGGCTGCAAAATTGTGTGTACTGCAAATGCATGGTTTGCTTCAGCTAGTGGTTAAGTCTTTCAAAGAAAACAGATTGCAAATACCCCATGTTAGATATTGCAGTCTTAAGTGGTGCCTTACGACCTGGTAGGCGACTATCTGTTATGAGTAGTAATAGTGTTTTGAGAAAGAATAGCGCTACCTGTGAGCAGAAGGCCTTTGATGTATCTGAGTTCTCTGCAAATTTCGGGAAAGCCAGGCCTGCTTCGAGGCTCCAACTCCCAACACCTTTTTATTAAGGAGGCCAACCTTCTTGGGCATCCGTCAGGAAGCTCAGGCCGCCCTCCATCTCTTATATGCTTAAGTAGACGTGTGAATGCTACATCTAAAAAAGGTTGTTTTTTAGTCAGGATCTCAGAGCACACAATTGCGAAGCTGTACACGTCGGCTTTGAAAGGGTGTGCTCTCAGATCAAATGGCTCCATAGAGCCGTTGTCGGTCTCATCCTCAGGGGTTCCGAAGACCTCGGGAGCCATCCATTTGCGAGTGCCAATGTCTTTTGTCTGCAGGAAGTAACTGGTGCTGCTGGTGTTTTTTGTTGTGGACAACTCAAAACTGGCCAGCTTCGCATTTAGGCAGGGCTCCAGTTCAGGGGCAGCTGTAAGAGATGCCACTAGAATGTTTAGCGACTTGAGGTCGCAATGTACTATGCGTCTACTGTGCAAGTATTTCAATCCTCGTGCCACCTGAAGCATAAGATCTACTGCAGTAAGGAATGACAGTGGAACCGTAGTTCGTTCCAAAAATTCAGAAAGGTCCTCCTGCATGAGCTCCATGACGAGAGCGTACTTCCGGTTTGTTATTCCATTTACAGAACTACCAACTATCCTCAATATATGCGGATGACTTAGGCCGGCCACAACCTCAGATTCATTTTGGAAAATCCGATGCATATAATCACTGAATATCTTCTTGGTATGTTTCTGTCCTAGCCATTTGGTTTCCAGAAGAGTTGCATAGGTCCCTACCCCTAGGAACTTCCTATCAGGGAGGTCTCGAGCATCCACCTTCCACAATGAGGAAGTCAAAATTTCTGTGGTCGTAGGAGTGCGCTTGCTATTCAACCTCTGCAGCAAGTGTGCAGCAAGGCTTGAGTCGGTCTGGGAAAACTCACAACTATCATCACAAACATGGCCTTGCTTTAGGGGCTCCAAGTTGGATCTCAAATCTTCTCGGTCTTGAATGGCGGCCCTCTGGAGATCCACAACGCCCAACCTTCCGTCACAGTGTTCTGGCACCAAAACGGGATCCTGCAGAGTTGCAACGCTCTGTAAACACCCGATCGAGACTATTGAAGTGCACCATTGCAAGTCAGAACAAATCTCCGCGAAGTCCTCCGACCTTTCATAACTACGTTGTGTAATCGCCGCTCTGAGCCACGATTCGTGATGATCATCCTTGCTAAGCGACGGCTCGCTACGATCATCCTTTTTAAGCGACGGCTCGAAACGACAATCCTTGATAAGGGACAAAGCATTTGTCAGAACTCGGTAGAGTTCTTTCAGGGCTGCCTCACACCGCACAACAGAACCGACGGCAGGCTCCAAAACTTGTAAAACCTCTCGACACTCGGACATTTTCTGCGCAACACATTTACATTGATGTCTGTTGAGCTTCAAAAACTGCTCATTATCTCCAGACGTAAGGTCCAGACCCTCAGCTATAGCCTCTCCGGCCAAGAGCACGAAACTTGAAGCCATTATCAGCACTGCTCCCAATCTCTCTCTTCAAACCGCAAAAACCTAAATCGGAGCTGAAACACGAAACTTGGTGTGCACCAAAAGGCTCTAAATAAGGATGCACAAGTGGAGTCTTCCTTTCTAGTGTGAACCAAAATGGGTGACTGGGATTTTGTAGAATGTGAACGGGTTTGGACAAAAATATGATGAACTATAGGGAAAGGTCTAGGTAGTCCCTACCCCCTTCCCCTAAGTAAAGCACAGGGCAGGTGAGAAACCAAAAAATACAAAGAAAGAAAAGTTGCAGTGCTTTTCCGACGGATGTATAACATAAAGGGATGAGAAAAGGATGGGTTTTTTTCTCTACCCAGACGTCATCAGTATACTTCCCTCCAAAACTATCAGTAGCGGAGTCAGCCTTCACGATTCCATTTGTTTCGTGGCCTGCAACCAAAGTTGAAGGTGTGTGCTTCTAAAGTGGGGAACAGCTACCCTCATAACATTACATACATTCACACAGTTCAAACCAAAGGTCCCATGCCCATGCCGCACCCACACAGTCCAAGGGCCTGCGAACAGGGATACTAGGGTAGAACGGCCTGTGAGAGAACACTTAAATGCTCAGCCCAGGCCGGATACAAAACTTGAACCCCTCCTATTGGTGCATTGGGTGCACTAAAAATGTTCAAAAATATAATAGAAGTGACAAAGTTAGGGCCCCTCAAATTAGAGTGGTCAAGAACTCAAAAAAACAAATCACTGAACACTATAAATTTGGTTCTCAAACACCCGAAAAACTCCTTGCATGTTGCTCAGGTGTTATTAGAGTTCAAAAATGATTTATAGAATTGAAAATGGTTCTCCTAGAACACTTTAAACATTTCAAATGAACAAGAAATGAGAAAGTTAGAAGCTTCAAATGAAAGTAAGAGGACTTTTCAGAGAAGGGGGAAAAAAAACATGTTTTGTGACTTGGAAAGCTTTTTTTTTCCCCTCCTATTTTTTCATTATTTCTTTTCCTTTGCACTTGAAAGATAATTTCTAGAACTTGAAGTAGTGTTCTCATAACATTTTAAATCACTCAAAATGAAGCACATGTGATGAAAATCTAAAGAAGTGTTCGATAATAGGGTAGTGATTGGCGATGGGTAGTTCTACCCTACTATCTGTGCATGGGTACTTCCAAAATTTCCACGCTTTCTCTTAGTTCGTTGGATCCAACATTTTTGTGCAGCAAGTCAATTTTGTTTTAAAACAATTTGGCTCCTGGTAGTTTCTTGCATCATTGCAGGTAAAACCCAGTTACCTTCACAAAATGTTTCTCTGCGCTCCTGGGAGTGCATAGTACCTACATATCAGCCACCTACACTGGAACATTCTTTTTTTTCTTCAGTGAGGCCTCTTAGTGGCTATATCCAATGTGACAAACGTAAATTTGAACTCCAAAGGCCATTGAATCCAGGGTATTCTTTTCAATTGTGTCATGTAGCCAAACTGGTGATTGTCCCTGCCAGAAGATTTAGCCAAATTTGGCTATAGACCAGGAATGAAAGTAGAGAATTTTAGGAATCCTTTTATATTTTGGCTACCATGGTACCAGCGTATGGTATGGTGCTGGTTTTACCCACGGCCACACATATCTACACTATATCAGCTGGAGTGAACCAGCAGCCACCAATGCACCAGTTGTGGATGAGCCCGTTGAGGCCGTTTTCCGGATGAACAAAAATCCCATCCTCCCTGCCCGCATATATTTTTTTCTTCCACCTCTTCTCTACCCCAAAATTTTCCCCCCTCCTACCTACCACCTACTTCCCCCCTCCTACCTACCACCTACCTCCCCCCTCCTACCTACCACCTACCAACCCTCCCCCCCTCACTCCATCACCAGAGCTCCAGAGACGTCGAGCGGGAACGACCTTGGAGCACGGGAGCTTGGAGGGCAGCTTGGAGGGGAGCTTGGAGCAACGAGCTTGAACCAGGGGAGCGGTTGGAGCCGGCATGGGACCCACGCGGGAGCGGGAGCGGGACCCAGGTAAGCATCTTACTTTTTTTCTCTTGTTTATTTTGTTTGTTTGTTTGTGGAGCAGCGCCGCTCCACAAGATACGCTACGTTGCAACGCTTGTTTTGATGCGCTGCAGCCCAGCGGAGCGAAAAAAGGCGACGGTAACATAGCTGCCATCGCCTTCTTCTTCCTCTTGTTTTCTTGTGCTGTAGCGCAGTGGAAGTAAGCGACGACAGCTGACGTCGCCTTCTTCTTCCTGTTGTGGAGTTGTGTTGCAGTGCAGCTCCACGAAGAAGGTGACGGCAGCTGCCATCGCCTTCTTCTTCCTGTTGTGGAGTTGCGCTGCAGCACAGCTCCACAAAGAAGGCAATGGCAGCGTTATTGTCGTCGCCTTTGTCTTCTTCTTTGTGTTGCAAGAAAAAAAGGAAGAAGAAGGCGACGACAATTGCCGTCGCCTTCTTCTTCTTGCTGTGGAGCTGCGCTACAACGCAGCTCCACGAAGAAGGCGATGGGACCGTTGTTGCCATCGCCTTCGTCTTCTTCTTTGTGTTGCAAGAAAAAAAAAAATGATGGCAGCAACGTTGTCGTCGCGTTCTTCTTCTTCTTCTTTTTTGTCTAGCGCAAGAAAAAAAGGAAGAAGAAAGCGACGGCAATTGTCGTCGCCTTCTTCTTCCTGCTATGGAGCTACGCTGTAGCGCAGCTCCACGAAGAAGGCAACGGCAGCTGCCGTCGTTTTATTCTTTTTGTTGTGCATCTGCAGCGTAGCTCCACGAAGAAGGTGACAACAGCTGTAGTCGCCTTCTTCTTCATGCTCTAGAGTAGCGCTACAACGCAGCAAAAGAAGGCAACTCTGTTGTGGAGCTGTGTTGCAGCGTAGGTCGTCGCCTTATTTTTCCTCTTCTGAAGTTGCGCTACAGCGGAGCTTCACAAAGAAGGCGACGGCAGCTGCCGTCACCTTCTTCTTTTGTTTTGCTTATTTTATTTTTCCCTTGTAGCATAGCAAAGAAGGCTGCAACTTTGTATTGAAGAAGAAGACGACAGATGCCGGCACCTTCTTCGCTTTGTTGCAAGGAAATGGCGAATTTGCCTTTCTTTTGTGGTTTTGCTACGAAGAAGGTGACGGGACCAATGTCGTCACCTTCCTCTATGGTGGCGGATTTTATTTTTTCTTTGTTCTTGTTTATGGTGTAATTCTTAAGAATTAACATTATAGTAACTAATGGTTTTTTCTTTAAGGTTGTTATGGCCAGGGGAAGAAGGTTGAGGAAAAGCACTAGTGGGGAGTTGGAAATGAGTAAGGAAAATGGTACTGCATTAGATGATGCAAATCTTCAACCAAATGTTGTTGTGTTAGATGAGGCAATTCTCTTGCCAAATGTTGTTGTGTTAGACGAAATAGATGCCGAGCCACACGTTGGTGCAATTGCCGAACAAAATATGGCTACAAGAGATGAAGCAATTGGTGACCAAAGTAGTGTTGCATCAAATCAGCCAATTAGTGAGCAAAATGGTGTTCTATCATAATTGAAAGATAAGGATGATAGTTTGGTATAGATTGTTTTAGAATTTATGGACATTAGATTAAAGATAGATTAAAAAAATTGTACAAGTCTCTTCAAGTTTAATTAAATCCGTACCTTCCATCATTTGTTGGAGGGTGCAGGATTTATTTTATCAAAAAAATTCTATTACAATACCTGAAAATAGTTCATGTTTATAGGAGTAGTATGTGATTAAGTGAGTTTATGTTTTGTAATACGTGCATTATGTTTTTTGATCTTTAATTTTTTGGCTTAGGTCTGAAAGTTGAATCTGACTAGGTTCCTCAGTCACTTGCACTTCTTTGTCCACCTAATTTGGCTCGGAAGGACAAAAAATGGACGAAGGTTGGGTCGAAATGGAAGTGAAAAGTTGGCACTTGCAATGTCGCATATTATACCAAATGGTTATTGACCAAGCATTTGAAGGAGGTGCATGGCTTGTTGGCTGAAAAGGCCAAACCTGGGAGGCCTTCAACTATTACAGGAGGTCCTCAACATCAAGACCATGCCAAAATGACTCCTCGCATCTTGGGAAATGTGATGGCTATGGAAAGGCAGAATGATCAAAAGGTGGCGCTCGTGCCAAAGCACAACGCGAGTGGAAAAATCTGGTAGGTGTTGCAAAACAATGTGCACCATTCCCAAAACCAAATTTGGTCAAATTAGTTTTAGAACAATTGTTGAAGGTGTTGGGCCTTAATGCTTGGGGTGTGGACAGTGTGCCTCGAGATGCAACATCACGGATGGAGAAGGATGAAGATTTACAAGGGATGATTCGATCCACCCATTATGTATATGCACGACAATTGAAGACGGCATGGGATGTAAAAAATTGGGAACGAGAGTCCAGTAAAACAAGTCGGACAAAACAGTGGGCAAATGTTTTGGATTTTTATGAATCTAGAATGATTCATGGAAGGTAAGAAACTATGATAAGCAATGTTTATTTTTTTTATTGCATTTCATCCAAGGTGTGTTAAGGTTTAACTTGGTGGTTTTTGGGTGTTTATAAGGTTCTGGGCCAAACACAGGAAGAGTTTGTTGCAACTACAGTTCAGGTTGAGATGCAACGTCACCATTTTTACACTACTCGTCATGTAGCAAAAGCTGCAAATGCAGCACCTGCATACCGAGCTAAACATGGGATTATAAATACTGATATGGGTTAAGGTTTCACTCTATATATTTAGTTAGGTTTTGTAGCCCTTTTCTTTTTTGGACTACCCAATTTTGAATTTTGATCCTTTGATATGTTATAGAGAACCAACGTTTTTTTTTCATTGGGTTCTTTAGTAATTTTTCATGCACCCATTTTTTTTTTGTACATCTTTTATCAATAATATAGTATCTTCTATTCACACTTCTTTTATGGGTATATGGTTAAGCATATGTCTTCTTTATCATAATTTTCTTAGTACTTGAGATGTAAGAATCAAACCAAAAATCAAAATGAACATTGTGTAATACTTACATCTAATATAATAGGACTCACATCACCTGAAGAGTTTTAAAACAATACACACATTTTAAACATATAATACCTACATCATTTTCTAGTATAAATTTCATAAGGAGATTTTCAAATATGCAATACCCGCATATAAGTCCATAATAGCCGCTGGTTTATTTGGCATCTCTTGTAATACCCGCATATGGGCCACAAATAGTTGTTAACATTCTTCATTCGTCGTAATACCCGCATATCGATCCATGGTATTCGCTAGGTTTTAATAACATTCCTTGCAATACCCGCATATAGTTTCCATAATAGCCGTTGGTTTTTTTGGGCATCTATTGCAATACCCACATATAGGTCCCATAATAGTTGTTGGTTTTTTCATTCATTGCAAAACTTACATTTTGTCATAAAATTAATTCAGAATAATAATTAATTTAGGTGTATAAAAAGACATATTTTGGGTACTGAGAGCACTTATTTATTTTTTTGAAATGACGTTACATGCGGGTATTGCATCTAGGGTTTAGGGTCTTCACATAAGGTTTGCCTCAATCACCTATGGATTATTTCAGTATGAACTTACATGTAAGTATTGCATCTAGGCTTTGGTCTTCATTCAAAGGCGCACCCAAACTACATATTGGGTATTTGAAAGTGACCTTACATGTGGGTATTACATTTAAGGTTGCCCTTTCATTGTAGGTTTTACCTTATTCACCTATGGGTTATTTTGAAATGAACTTGAATATGGATATTACATTTAGGGTTAAAGTTTCATATAATTTTGACCCACTATATGATTATTTTACCAAGAATTTATTTATTATATATCAGAAAAGTATATAATAAAATTTCAATCAATCATAGGATTAATATGTGGGAGAGATCATTTTTATTATTACGTGAAACATGAAAGAAAAAATAGAAATTTATGTGCTTTGAATTTTTTTTTAAAACATAGTTTAAAATCTTATTAAATTAGAGACTTTATATTTATGTTTTTTGAAATCAGTATATAACTTTAAAAGGGGGGAAGAAAAAATTAACATCTTTGAAGAAATTTTAAGCTTGAACCTTTTCTTTTTTATCTCAACAAATTTTGTATTGCATTTAGGGTTGGGTTTTCACATAAGATTTGTTTCTTACCTTTGTGTGATAACTCCAACCTAATTTTCCCAATCTCTTTGAAGAAAATATAGAATGAGATTGTATTGTTTCACATATGTCTAAACCCCAAAATTTCCCCCCAATTTAATATAAAATATTTTTGATAATTAATGTATTATCAAGAAATTTTGTCATATAATTAATAATTAATAGACGATTATTTCAGATAATTTAGATGAATATTTATCAAAAACTAGATAATCATTTATTTATTTGGAATAATTAACTAATCATTTGGCTTAATTTTAGTTAATTGGATAATAAAAAGTTGGATCTAAAAATCAGATTGATTAATTTGATATTTGATTAATTAACTTAAGTATATTTTTGTTGTAATAAGTTATTGAAATCACTATTTAAGATAATTATTCCATGTTATAGACTGTAAGTTCAATTTTTTCATGAAAAATTTCTACACCAAGATAAGCTTGATCACAATTGTCATTGTATTATTTGTTCCATAAACAATACAACCTCTTTTCAAATTCATGACAAAAGTAAGAATCATGGAATTCCTAATCAACAACCCTAACCTCTATACACACCTTTGTTAGCATATTAATTTGAAATTAACTAATTATTTTGGAGTGACCCAAAATGTAGGTATTACATTTAGGGTAGGATCTTCATTTAAAGAAGGCTTAACCCCCACATGTGTATTTTTGGTGTGACCCAAAATGCAGGTATTGCATTTAGGGTAGGATCTTCGTATAAAGATGCTTAAACTCCACATGCGTATTTTTTATGTGCCCCAAAATGTAGGTATTGCATTTAGGGTATGATCTTCGTATAAAGATGTTTAAACCCCACATGCGTACTTTCAGAGTGACCCAAAATGCAAGTATTGCATTTAGGGTAAGATCTTCATATAAAGAAAGTTTAAACCCTACATGCGTCCTTTCGAAGTGACCTAAAGTGCAGGTATTGCATTTAGGGTTGGGTTATTTCAAAATGACTTTACATATGCATATTGTGTTTAGGGCTAGGTCTTCACTTAAGGGTATCCAAATCGTTTAGATGGGTTTTTTTAAAACGTGGGTATTACATTTAGGCTTGTTTTTCATTTCAACTTGAAATACCCAGACTTATACTTACCTTTACCAACTAGAATTTTGGGGTTTCGTTGCAATACCTACACTCGTACTTACTTTTATCAACTGGAATTTTGGGGCATAATTTCAATACTTGCATTTGTATTTACTTTTACTAAACCCTAATAAAAAAAGTCTTAGTGATATATGCCCTAAACCTAAAAAACTATACAAGCTATATAAATCATATAATGCATAATTTAAAAATTTTAAAAAACATAGGAAAAATTTTAAAAACCAAAATTCAAAGGTTTTAAACTATAAATATTTATTAACTGAAAGAAAATACGTTAATTTTTAAAAATAATCAAATAAATTTCATATAAAACTAAAAGAGAAGATATGTCTTTTATCTTTGTGTGATTTTTCCAACCTAATTTTTTCACTCTTTTTGAAGAAGATATAAAATGCAGTTGTATTACTTCACATATGTGTAAACCCTAAAAATTTCCTCCCAAATTTAGCCTACTTTAAATTAATTACTATACATTTGTGAAAAACTTATTAATTAATTTATGTGTCTCAACCCTAAACCTAATGATTAAGTTAGTAGGGTATGTAATTAATAGAGTAGCTACGTTAGTAGGGTAGGTGGTTAGTACAATACCTAGGTCAGTAGGATAACTAGTTATTAGGGTAGTTGTGTCAATAGGGGATAATAAATAAGGTACCAAGGTTGGTAGCTATGTGTGAGGTCAGGTCCAGGAAAAACGGCCAAGAACAAAAAAAAAAAAAAAAAAAAAGTACAGTGGTCAGCAGCAAAAAGAAATGGACTGTGATGAACCCCATCCGGCGCCGAATGAAAAAATGCAAGGCATCTAATGGACAGAACGGCCAACTGGTGCATTGGTGGCTGCTGGTTCACTCTGGCCCACTATATCTACCTCTCTACAACATACTTTTTTCCACTCTGAATTTATTTGCTATGACCATCCATTAGGCTTCCTTCTCCCTCAAGCTACTAGAATCATAGTCACCACTGTCATCCAGTAAAAGATTAATTTCGAAAATCTTAAAAAGGCCAAAGGAAATTAATACAGTCAGTACAAAAGTACTGCCACGATTTTTTCCTCCAATCTGCCCCTTTGCCCGGTTTATTTTCACCTTGTCATGCTTAGGCATGTTTTGAGTCCATGTTATGCACGTTATGAACACACTAGGGGTACAAACGGGTATGTAACATATTACTCGGCATGCTATGTGAGAATACAAGTGCAAAACATGCCTGAGTGTCACTTGAGAAAATATTGACGGGGCAAATGGGCAGACTGGAGGAAAAAATCGCAGCAGCACTTTTGTACTGACTGCAATCATTTCCTTTGGTCTGTTTATGTTTTCCATTTATTTCTCTGCAATAAAGGTACACAAGGACACTGGGTGAAATCAGCAAACAGGCAACTTGTAAAACAAGAATCGTCACAATAATGGAGCCTGGACTGTACCAGTAATGCATGTTTACCGATCATCGTTTTCCGACTATTTCCTGTGCAACATGATCTCTGCAATAAAGCTACACAAGGACACAGTGAAATCAGCAAACAAGCAACTTGTAAAACAAGAATCGTCACAATAATGGAGCCTTGACTGAACCAGTATAGCATGTTTACCGATTATTGTTTTCCGATTATTTCCTGTGCAACATGATCTCTGTAATAAAGCTACACAAGGACACTGGGTGAAATCAGCAAAGCAACTTGGAAAACAAGAATCATCACAATAATGGAGCTTGGACGGGACCAGTAAAGCATGTATACCGATCGTTGTTTTCCAATTATTGAAAATAACAATAATTTGTTTTGGTGTTTGATATTATTTAATTTTGTAAAAAAATCATAATTTTGTTTAATTTGATTGTTATAAATAATTTGAATTGTGATGAATTTGGTTGGAAAATATTTTTAGTTGTGCATAATATTCTTTTGGTTTCAACTTTTCATTTTTTTGACATACAAATGAATATATATTTGATATAATACATGTTTGCATAGTTTGTTTTCATTATGTTTTTATTGAAAATTTGTTTTAGTTTTGATGAATTTTGATGATATCAAACAAGGCTTATAGTGATGATTACCTTTGAAACTGTAGGAATTTGGAAATATAGCCTTATCATGAAGTGTAAAGTGTCCAAGCTTTTGAAGCCCAAGTAATTTGGTGGGTGGTGATGTTCCCAAAAAAACGCTAGTCAACCACCTCCAGTGTTGATCATAACATATACATACTTGGATGCAGACAATCACAGTAGCCCCACTCTTTACAAACAAGATTTTCTTCATAAATTTCTTAATCTTGGGATCAATTTTATGAAGAAGACCCATGATTTGACACTCCTCCACAATGGTATGAATGTGAAGCATAGCCTTGTAGGTTGCTATGAAAATTGCTTGCCAACATGCACCTTATTCAAAATTTGCTATAAGGAATTCAGTTGAGCAAGATGACAAACTCTTAATTGGATGTCGTCATAAGTTGAAACAAAACAAAAACAAATATGACCTTAAGTCCATTAGTCACACTAACTTTGGGAAAAGAAATGGAACTTCAAGTGCCGCTGAAAAAGGGCTTTACAAGCAAACCCAATTGTCAACAAGGGAAGGGTGGGAAATTGAATACTCATGCACACTTAAGAGAATAAATGTTGAAAATCCACAAATTTTCAGTAGGCATTGCATAGTCAACTTCATAAGTGCTTTGATACACAATGACAACTTTCATTGTAACATGTCTCCCACATAGGTTAAAGAAAACAAATAAATATATAAACCATGTCCATTAATGGTTGAGGATTGACTACTATTTGTTTCCCCAAACTAAAAATCTCATTGAACACATGAAAAAAAGAAAAAAGAACCATATTGATAAAGAAATAAGTGTGTCCATCGTAGTAATCACACACTGTTGTTGCCACACGTTCCTTCATGTTGTGCTTGAAAATCCTTGATATTGGAAAAAAGTACACATTTGCATAACAATGATGATCAATAATTAGTTGAGCAAAGCCACAATAAAGATATAACCATTTTTTCAAAACCAGAACCAAAATGGGATTTTTGAAAAAAAGGAACGAAAACCATTATAATCAAGTTTTTAGAACTAGAATCAAAGTTTCTTCATAAAAATCAAAAGCTCCCCAAAACTGAAAAATACCACATCAAGGATATACAAAATAGATGACCTTTTTTTTTGACATTGTAAACACATGACTACACTATCTTCCTCTCAATTTCATCAAACCTATTAATCGGAAGAAATGTGTCAACGTTGTCACCCTTACGATTGACCCATTCGATGAGCAACAACCTTGTGTAAGAATGGTCATATTAACTTCACATTGGGTAGTGATGTTAATTTTTTTCAAAACAACCTTTACCAGGATTTCATTGTTTAAGGTTTAAAATCTCTTACACATCAATTGCACATTGAGAAAAACATTGCTCTAGCCCAGTGACAAGAGCTACAACTGAAATGTTTAGATCTACTAATCCTTCATGTTCTTCTCTATCCTCTAATCTATTAACTTTTTAGCATCTATAATTCACCCAGCTAATTCATCATTTCACTTCACTTCTTATGTCTTTTTCAAATACTGAAAACTTCTCGATGGTCATTTAAATCATATGACAAAATTGAATGATAATCGGTAATAAGGTCATCATGATATCATTTGACAAAATATCAAAAAACTAGTTTCAAATGTGACTAATTTAGTGACAATTTTTTTTCTTTTTAATTTTAATGATTTTTGGTTATCAGGTTACTTATTTTATTGTGCAGAATGTTATAAGATAATTTGAATTGTGATAAATTTGGTTGGGGTAACTATTTCATCATAGTTTATCAAAAAAAAAAATTTAAGCTAAAAACATTATAATGACAACTAACAAATGGATAATATATATTAATAAAATATGTGTTTATATTTTTATTGAAAACTTGTATTATTGTTGATGAATTTTGATCATATCATTTGAAATAAAAGCAGAAGAAATTGGTTACAAAATATGAATTCTAATTATGTTTTTAGTTTATCGAAAGTAGTTTGCTTTAGTGTTTCATTTTATATAGATTTTTAGATGTTTTCATTTTAAAAATTAATTTGATTGTTATCAAATAATTTTACTTATAATGAATCTTGTTTGAAAATATGTTGAATTGTTACTATAATTTTTGTATATTTGATGAATTATAATGAAATAATTTTAATAAGATGAACACATAATATTTTGTTGGCTTTTATTTTTAATGTTGTTTAATTTGCAAGGTTTGTTTAATTCCATCAATACACTTAAACCTATCAAATTATTCATCCAAATTATTCATCAACTTGTAATTTTCATCCAAAAATTTCATTGATGTTTCATTTTCATCCAAAATTTTCATCCATTTTGTGATTTTCATCCATATACATATGGAAAAATATTTTCCACATCATTCCTATGTGGTATTTTAAGAATATTTTGTGCACATCATCAAAATATTTCAAAAATATTTATTCTTGCTCATAGGTTCATGTTCACATTCACGTGCTTGTTTTGTAGTGTCATTCCATAAAACCATGGTTTCAAAAAATCTCTCTACAACTTTTACAAGGTTTTTAGAATGTTTAGCAGATGCCAAGCGTTTAGGATTGTTTGTTGCAATCCTAAATAGGATTAAGGTTTAAGGGTTAAGGTTGGTCAAAGCGTACAAAACTACAACTACCGTGGCATTCTCTTTTTTGCTTGATGTTGGGTTTCTAGACCAAATTGTTGAAAGGATGCAATTGAAGAGATTTAGATTCTGTTGCATTAAAAGATCCATTATATAATAAAATCTAATAATGAAATACAATGGATTTCATGATTCAAATTTAGCTACGCACCAAATTCAAATTATGGTGCAAAGGAAGATCTAATACAAGAATATGAAAAATGAAGAACATTCAAATGTTCATGGACACAAAGAGTCAAATTAATGTAGAGTGTCATAGGAAAATGAAATAGAACAAGAAATAAGTTTGCAAAAAAAACATGAAATTAAAAGATAACAAAAGACATTGATGGATAAATTATTCAAAAATGGATATAGCATTGACAAACTAAAAGTTAATGTGATTTGTAATTGAAGATTGAAATAATGCTTCTTATAAACACAAATTGACAGCTACAAAAATATTATGCATGATTATAGTGGAGGTAAAATTGTCAAATGCCACTCCCAAGATGAAGAGAGGAAAGCTTAAAGGGTTTTTTTTAAATGTAAAAGCCCTAATCTTGCCATAAATGCTCTTATACGTTTTTTGTTTGGGTTTAAAATAGTCTTGGTGTTGATGTTCAGTTTTTTGGGTTTAGACTATCTTTCTTGTAATTTGATGAATTTTCAAACATGGATACAAAAAGGACCCTGCGAGCGAACAAAAATTGATGCACGCACAATGTCTCATAAAGAAAAGAGGAGAGCTAGAAAAACTCTATATGTGAGAAAAAAATGGATGGAAACATATTGACATCATCTCATAAAGCCATGAAGACAAAACATTGTAAGATGGTAGAATAGAAGAACCCTAGATGCTAGAAAAATTGGACAAAGGTATGCACTTCATCATATGAATGATAGTCAAAAAGAGTATATAAAAATAACCTTACATGTGACATGAAATGGACGGAAGCATACAGACAGGGCCTCATAAAATGAAAACAACAAAATGAAATTACTAGGGAGCTAAATAAATGAACCCTACACACGAGAGAAAATTGACACCTATGTAAGGACAACATTTCATAAACACATGAAGCATCTGATAAAAACATGTGGACATTGACAAAAAAAATTATATAGACAGATTGTTCTCCCAAATGTGGACACAAAAAGTAACAACCTACATGTGAGATCAAATCAACGCAGGTATGTTCACAACGTCTCATAAATATATGAAAATAACCAATCAACATTGCAAAGCTTTAGTTGTAATGGGTAAGCAAATAAGAGATAAAAATAGATGTTGATGAACAAACATACAAGATGGTACATTCACAAACATAAGAACCATAGGAACTGTCATTAGCACTTTGTTTTTCATGTTTTTGTGTTAAAAATGATATATAAATTACACATTTCTTTATACTTTTTGATGATAAAGTACTTAATATATTATGAAAACATGTATAATAATTTGAAATGAATCTAATGAAATTTGAATTTCTCAAAAACATTGATTAATCATTATAACCAATGTTTTACAATGTTTTTACTCCTTGAAAAAAACTCATAAATGACTTTCAAAGGACTTGAAAATGACAATTTTGGAGAGACTTTTAAATCATAGATTCACATAAGAGTATAATGTAACATATTTTTTAATCAAAAGGACTTTCTTATGATTTTTTGCAATTTGCAAATGGATTTTTTTAGTATATACCCAAAATCTTTTAGAATAAGCAATCACCAAAGTCCTTCCTGAGGGTGCACACCCAACTCCTTATTTTGTGAATGTACCCAAGAAAATGACTTTTTTGAAGTAGAAGGAAAAGAGAAGTGTGGAACAATCTAACTTAGGAAAATATACAAAACACAATTTTTCTCTAATCGACATTTTCAAGCGTGAAGATGAAAGCAATGAATGTTGACATACCTGTTTGGAGAATTGGTGAGGAGATGTTCATTTCACCATGCATGTCAAGTACACGCTTATCGAGATAACCCATAACCTTATGAAAGCAAAGAAAGAGTAAAGCAAAATAACGACAGAGGAGAAAAAATGAGTGATGGAAACGTAAAATGTGGGTGAAGTGAAGAGGGAATGCAAAGAAAGATTTTAAAGAAGGTATGTGTGAAAGAATAATGAAAATGCAAAAATGGAATGGAAAAAAATAGGAGGAAAATGAAAGGGAGAAAAGAAAAGTGAAATCGTAAAAGGTGGGGATGGGAAAACCTTAACAACTTCATCTATTTCCTTCATTTGAAATATACAGCTATCCTAGTTCTCTCCAAAAGAAAATTCATCCATACTAAATGTCAACATCTTTTTGAAGTTAGTTTGAAATTATTTAAAGTCATTCACAACTTAGTATATTAGGATAAATTATATTCTAGATTATCTAACCACATTCACAATTTTGTTTAAAAAAAATGAATTCGATTTATAATTTTGAAATTACATTTTTTCCATCATCTACTATAATATTGTGATATGAATTGTGAAATTATTTAGAGTGTAACCTATGATAATTATGATAATTTTCAACATGGCAATGTCATATTTTCACAAAATTTCATTTCACTATTTTGAGGATTATTTAATGATGAAATTGACATTAGGGTAAGGTATGGAATATTTTGTGCCTTAAACACTAAACCTTAAAACCCTAAGTCTAAATTGTAAACCTTAAACCAAATCTTTAAACCTTAAGACAAAAATATAAACACTAAACTATAAATTTAATTCGTAAAGCCTAAAACTTAACATCTTAAACCTAAACCCTAAACCTTAAACCTTGAAAGTTTAACCTTAAATCATAACACTTAAACCCTAAGTCACCAACCTTAAACGCCATAATCACAAGACCCTAAACCTTAAGACCAAAACCCTAAACCTTAACCCCTTAAGCCTAGACCTTAAACCAAAATCATTAAACCTAAACCTTAAGACCAAAACCCTAAACCTTAACCCCTTAAGCCTAGACCCTAAACCAAAATCATTAAACCTAAACCAAATCCTTAAACCCTAAACCTTAAGACCAAATTTCTAAAATCTAAACCATAAATTTAATCCATAAACCTTAAAATTTAAACCTTAAACTTTCATTGCTTAACTTCAAATCATTACACTTAAAACCTTAAAATGTATAAATTGTATTAAAATAACCCCAAAATTGTAAACCATAAACCTTAAAATTTAGATTGAAACCTGAAGCCTTAAAACACCAACCCGAAAGACCATAACCATAAGGTTCTAAACCTTAAGACCAAAAACCTTATAACACCTTAAACCTTATACCGTGAACAAAACATTAAACCTTAAACCTTAACATCATGCTAAACCCTAAACCAAAACTTTATGACTAAAAGCTTAAACCAAAAACCTTAAGACCCCCACCTTAAATCGTAACACCGAAACCTTCAAACATCTAGATTGTACGAAAATAACTCCAAAATCCTAAACCATAAAACCCAAACTTTAAGATTTAAACCCAAAACTTTAAACCCTACAAGATCCAAACCATAAGACACTAACCTTGAAGACCATAACCTTAAGACCTTGAATTTTAAGACCAAAACCTAGAACCAGAATCCTAACCATTAAATGTTGCATGTTCATTATACAAGTTACTTGCACATGGAGCAAACAATCTTATTTATTGCAGCAAAATGTTTACAATTAGTAAGTCATCTATAAATAAGGTTCTCCATGAATTTGTTATTGCTGTCAATGAGGTGTTTAGATGCCATATCCAATGGCCAAAGAGAGAAGAGTTGTTTTGAATCATGGTCAACTAATTCGAGGAAATTTTATGCGGTTTCCCGTTTGTTCACCAATGTGATTAATTACACATAGATTCACATACAAAAGCCAAAAGGTTCATTTGTTGGTAATCACTTCTCCTATAAGTCAAATTCACATCATTTAAATGTAAGCAATTGTCAATCATGATAGACAACTCAGAGATGGTTTTGTAAAGTTGTCAAAATCAATGAACATTTCAAAGATTATTCAATTGTCTAGCTAAGGTGAATTGTATGTTCACCATATTCTTGTTCATTTTGTAAGCCTTCCTATTATTTCTCTTTTTAAGATACTTTAAATGTTGCTTGAAGGACCTTTCTTGGGATTTGGTTCAATTCTTGTTAATGTCCAATTGGACTATGTTGATTTGATCCATGGCGTCCATGACAATTGACATTTTTTAATTGTGAGATGTCATAGGATTTTGTAGAATGCATATATTTTGTGTCATTGATAATGTTTGGATATCAACCAATGAATTATCTTTTTTTACATAATATGTAGAATATCAATAAACATATGATAAATCAATGACCTCATTATCATTACGGCCACAATCAATATGTATGATCCTGAAAAAAATAAAATAAAATGATAAGTCACTATTTGGGGGCTTACATGTTTTTTTCCCCAATAGTTAGTTTCACAGAAAAATAGCCATAAAAATTTACAACAAATTGCAATAAACAACAATCCTTCAAAAATGGAAGAAAAAAAAACAAAATGGAAAAAAATGAAAACAATAACTTAGTACCTTTTTCAATGTTGCCAAATTGGTTGAAATTTTGTTGGGTAATTAGAAAAAGGCAAGCTTGAACACCTCCACCCATGACCTTGCTAAGTAAAGGGTCATGCAACCCTGTTCTTTTCAAATACCATAGTACCTTGGCCATCTCCAAACATGTTTTTCAAACTGACTCCTGCAACCTAAGGGTCATGTCACATATAAGTTGCTTAATCATTATTATAACCAAAACAATAAAAACCACTTTACACCTTGCATATATAGTTTCATGCCATGTCTCTTTGCACTACACAAATTTAGTAAAAAGAATTGTTTGGATGGAAGTTAAGATTCCAAAACAATTTAAATTGGCTACTCCATGTTGTCAACTAGGAAATTGTAGATGTGGGTTGCGTTTTCCTTTTAGTATGTGTTTGGTTCTAGAAACTTAATTCACCATGTAAAATGTTTAATGGGCATGCACCGTCTATCCCAAGTTGCCAAAGTTAGTGGGGACATTATGGTAGTTGCTCATTACCACACACGTTATATGTACATTAAGGTTTAGGGTGGTAGATTACATCATTTTTCTAACCCCATGATGTGACATGTAAAATTTCAATGATGATCATACATATTAAATATTAATCAAAATGCATTTGGTGAACTTTTTGTTAAATTGTTGAATTTGCCACCTTAGATTTTAATGTTAAGGAATGGTTTTGTTTTTTTGTTGAGTGCATCACCTAGCTAATGCCTTGCCCAACATAATGGGTAAGGGTTTGACCATTCCATAGTAGCTTATCCAAAGTTGGTCATTGCCATGCACCCATGTTATTATTATAGGTGATTGAACATGTGAAATACCCTCACTATCATTTCTTAGTTTTTATTTCATTTTTTAGTTCAAATCTTTTTGCTATTAGATTTCACAAACTTTTTTGGAATCTTTTGAATAGGCTTATTAAATTAAGTTATGTGTTCTTTTATATTCAAGCTAATTTTAATCACCAGTAATGAAAAGATGTGGACTTCATATTTATATCAAATTATTGAATGTAAAATGTTATCATTCATTTGTCAAATTTAAGCAATGGTAAACCTTATGTGGACTTCAAATTTAAGAATCATTCAATGAAGTTCATTGGCTATGAATTCAATTTCGGGGGTTTTTTTCTTGGTATGTGTTGCCACATTAATATGAAAATGAAGTGCTGGTTGGATTTAATATGTATAACTCAATTTGCAAAATATAATGAATCAAATTCATTCATCAAATTTTGGCAATTAATTTATATATTTTTAAAATTTTAATTCTTTAAACATATATAATGGAAATTCTAAAAATTAAATAGCTTCTAGAAGAATGATGTTATATCTTGAAATAAGAAAATTGGATTTTTTTGACAATTTTTTTTGATATTGTTTAATTTCCATTTGCAAATTGTACAAGTGCATAATGTTTATCTCGATGATGGCATTTTAAAACATCCAAATTTGGTCATCATTTTCTTTCATGGCATTCTTCCTAGAAATAAAATTGGGCTTGCATGGAAAGAAACATGGACATCAAGCCCCACCAATGGAAAAGAAAATATATTTTTGCTGAAAAGGTGGTTACATAATGGCATTGGAAACAATGTCCAAATCCTTTCTTTGTCATACAATACCAATATTTCTGATGTTCATGATGATGTGATGGAAATTGGCAAGAACCTTCTTCAAAGTTTGGTGGTGAATCCAAGGTACAACAATGTCCACCACAACTTTAAAGCTTCATTTTTTAAGGATTAAAATCAAATCTTATATGAAATATATGTATACATAGAAAATTGAAGATGACATATATATATATATATATATATATAATATAATGTGTCATGTTTTTGAAACATTTCTAGAATTTTTTTATGTTTCATTTCCATTTATTGACAATTTATGTATGATTTACAAAAGCACAATTATTTTTCTTGGCCTGTATATAATAATGTTTGGGTTGCACTTCCCATTTGATGACACTTTGAAGTATTAATAATATTTTACAAGTTGATGATAACACCTTTTTGTTGTATACACGTAGGTATGCGACCCTTTGGATTGTTCCAATTGTATTGGTTGGTTACAGCTTTGGTGGTTGATGTGCATAAACGCATCTATCAAAAGATTGCAAATGAATATGACATAAGAACAAAGACAAATTGTAAAAGGTTTTTTGAAAACCTTAAAGGGACAATTTTCTATGGTGTCCCCCAGACAAGTGGTCCAAAAGAATTATTAGATTATTTTACTTGGCAATCTCAAGAAATGAACTCAATTGACAAGAAGTTAATCAAAGCACAACCGAGCCTATTAAACAATATTGAATCTTTCAATCGTCAAATGGAACAACTTATAGTGGATTTTGGTCATGCCATTAACATCTATGCCTTTGGTGAAGGAAAACATCTTAATCAAAATGGGGTGCATTCTAAAGACTCAATGACCTTAATATTGTTCCAACTAATTTGAATATTGCATTGTTTTGAATGCTTAAAAATTGTGTTCGATTGATTTTATTTAATTATGATAAAAACCAAGGACCTATCATTAATATGTTTTAAAGTTTTTTGTTGGAATGGATAGAGAAATGATTCCCATCTTTTTTGGTAGTGCTTTAATCACATGGTATTCCATGGTTTATTAAAATTTGAATAACATTTCAAAATTTTGAATCTCAAGCCAATATCTTGGCCTTTTTAATGGATATTTGCAAAGTTATTAAATTGAACATCATGAAAGAATCAATACATTGTCGAGATCCTTCATCCCACTAATTAGCAAACTTTTTGACACATGTAGGAAGTTCTAGTGCCATATGCATCAACTGAATGATTGTTAGAAAATAACAATTACAAAGTTGAGGATGCCACTCATTTGACTATTTGCCAACCATGTACAAAGGACCACATAAGCTATAGTAAAATGGTGGAGTGTTTGAAAGCTTGTTTAAAGGTACAAAATAAATTATTTTTTTCATGCAAATTGTCATTGTTTCAAAGAAATGATAAAAATAATTTATGAAGATTATATGTTTTTAAATCTTTGTAAATATCTAAAATAAAAATATATACATTATCATGCGATTATTTGAATATTTTATCCCTCGACAAAATACAATGGTTTGTGTTCATGTTTGTGTACAACTCTAAATCGTTTTGTTGACTTCAATGTTGATCCATATATGGATTATGGCAGAAATCAACACGACTTCTAATATTACCACAATGTGAAGTGGGGTTGGAAAGAAAAGCAAATGATATCCACAACTTGCTACAAAAGGTCCCTACCATGAGTTTGGTTGAAATGGGTGGTATTCGAAAAACCACTTTGAGCAAGAAGGTCTATCATTTATTCCATGATAAATATGATGAATTTAACTTCTTGGAGGATGTGAAATCAAAATGAATTGAAGATGTTCAAAAACAACTTTTGGAAGATTTGTGTGGTCGAAAAATGACAAAGGAAAAAGATATCAATGATAGTCATCTTGATTCTATAAGAAATTGCATGATCTTTAATAAAACATTAGTGTTTGTAGACAATATTGATATGACAGAAAATTAATAGCCTTACAAGTTCTTGTTATTGAAGGTAAACAAAATGGAATCATTTCTAGTAATGTAATTGTGACTTGTCGCAATTGGCAAATTTTGGAAGGTCATGTAAATGAAAACGGGAAAATGGATGTGGCACCACTCAACATGGAAGGAGCAAAAAAACCTTTTTTTTTTCCAAGCATTTCGCATTATAAAGTTAGTTAAAGAAGGTTTTGAGGTTATGTTTTATCAGATTGTGCAAGCTTGTGATGGGCTTCCTTTAAGCCTTGAAGTAATGGGTGGGTTTTTGCACACTGAGCAACAATTGGAGATTTGGAAGGATGTCTCACAAAGACTACGAAATGTGGAAGCTTTGGATGGGGGCAAGGATGATAACCTTTGGAAGAGATTGCAAATTTCTTATGAAGAATTGCAACACATTGAATGCAACATGCTTTTGGATATTGCTTCTTATTTTTGTGGTTTGAATGAACAAATGATTATTCAAATATGGGATTCTCAATCATCCCCTCAACTTGGTTTGTGAAACTTGAAAGATAGATCTCTTGTGAAACTAAATGAAAATGGAAACCTAGTCATGCACGACCAATTATGAGACATGGGTCGAAAGTTTGCAACAATTGAACAAAAAAATCAATTACGGGATTCAAAAAAAGAATGTTTGCAACATAAAGACGTATTATCACAGTTCCCCATGGTGATAAAATGTTATTTTAATCATTTTTGGTAATGTTACATCAATTTGGATGAATATTTAAAATACAATAAAAGGTTAATCAAAATTTTCTTTGGAAAAATAAAACTTGTGTGTTATTATTATTATTTTATGATGATTAACATATTACAATCTTGCATTTTATAGGTGGCCCAAAAATTGGAAGGAATGTTATTAAATGGTAAAGAAGATTTTCTTTTATCATTATTCAAAAATTTGGAGCTTCCTAGCCTTAGATTGCTCCAAATGATTGAAATGACGCCAAAATTTGTCAAAGTTTTTATCCAATGACAAAATGTAAAGTGCTTACAATGGCTATCTCTTTCCAATTCTAGAATTAAAAAAATTGCCAAATGATTTGGTTCATTATTTCCATCTACATGTCCTTCATTTGTCCAAGTGTCATAATTTGAAAAAGCTACCTACATCTAATGGAAAATTGATGGCTTTGCGATAATTGTATTTGTCAACATGTTTTAAATTAAAGGAGTTACCTTCATTTATTGGCCAATTGACGGTTTTGCAAAAGTTGAATTTGTTGGGGTGTTCTAAGTTGAACGAGTTATTTATATCTATTGGCCACTTGATGGCTTTGCAAGAATTGGATTTGTCATGTTGTTCTAAGTTGAAGGAACTACCTACATCTATCAGCCGATTGCTAGCTTTGCGAAAGTTGAATTTGTCATTCTATTCTAAATTGAAGGAGTTACCTACTTCTATTGGCCAAGTGACGATTTTACAAAAGTTTAATTTGTATAAATGTTATAAGTTGAAGGAGCTACTTACATCTTTCAACTAGTTGATAGTTTTGTAAAATTTGGATTTGTTGGGGTGCTTTGAATTGAAGGAGCTACCTACATCTATCGACTAAGTGACAACTTTGCAAGAATTGAATTTGTATGAATGTTCTAAATTGAAGGAACTACCTACATTTATTGGCCAATTGACGACTTTGCAAGAGTTGAAGTTGGTCATATTATACTAAGTTGAAGGAGCTACTTACATTTATAGGCCAATTGATAGCTTTGCAAGAGTTGAATTTGTATGAGTGTTCTAAGTTGAAGGAACTACCTACATCTATCGGTTAATTGACGGCTTTGCAAAAGTTGAATTTGTCGAGGTGTTTTAAATTGAAGGGGGAACCTACATTTATCGATCAATTGAGGGCTTTAAAAAAGTTGAATTTGTCATGGTGTTCTAAGTTGAAAGAACTACCTACATCTATCAGCCAATTGATGACTTTGTAAAAGTTGCAATTATTCATATTCTGTAATGAAATTATTATCCATGCAATTACATCCTTGTCGAACTTTCCTTCTACATTACTAATCAATAATTATTTTCCTTGATATCCCTCTTATGATAAGAATTAGGAAAAAAATATTTGCACATTATCCTCACACAACCTTCCATTGTATTAAACCTCCCATTATATTAAATTAGTTTTTTCATAATAATTAAATATTAAATTTATACTAAATTGGTTTTTGCCTTTAATTTCTACTTCAAATTTTGAAATAATGCTTGAAAATTAATAATTGGATCCTCTTCTTCCTTACTAAAATTCGACTATGCATTTGCAAGTCTTGTGACAATGCTTGATCGAAACCTTCTAGGTGAGTAGTATGTTTGAATAGTGCCCATAGCTTTACCATAATGCCCATGTCTATGACCTTGAGATGTAACAAAATCAATTTGCATATACCCTATTTTCACACATTTAATTATTTTTTGAATACATCACCCATGTTTTATATAGAATTTGAAACTATAATGGGATAAAAAAAAAAATACAATTAGGAATACAAATTCGTATTGTTTCCCATTTATGTTTGTTCCAATAAAAATTTAAAGGAAATTTTTACTTTGGAATGTAATGGATAAACAAAAAAGAGAATAATTTGTAATTGTGACAAGTATATTTAAAGGAAAGGGCCCAAGAAAGAAACCCTAGACCCTAAGCACCACCTTATTAAAACCTTAAGGTTCTTTAACTTTCCCCCAAGTAGTTTGACTTGGGCATTCACCTAAATTGATCCTATCTTGATTTAGGTTGACTTTATTTCAATGTGACTTAAGCTACATACTGATCATTTATTAATTTTTCCATTGAAATTTTGCAGTTGAAAACTTCAAAATCCCTTGAATTTCGCTTTTCAATTTGAATTTTTCTTTTGATCGAATTTTTCCCAATAGAAAAAAGGCTGGTTGCATTCAAATGGTACTTGGGTCTTTTTAATAAAATTTTGAGACCAGGTTTTTTTTGGTGTGAAATTTAGCATTGCTCAGAAGATGTTTTGCAAAACAAGGAATATTTTGTCACAGTATTCTTATTTTTTGAAAATAAGTTGTAAAAAAGGAAACAAATTTGAGTTTGGTGCATTTCTATTCCCAGTTGCAACTGCAAAAGTAAACTAAACTGTAGAAGCTATTTTTTTGAACAAGTCTTAAAGATTGGTTTCCATTTAATGTTACATTCTTCTTGATGCTCGCCATTGATGATAAAGCATAAACTTGAAAAAAAGAGGTTGAGACACTGGACCACTAATCTACCAATTAGATGGGTGCTTTCAAATTTTTGTTTTTTGGGTCATAAGTCATTTTGATTGGCCCATCATATATATATATATATATATAACTGAAACTTTGACAGCATTTAAAAATAAAAGTTTATGTGAAGATTTAATATCTCCCAATTGGCCCACTTATACATGTGAGAAGGGAAGAATCGTGAACAAACCATATCGGATCAAAGTGTGATGCTTGGGAAACACACCCTTTAAGGACACATTGAGAACTTGGAGAACATCATTATGTGGGAACACATAAATTAAAAAATTCTATGCCCACACTGCCCCCTCCCCACCCCAATGAGCCCTCATGAGTGCATGTTCAGCTGTCTCATTTGCTCCATGCAATTTTGTTCGACTGTCTCACCATTTTTGGCGTACACTATAAGAGTACCTTGGCAACTTTGACACACACATGTTGAATAGATAACTAATTTTGAGATTTTCATTTTGACTATTAAAATATTCTTGAAGATTCAATATTTTCGTTCACAAAATTTTCTTGTTCTTTGCAAATTACAATCTTTGAGAATTTCAACATTTCCAAAAGTAGTATAATTAATCTGAAAGCTGCAAAGGTACTATGGTAATACCCCTTCCTAAGAGCGTGGGTACCTATTCTACGATTTCTCACTATTTTAAATATTACAAATATCCCATGCTTTAGACTAAATCAGGGTCTTTGAATTGAAATCCAACAAGTTTTGCATTTAATACGCCTACTGAGAGGCCTCACTCAGCAAGGTGAAGGTAAAAAACTTGGGTGCTGGTTCAACGTGGCCCGGGGATCCTTCCCATCATGCTCAATATATCACCTGCTTTGGACATTTGACCAGCAGGTCTGCCATGAACTAGCTACTGTATTGGCGCTCCACAAACTGCCCATAGTTGGTCTCTGGTCCAAAGTCCACCTCTAAAACAACCTGCTCCAGTTCTGCACAAGTATTCTACTTATCAGGCAACCACTACATAGTATTACAGTAATCATGTAAATAGAAATTATCAATCTACAACAACAATTTTAGGCCTAGTTCTTTTCATTAGCTTCTAACTTTTGAAGAAGGTAAAAATGGTTCTCACCTTCAGAGCTACCCATGAACATTCCTTATGTCTTGCCATATCCATTCAGTAGGTTCCCCATTATGATGATGAGTAACTTGGGCATCATCCAAAATTCTTTCAATAGAATGTCAAGACCTGGTGCTTATAATCCCAGAGGCCCTGTACCTTTTGAAGGTTCCACGCACCTGCCCATAAACTTCCAACATGCCCAAGCACACCGTACCCACAAAGTAATCTTGTTGCATGAGTGGCGCTATTGCAATGGCTTTCCTCTTACTTTCTTCTTCTACCTGAGAATCAGTTGTAAATGTTGGTATAGACACACTCCTCACTACTGCCATGGAGAAGGACCTGTCACTACTGTTCCTAACTATCACCACATCCCCAACTTCTGGATAAGGAGGGCAGTGGCCAGGCATCCCTAGCTGAAACAAATGGTCACGCGGGGAAACATCCTCTAACTCATAAGCTAAAAGAATCCCATTATTCTGCCCTACCACAGGCATCGGAATGAATTTGAGCATCAGAAGGTGAGTTGGTGTGATGTCATTCCTAGGCCACTGTTTGTGGATGTGGTTGTAAAACAACCATGCAGCTGTGTTGGAGAGCCATAGAAGATGATGATGCTAATGTTCCCATATTGTAGTACTTGCCTTGGAAAAAAACTCTCCTATCACCATAGAATTCATGGATGAAAAATTGGGTGATTTTGGCCTTCCATGTCCACATGTGCCATTCGTATGGCTCATTAGGCTCAACAACCACTGAATCACCAACGCAAAATTCCTTTCCATGCCTCATCCAAAATGAAAATCCTTGAACTGAAGTTTGAAAAGGTTGAGATTTTCAGTGGTCATGATCTCAATGGTGCTTCAAAAACATTGCAAGTACGAGATTGTGTCTTCTGAGATTGCTGCTTTGATGCTGATCTTCCTACCCACAATTATGCCCTTTTCTAGTAAAACTTGCTTACATGAGCATGTTGGCAACCATTGCACCAATTTGGAAACTGCTTGAGCTATTTCCTAAGAAGGCACAATCACCACACATTCTTCATGCCACTCCTCACAAACTGTCAAATCTTCGTCCATCACACAATGGACATCTGTAGGTAGTTGAAGATATTTGTGAACCTTTTTCAAAGCTCTTCCAGCTAGGAATAGACCATCATTGTTTAGTTGCATAGCTCTATGGATCTTTGTGAAAATCTGCCTAGCATAATAGCCGGTGTAGGTGACTTCACTTGTCTTTTGATTAGATGAAATGTTCACAACACTGGAAATTTCCCTTTCAAAAGAGTAAGACCAAAAAATATCATGACAACCGTGCCTCTCCACATCATCTACATGTTTTCCGTTCCTTCAGTGCCTAGACACAAAGTTCCATGGATTATATTCCTGCAATATGTTTTTGAAGTGACAGAGCTCATAATAAAAACACACTCTATGGATTAGTTTCACAAAATGAAATATAATGGTCCTACCAAGGCTTTAATTTTCAATTTTGTAATGTAACTAAGCTATCAATTAGCCATAAGATGACTAAATCGAATCTAGCTGCTACAAGTGTGAAAGAAAGGTTTTTTTTTATAAAATTTTCCTTTCTTGTTATTTTCTACCCAATTGAAACTTAGTACAAAAAATTTGCAATTTTTCAAAAAGACTTATATGAGATTTGGCAACTAGAAAACTTGCAAAAACATATGTTTGCCATCATTTTCAAAAGAAATGTTGTCACCTTAACACTAGATAGCATAGAAAAAAAAGCCCTAGAATGAATACCTGCAACATGCTCCAACGTCGGAGATGAGTTGGGCCCAACACTTTCCTCCAAGCGCACATGCCATGTTGCTAACAATTCCTGAGCATTCTACCTATTTGAGAAGTCCATCCATAGCTTCAGCTATGGGTGTAAAATAGCCTTCCTAGCTACCTCAATGAGCATTACACCTATCCCACCCAAAATGGAGTCTAGGCCCAAATCTAAATGATCTAGGACATGTGCTAAGCACTACATAACAAAAATTTGGTACTCTTTGGCCTTATAAAACCCTAGAGATTCTACACTCCTAGGCCACCTTGCTCCAAGTGTGGGGAGACTCAACTTCTTCACAAATGGTAACGCACCATCCAAATCTTTTATCTTCCCATTTCCTACAGCATATTTGACCAACATGTGGACATATTTCTTAAAGACGCACAATGCTAAATGTGCATCACATCATATGTGAGGTCACAAGAAATGTCAAAGCCATACAAGTTGTACAACCTCCAAAGACATGATTGGCCTGAGATGTCGGCTTCACGACCAACTTCATCCCTTTCCTTGCCAATTGGAAGTTCCTACCACTGCTTCAATGCGAATGCCATGTCCCATACACATCGCATGGCAGATGGATGGCTATTATGTTTTCTATTATCATGGTATTCCACCAAACCCTTATTGTCGAATCGAGCATGCCATCTTAATGTAACATAGTGACATCAACACCTAGAATACCGGCCCCCACTTTTCACTGCCCCAACTTTACATTGGGCAAGATGATCACGAGTACATACCATCACTATGGCTCGCAAAGTAGCCAAACTAGAAAGCAAATCATCAAATATGCATTCATTAATTGATTCTATAGGATATGCATATTGGATTGGGAATCCATTTACAAACACCCTTTCTAAATCTATCATGAGAGGTTTTAAAAATGTTGTCAAAATGTGGGGGTCGGCTTGTTTGATTATCTTTTAAAAACTTGATGGAATGAACATAATAAGAATAGGATCTAATGTGTTTGTTCTCCCACAATTCAATATGCTCAAATCCACTCTCCAATAATTCTTCAAACTTGTCTCTTCAAAAGCAAATCCATCCTAATGAAACATCAACCCAAAATTCCGTGAATCGCCCTACATATGCACACAAAGTATATTAGTGCATGACAAGAAACACTAAGTTTGATGGTTTTTGTTTACTTTCTATTGGACCCTATCAAATTTTTGACAATTGGTTATTAGCTTGTTTATTAGTTCTAGTTCCTGCAACATTTATGGATCTAGATAGGTTTATTTTGTTACTAACTAAAGTTTCAATATTTGGACATCTATTGCAAGTTTACTTTTATTCAAGGAAAAATATGAGGTTGCCAATTATCTAATTATCTAGTTATATATACAATTGAAAGCCACCGAGCAAGACTATTTTTTCAAAACCTAAAAAAATTTGATAACAGAAATGTTTTAAACTTACTTTCAACATGTGCCTTTGAACATTGATAAGAGTTGAACACTCTAAGCATGGAAACCTATAGTAATTTGTATTTTGAATCCCAATGTTGAAGAAATTCTTCACACTTTTGAACTAGAGGAAACGTTCGAAAAGAGTGGGAACATTTGTTGTTGGGACAAATTACAGTGGCCTCCCACTCCCCTTCAAGATTCCAAAATGCTTGATACTCACGAAACTTGCTACCATCAAAATGTTTTTAAAAACCTTTTGGCAAAACCTTAGGATCTTTTCCCAACCACCTATCCTTAGCTCTCCATATCATCAACATCTTCTCACAAATGCTTTTACTTTTACACAAGCTTGCTAACAAGGGTCCAATAGGCATATAATCATAGGTTAATATGTGTTTCTTCATTTGTAAGCAAATCGGGCACCTATGAGAATAATCTAAACAATCCCTCTTCAAATTTTGTCCTGAATTAGGCCCACACTCACAGTGCACAACCTTAAAGCCTTTGTACAAGTCCTCTACACTAGGGGACATTAGATGGGGATCATGTGGTGCTTGTGTAAACCCAGTGCACAATCGCCACCTCTCTATTGCTACAAGCCCCAACTTTATACAAATTATGAAGTTGTTTCCATGAAATTGGCAATGAAAACCCTCTAATTAGCTTAGGCTCTAAACTAACTAATGTCAACAATTTGCCAATTGGCAAGGCACCATAATCAAGTCTCCCCATCCTCAAAAACATTGGGTTCCTCTTGTAATGACCCAAACATTTGATGTAATATGTAATCTTGAAACTTGATGGACATTTGGCTTAAATCCCATTTTCCCTAAAACTCCACAATTTTGTTGGTTAAAACTTGTCTTATGGTCACAACTTTAATTGGGCCTATTGGATGTGGGGCCTGTTGGATGTTGGTCATTGCACTAAGTGGCTTGCTGGATGTTGATGAAGGTGGACTAAACTCAAAAATATTTGTTGATGTATCCTGACTTAGTCCATCCAAAATAATAACCTCTTTTGTCAAAATATTTCCAAGTCTTGCGACTAGATCAACCATTTCTTGCATGTGCTAGTACATTGTCCTCCTAGACACCCTACGAGTCCCCTAGCATGTCAAGCAAGGACATAAAACTCTTATTGCAAAATTCAATGTAGGTTCATCTTCCTCCATCTAAAGTAGCCTTCTCCCAAGTGTAAGTTCAAAAATCACCAAACATCTAATGTCACTTAAGCTTTATCTCTCCTTGATGACTATATTCAACAAGCCATAATAAACTAGTCAAAAAATACATTACACCATCTCCATTTCTTTTCATCATCTTGGTGAAATAGATGTTTCCACACAAATGGACATATTAGAGAACTTTCAATCAATAGTAGGGATTCAATGGGGTGGAAAGGAATGGAGGTTGGAAAAGGAGGTTACAGATAGAAAAAGACAACATTGGTGAACTATGATGAAAAAATCAACAATAAGTATTTCATAATCACATAGGTGTCATCATAAAATTGGAAAGCATTCACATCATTTGCTCCTTTTTTTCACATGTGTCACTTTTGTGTTGTAAACCCTAAACCCATAGCTACCAGATAGATATACTCTAGGTCTAATGTCAGTATCTATGCATCATGATCTCTTGTCCTTTGTTCCCAATGAAACAAGGGTGCGTGTCATTTTTTTTTCATTTTTCCTTTGTTCCCAATAGTTCCTTTTAAGTTCCCAATAAGTTCCCTACGTTCTCAATGTGTTCCCCAAGGTGTTCCCAATAGCACCTTGCTTTAACTGCATATGTTTTGCCCAAACTTCTCCCCTTTTCACCCATATAGGTGGGCCAAAGGGAGGCACTCCATCTTTCCATAAAATCTTCTATTTTGGGGAGCCTCCATAGTTTTAACTTTTTTTTGTGATGGGCCAATCAAATTGGCTCGTTGCAAAACAAAAATAAAATAAAATTAAAAAGGTGACTTTTGAGGCATCGCCAATTAATTAATATAAAACAGAATAAAATAACCCCGATTTATAAGATGGCATCTTGGGAGGTGGAATAGGGCTAGCATAGGCCCTGAATTCTTAGGATGGCACCTTCCGCTTCTCAAGGGCCTGATAATTTGTTACATGCTTCTTCTTATATTTTTTGTTATCCCTTAATTGAATACCTAGGTACTGTTTGAAGTATAATCTTCACCTAATTCTTTAGGAATAGTAAAGTCAAAGGATGGGTCACTCCCAAGGCTAAGGATGAAGTGGCTTTAAAAACAATTAGTAACTACACTGAAGATGGGAATTTAAGATTTTCCTTGGGTTTAGGGTTCCATTCCAAACCAAGGCTACTACACCAAATCCCAGTAGAACCTTGAAAATGGGGGGGGGGGGGTCAAAACTAACACTTGTCTCTTCCATATGAGCAGAGATGTACCTACAACCCCATGCCAGTATGTAGTATGAATTTAGGTATTGAAAAGAACATGTAAAAAAATTTCTTGTGTATGTGGCTTAGGCATAAGATGTCTTTGCTACTCTCAAATGAGTTCACAACCCTGCAAAATTATATGCGTTCTTTATGGAGGTAAGAATTTCGAACATGGCTATTGTGAGAATTTGGGTATCACACTTGCTCTTACATTGTGCATGGGCCCCCCATTCCCAAAAAAACCCAATTCTTGGTCCTCACCTTACCCAGGGTCATCACCAAACAAATTTTGGGGTTAGCCCCTTTCATTTCATTTTTCTTCTCTTATTGTCTTCAGAGGAACATTATGTGAAAAGATACAGAGTAAGCACACCACCTTGTTGATCTCCTGCATTGAAAGTGTATGGTAAAACCCTAGGTAAGGCATTCCCAAAATAAGGACCTAAGGATAACTGTGTTTAGCCCCGCATTTTGGGAATGATCCCCCCAATTTACCTCGTCATAAAGTACGGGACCAACATTATCTTAAACCTAAACATATGTAGATTAGGAGGGGTTCTTATGCCTACTCTAAAGAGTAAAAAGGATTAGTTATAAGATCACTCTCATTTTTTAAAAAGGATATTTGCGTAGTAGTGACATACGAAATACGAGTATTTTTCGAAGGTGCTCAAAAAGAAGTATTTTCAAGTATTTTTAAAAAAACATTATAAAAATACAAAGGCTTGAAAATTGGCCTTTGTATCAAGTATTTTCAAGTATTTTTAAAAAAGCCCAAGAAAACGTAAAATACGCGTATGTTTGAAAAATTTGAGAGTATGTCACTACTATGGATATTTGTGGATATTAAGTGAAATTTTTTCAATTGCATTAGTAAAGGCCAAATGCTTATATTGATATGACCTCAAAACAATCCATGAGCAATATTATTGAAACATTTTTTTAACAACAAGGGCCCCTAACCAACCATGATTTCCACAACACATTGATTGCACAATAGAGGAAAGGATTGTCAAACATAATTCTTAAATGTATGATATTTCAAAGACAAAATATCAATAGGTAATAGAAGTGTACACTTTGATTGATTCTGTAAGTATTTTCAGTTACGTGTGTGGTGACAAGCCAATTTACTCTGGTACTATAAATGAGTTTTACCATTTTAAGTTTTTAACATCCATGCTCGGAAGGGAGACCAAGAAGCTTACAAAAGATTTAAGAAAGAGCACTTAACAAGACACTTCCAAAGCTTTTTTAAACACAGTGGATTCCTATTGGTATTATTAGGTTCAAGGCTGATTTTTGCCTGATTTAAATCTGTTATTGGTATAAGGTTGATATTACCTCAGGTCATACCCAGGTAATATGTTGTTCAATAAGGGTATCATATACCCAGGTTGCACCCTATATACCAGTACAACACTGGTATGTTCCCAAAGTTCATATACCAAAGTTCCCAAAGTTTCACAAGGTGTACAAACATGATTACAATGTTGCTGATTTTTATAAAGGCCCAAGTGGCTTGTGTTTGGAGGGAGGTGGGGCCATTCCAAGCAGGTCCCAACCCAAGTAGGTCCCAACATTGATTTCTTGGGATATAAGTTTTAACCTAGTCTGTAAACCTTTCAAGAAAAACAAGTTTTTAAAGTGTGAAATGTGTTTTTTTCAACTAAAGGAAATTGACAATTTTGCAAAATCAGAAAATCAAGGACCCAAAAATAAAAGCATTGGGTCCAAATAATAAGAGAGCCATTGTTGGTCTAGTTTGGAGATATTGATAGAAAATTGGTACCAGGTGTATTACCTTAGGTCCCCCCGGGGCTTATATTGGTACAAGGTTGGCATTGCCTCAGGCCTTTCTAGCCTAGTACGATCCTTGCTGCCAGTGTTGCTACTTTGCACCAAGAGTTGGCCTACATACTGTAATGCTTCGGCAGCTTTGGCACTAATTATATATATTTTAGTATTGTTCAAAATTTTCGCCTAAAAATTCAAAGAGTTTTAAAAAAAGGGAACTATTGAATCTTTAGGAATATTCTATTTTTGAATATGAAACTTTCATAATTAACTAATTACTCGATTAGGGGGGGAGCGGTCAGTTTCAGCTTACCTAATAGGGCATCAACCGGGTAACTGGGAATGGAAATTTTACAAAATGAAATAACTGGGACCATACTAGTTTTTCAAGCAATTTTGGTGGTTAACTAAGTTTCATCCTATCCTTCCTTTTTCCTGAGCGCTTCCAGCACTGCTACACATATTTTCACTGCTCCTACCTGTACAACTACTATAATTAGTTTCAAACATTGTGCATTAAATGCTGAGTTCCAGTATTTCATACTGAGATTTAATAAAATTTCCTTACTTTGCTGGTATCACTGAAAGTGGAAATAAGGGGTGAAAGCATCCCAAAGACAGGGTGACTTTATGGATAACTCTAATAAGGAGAAAAAAAATCATCCACTTGTTGATTTTGGCCCAAGACAACAGTTTTTGCGTGCACTGCAAACTAGGTGTGTTTGTTCAACATACTACATCAATTACAACAGTCAACAAATCTACACAAAATCAAGGATCTTCCCCCCCAATATCACATCAAACTGGCTCCAGTCACATATTCCACTTGGCTACAACAAAGTGGTTAGTTTAGTTGGGATGGTCGGAAAAGCACACGTCATAGTTTCCAATTTTATGATCAAACATCATAGTTGTTTAAAAACTTGGAATCTGTATCACTTCCACTGACTCCACCTTTGAACAGGTTGCCAGTGCAATCTATTTAGGACATAAACCCAATTCCACAACAGGGATTCTCAACATTAGATCCCAATCTACCATTGGAGAATTGTGTACAGCAAGGTGAAAGGTGGGTTCACTCACAAGATTCTCCTCACTTTGATGTTACAAAAAACAATTCTTTAAAAGTTTCCGACTACAATATTTAGGAGGTGGGGGAAAAAAATTAACAAATAGATTATTTTTTGAGCAAAGAATTTTTAGCATGTTCTTTTCAGTGATATTGTTCTAACAAATAATCAGAACTAATGATGATGAAACCTTTACAAACTTACGCCAAACAAGATAATTCTTTTTTTATGGAGTTCTTTTGGCAATGGAGAAATTTTTTGTCTATGGAAATAAAATTGTTTTGACATTTTTGTTGGTTTTAGTTTTCACCATCATAATCAGAACTAAAGAAGACGAGCAAATAGGGAACTAACTTATTTTGTTTGCTTGCACATGACTACCAAGGTGACCTTTGTGAATAAATACAATGAAAATCAAACTTTCAAAGTAAATTTGTTCGAGCCAACCAAGAACCGTGTGAAAGTTAGCAATGTCTTGGCGATATTCAAGGCAATTGTTGCCATCATGTCCAATGGCAGCACGATGGAAGCAAATGACCTTGGATTAACCATGGAGTGCTTTGATTCTAGATCAAGGCATGTTATCACTCTCATTTCGGCTTTGGATCCAGGTAATTTTCTTTTAATTTTTTTTATAAATTTATCATTCCTATTTTTGGTTCAGATTTTGTCTTTGAATATTAAATTTGCATAAACCCTAAAGTGACATACTTTGAACATGGTTGTTCATTATGGATGACACCTTGAGGTTAGTTTCTATTGATTTAGTTTTGATAAAGAGTTTGTTTAGTTCCAAAACTTAGTTTCTTTTCAAGCAATTTCTTATCAAAGTTAAGTATAGATATTGATTAGTAGTTGCATTTGCAGAAATTGCAGAATATCAATATGAAGAGAAGGATTTTGAAAAGTGCATCAAAGTTGATCACTCCACTACAAAGAAAAAGAAGCAAGACAATTGCACTATTGATGCACAATTCACAATGTATGATAGGATTTTCAAGAAAAAACCAAACACAGTGTCTATGGAATGGGGTAGAGATTTCTTTAAGATTTTTCACCCCCTCCACTGGAAGGTGCACAACTAATATTTGTGCATGGTGCGTTCATGGTTTTATGATACAAAAGATGAAAAATTAATTTTTTTTGAATGCCAATCTACGGGAGCAAAAAGAGTTGGTCCACATTGTTAAACAATTTATATTAGACTGTGAGCCAACATTGGCAGCCCTTACATTCATGGAAAATGGCACCACTACATGTATGCATTGGAAGGTGGAAGACATCTATGAATGGTACAAAAAACATAAACATTACATCTCAAACAAAGCAGAAAAGGTGAGACTAACCAACAAGTTGGTTTCTTTTGTTTTCTTTTCCTCTAGGTTTTACAATTTCCATTACTAGGTGGGTTGTCTAGAATAAAAATCTGAGCCATTTTTTCATGAAAAGTTTCTCTTGGTTTGGAGATTTTGGACTTCTTTTCATGCATTCTATGATATCATGTAGACTGTAAGTAGTGGCACACATGAACCTCTAAGGCAGCGTTTTGCAAGTCGTGCAAGGAAAGGAGCCATAACATTTACCGCAAGTGCATCTAGCAACAGACCCTTGCAATTAAGTGTAGGGATTTCAAAGCGTGAGGCTGATATGGTAAGTTGGAAGAGTAATGTTTTTTCTTTTTTTTGTAAATGGGATTTGCAAAAACCCCTTTGTTTGAGATAGATCAATAGGTGTATGGCACTCCAACTAGGAGCAAGAAGTACCACACTTCCCACAACAAACAAAAGGACCTAAACAACTTTTTGCAATTTGGTAGGCACCTAGACTAGGAAAATTTTCTTCAAGTCATGCAAGTAAAGGAGCTAAATTTTTTGCAAGCCATGCAAGTAAAGGAGTTACAATTGCTGCCACAGGTCCACCTAGTAATAGATCCTTACAATTAAATGCAAGGATTCCAAGTTTGGGGGTTCCAAAACACAGTGCTCATATTGTGACTTGCAAGCTTTTTTTGGGGGGATTTGGAATAACCTTTTAATGTTGAAAAAAACTTAACTAGATCTCAAGATGCTGGGCTACATAAGATTATTAAATTTCTTTAGATATTTTGGACTTCTTCTCACGCATTTATGCACTCCCTAATGCTATGTAGATTGCAAACATTGTGTGTGACACACAAGATCATTCTAATGATCAACATCACAACCAAGACCCTAACCATGAGGAGGTAGGGCACTTCCTCCAACAAACAAAAGGACCTAGGCAATCATTTCCTAACAAACTCATAGCTCCAAGGGTGCTTCTAGGGCATATTTCTACAAACCATGTGCACAAAAACAATTCTTGCCATGATGTAAGCAAAGAGGCTAGCATTGCTACCACAAGAGCACCTAGTAGCAAAACCTTGCAATTCAGTGCAGGGATACCAAAATGCAAGGCTCATTCGGTGAGTTGGAAGAGTATTTTTTTTTTCCTGAAATATTATCGATTTGCAAAAGCCCTTTAATGTTCATGATAGATTAATTAGATCTCAAGATTCTAAGTTACAACAGAAGGTTAAACTACTTAAAGGTTCTGGACTTCTTTTAAAACCCTCCTTGGTATCATGCAGATTGTAACCATTGTGTGTGACACACAAGATCATTCTGATGATCAACATCATGAGTGTCATGATGGGCTCCAAGGATCAAGTTCTACACAGATACGTGTTCCAACACGAAAAACTTTGTAAGTTAATTTGGATTTCTAGGGTAGATTTAGATTTCAGTTGTCTTTGTTTGTGTATTTTTGTTTTCCAATATTGTAACTAATAGGTACCTATCAATATATAGAATGTAATGTGATTGTAGGTTGTCAATTGAAGCAAAGCCGGAAAGAAAGAAGGAAAAATGTGTATTTGAAGAACTTCCAATGAGAGTGGTCACCACCCCAAACACAATACTCCAAGTAAGAACTCTACATTATATTTTGTTGTTCATGATTTGGTTAGTCCAAAAGGTTCCTTCAAGTTTAGGGTTTTGTTGAGCATTGGGGTTTTTGTTTATTTTAGGTGTGTGTAGTAATTTGACATGTCGCCTTTTGAAACTTCTACTTTAGGGAGTTTGTTTTGAAAACCTTTCAGTAAGTGCGAAGAAGACCATTGCAATGGTCACTATGGATTTGGACAGTGTCCATGATGTGGTGTCAAATATTTCTAAGTTTGCTGCCACGATTTTTGCTGATTTGTTCAACCACAAAGGAAAAGAAGAAAACAATGGCAATATGAGAATGGAGCATTTGGACAGAGTGGTAGCCTGGGCATTAAAAGAATTCAGAGTAGGAATAGTTGACTTACCTGCAATGGAGAAGGATGGAGTCCAGAATCTGTTCCTACAGAATGTCAAAAAGTTGTGAACAATTTGATAACAACTTGAGGTATGTCATGGTAATTGTCATATTGCAACCTTGTCAAATGTTCAAAATAGAGCATGCTTCTCATCATATCTGCATTGTGCAAGATCTGTATCAAATCTCTAAATAAGGTTAAAGTGTGTTGTTCTCTAGCACAATGCTGAATTATTAATCATCTTGTGGATTGACAATCTGCAGGCATAGTAGTGTTGTATATCTCTCAGTTTTGAGTTCAATGTTGCCATCTTGTGTTTTTCTGGGCTAATTTGTGCATTGTTCCTCTTCTCAATTGCACTCATTATCATGTTACCTCCGAAGCGTTATCATGGGGATTTCTTCAACAAAGTTGTAGATATGTCATGATGTTGTTCATTGATGCTTGGTCATTTCAGGCTCTAGCCAAGGAGCAGATTGTCAATCTCCACAGAGAAACATTGACGTCATGAACTTGCTGCTTTTCTTGGCTGAAGTTTGTGGAGATTTCAGGTCCACTGGAATGAAAAAGTGGTTTGCAAACAGGGACAAAGGCATCTTTTGCAGTTGACAGGTTCAATCACTTCCTCAAAAATCTAAACATGCCAGTTGTCTGCATTGCAGCTATAAAAAGAGGGGGAGGGTCCCATCGAATTTGGCCACAATGTCCAGTGCATTGTGCAAGAAGGTGTGTTTTCCTTTTGCTTTCTTAAATTGCTCTATTGCCTTCAACTACGCTTCATATGCAGGAGCTGAAAATTGATAAGTTTCCTGTTCCTAAGATTCAGTCTCTAGAAACATCATAAATTACCATACTTGTGACGTTCATGCAGCCTTACAAAATGATTTTGGCCTGAATCTGCTTGGGAAGGCTTATTTCCATACTGGATGTTCATAAAAACAGCAAGTGCACACAACCATCTGTATCAACGAGCTCAAAATTTGTGACCTAAAATGTATAGCATCTGAGTAATAATTGATGGTGTGCTTGAACACTATTTTCAGTTGTCAGAGGGGGCCAACCTTTACCTCTCCATTCCCTTGGTTGATATGCTTGCTTTTATAGGGGCAAGCTAGAATGAAATGAAAGTAGTGATCAGAAGCTAGTTGCAACTTGAATGAGGATGCTATTGACTTTTTTCTTATCTTGAGTACTAGCCAACATTGAGACTGAGTCTTCCCTTTGTTTCTGGGAATGTGACAAACATAAGGATGCAAGTTTTGTATATTGTTTAGAGTTCAGTTTCCCGAAGATGCATGGAGACCATCTTCATGGAAATACATATTTCAGATCAAGAGGAGAAATCAGCACACAAATTTACCCTGCAAAATCAGTATAACAACAGTTCATATAGATAATTCAACACCAGAAATATACCTATACTAGAAAATTTACACCCAACAATTCCTGTTCCTACTTCAGTAGATCCTACCACACAAGCCAAGGAAATGTCAATCATCAGACATCCAAACTTGCTTTGTCCTGTTTCAAAAATTTCCAATCAATCTCACACCCAGAAATCTCGACTCCTGATGTTCTCAGCAGACAACAGAGGCTTAGGTTCAATGTTTACACTGACACAATCAAAACTAAAACAAATTTTCAATAAAAACATAATGAAAACAAACTATGCAAACATGTTAGTCATAAAATATATGTTGTTCATTTGTATGTCAAAGAAAGAAAATTCAAAACCAAAAGAGTAGTATGCAGAACTAATAATATTTTCCAACCAAATTCATCACATTCAAATTATTTATAACAAACAAATTAAACAAAATTATGAAAAAAAAACTTACAAAAGTAAATGAAATCAAAAACCAAAACAAATTATTGTTATTTTCAATAAGCCAAAAACATAACTATGATTCATGCAATCGAAATGAATTAACATACATATTTGATAACTAATTTCTTTGCATTCCTACATGAAAAAAAAAACAATTATAATTCATATTATTTCCCTTGAAATTTATTCAAATCACTTCAAGTTATCTAACAATAACATTTATCAAAACCAATATAACTTTTCAATGAAAATAAATGAAAACAAACTATAGAAAGACATACCTATTTAATAAATAATTTATTCTATAAACAATAAAAAACACGAAAAAATCCATATACATACATACATATGTATACACACAAATATATACGTACACACTTCCACACAAATAGACCCACATACATATATATATGGACACATACATACATGCATATACACACATATACATACATACAAATGACAAAACAATATACAATAAACTCTCTCTAAACTAATACTGTGTAAATAAATGTTTTCTCTAAACTAATATGCGGGCACAGGCTCGTGGCGGGCCTCATACTTAATCTAATAATTCTTTATAAACTGATATTCAATATCTTTTTCCGATCCCATAGCATTTTATAAACTAATACATCATACATATGGCACCAAAAAAGCGATGAAATCAGAGGAAACACCTTCGAAGGAGGGTACTTTAAGTGTACCCAGAGTGCAACTTTCCACAACCTCACTTTCTGCCAAGATTTCTACCACTCATATCATATGATTTTCTACGTGCTTCTTTGATCCTCCACCAAGCTCCACAATGTTCCATTACCTTCCCCAATGATCCATGACCTTCTACTAACCTCCATGACCTTCCATGCTGCTCTGGCAAGTTTCGGAATGATTTTTATTATCCCCCACTAGTGGGTGCCCGTGGCCAAAGGCCACTGTGAAGCCCCTGTGTGAAATCCAGGTCCCAAAATTAAGATCCCACATCCTGAAAATCACGTCCTAAAAGTTTTCAGGTTTCGGTCTTGGACGCGAGTGTGAAAATCCAGGCCCCAAAGTTGAGATCTCAAGTCTTGAAAACCATGTCCTGAAAACCATATCCTAAAATTTCCCAGGCCCCAAAGTTGAGATCCCAAGTCCCGAAAACCATGTCCTGAAAACCATAATAAGTCCTGGGCAATTTAGGGCGGAAAAAAAAAAAAAAAAAAACCCTCCCTGGGCCCCCCCCACCCCTGCTGGCTCCAAACGAAAAAAAAAAAAAAAAACACCTCCCTGGCCCCCCCCCCACCCCTGCTGAGTTATACCCATTACCCTTTTCGGAATCCGACTGTCCGGGCCGGTTTCCGGTCTCGGAATCCAACTGTCCGGGCCGGTTCCGCCGGTCTATTAAAACGCGGAACCGTCGTCGGACGGACAGACGGACGCACACACATGTTATAATTATATATATAACACGGGCTCCAGCCAATCAGGAATAACTGCATCAAGACACTGACACCAATTTCTTTATAGGAGTAGAGTCTTCCATCATCTTCTTCTTCCGAGATGAGGAACTTGGATGGACGGAGGATGGGACGGATGACAGGACGGATGGATGGAAAGGAGGACCAACACCAACCAACACCGCCGGACAGACGGACACCACGGATATTATTATGTTGGAGATATAATTTGTGTAAACTAATGTCCTCCATAAACTAATATCTTCCGGCCGGTCCCAAGGATATTAGTTTAGAGAGAGTTTACTGTATGGGCAGGGCCTGCGTGCTTGCGATGCCTTGTTTTCTCCTCCCTAAGAACTTCCTAGAAAGATTGTGCCACGATTGGCAACAGAGTATGCGCTTGACCGATTCCGCGCCATCACTCATCCCTAAGAACTTCCTAGAAGGATTGTGCCACGATTGGCGACAGAGTACGCGCTATACTGATCCCGCGCCATCACTCATCCCTAAGAACTTCCTAGAAGGATTGTGCCACGATTGGCGATAGATCACGCGCTTTACCGATACATGACACAATTGAAAAGAATACTCTGGATTCAATGGCCTTTGGAGTTCAAATTTAACACTTGTCACATTGGATATAACCACTAAGAAGCCTCACTGAAAAAATAATGAATGTTTGGGTGTAGGTAGCTGATATGTAGGCACTATGCACTCTCAGGAGCGCAGAGAAACAATGATGCAGATGCAGAAAACTACAATGAGCAGAATTGTGGTAGAACAAAATTGACTTGCTGCACAAAAATGTTGGATCCAAGGAACTAAGACCACTCACAGATAGTAGGGTAGAACTGCTCATCTTCGATCACTACCCTATCATCAAACATTTTGTTAGATCATCATATGTGCTTCATTTTAAGTGATTAAAAATGTTATGGGAACACTACCTCAAGCTCTAGAATTCATCTTTCAAGCGCCAAGGAAAAAGAGTAATGATAAAATAGTAAGAAAAAAAAAAAGCTTTTTAACTCACAACACACATTTTTTTCTTTTTTTCCCTCTTTGAACTCTGTTATTTTCTCATGTCTTGTTTATTTTAAATGGTTTAAAGTGCTATATGCGTGTCGCCCTTAGTTCTACAAATAATCTTGGAACTCTAATAAGAATAGAGTAACATAAAAGCAGTTTTTTTGAGTGCTGGACAACCAAATTTATAGTGTTCAATGGTTTTTTTGAGGTTTTTAACCCTATAATTTGGGGGCTGTAACTTTGTCAATTCTAATATGTTTTTGAAGATTTTTTGTGCACCAGATGCACCAATAGAAGGGGTTCAAGTTTTAATCCGACACCAGAAACAAAAGAGCCCTCCCCTTGGATTTGGCCTGCCCTGGGCACTAAAGTGTTCGGTCACTGGCCGTTCTACCCTAGTATCCCTGCTCCCACGCCTTTGGACTGTCTGGATGCAGCATGGGCATTGGACCATGGGTTTGAAATGTGTGAATGTACCTCATATTATAAGGGTGGATGCTCCCCACTTTAGAAGCACACGCCTCACAATTTCAACTTTGGTTGCAGGCCACGAAACAAATGCAATCGTGAAGGCTGACTCCGCTACCGATACTTTTGGAGGGAAGTATACTGATGACGTCTGGGTAGAGAAAAAAAAGTAGTCTCCAACAATACCTATAAACCCATCCTTTTCTCGTCAATTTATGTTATACATCTGTCGGAAAAGCACTGCAACTTTTCTTTCTTTGTTTTTTTTTATTTCTCACCTGCCCTGTGCTTTACTTAGGGGAAGGCTGTAGGGACTACCTAGACCTTTCCCTATAGTTCATCATATTTTTGTCCAAACCCGTTCACATTCTACAAAATCCCAGTCACCCATTTTGGTTCACACTAGAAAGGAAGACTCCACTTGTGCATCCTTATTTAGAGACTTTTGGTGCACCAAGTTTCGTGTTTCAGCTCCGATTTAGGTTTTTGCTGTTTGAAGAGAGAGATTGGGAGCAGTGCTGATAATGGCTTCAAGTTTCTTGCTCTTGGCCGGAGAGGCTATAGCTGAGGGTCTGGACCTTACGTCTGGAGATAATGAGCAGTTCTTGAAGCTCAACAGACATCAATGTAAATGTGTTGCTCAGAAAATGTCCGAGTGTCGAGAGGTTTTACAAGTTTTGGAGCCTGCCGTCGGTTCTGTTGTGCGGTGTGAGGCAGCCCTGAAAGAACTCTACCGAGTTCTGACAAATGCTTTGTCCCTTATCAAGGATTGTCGTTTCGAGCCGTCGCTTAAAAAGGATGATCGTAGCGAGCCGTCGCTTAGCAAGGATGATCATCACGCATCGTGGCTCAGAGCGGCGATTACACAACGTAGTTATGATAGGTCGGAGGACTTCGCGGAGATTTGTTCTGACTTGCAATGGTGCACTTCAATAGTCTCGATCGGGTGTTTACAGAGCGCTGCAACTCTGCAGGATCCCGTTTTGGTGCCAGAACACTGTGACGGAAGGTTGGGCGTTGTGGATCTCCAGAGGGCCGCCATTCAAGACCGAGAAGATTTGAGATCCAACTTGGAGCCCCTAAAGCAAGGCCATGTTTGTGATGATAGTTGTGAGTTTTCCCAGACCGACTCAAGCCTTGCTGCACACTTGTTGGAGAGGTTGAATAGCAAGCACACTCCTACGACCACAGAAATTTTGACTTCCTCATTGTGGAAGGTGGATGCTCGAGACCTCCCTGATAGGAAGTTCCTACGGGTACGGACCTATGCAACTCTTCTGGAAACCAAATGGCTAGGACAGAAACATACCAAGAAGATATTCAGTGATTATATGCATCGGATTTTCCAAAATGAATCTGAGGTTGTGGCCGGCCTAAGTCATCCGCATATATTGAGGATAGTTGGTAGTTCTGTAAATGGAATAACAAACCGGAAGTACGCTCTCGTCATGGAGCTCATGCAGGAGGACCTTTCTGAATTTTTGGAACGAACTACGGTTCCACTGTCATTCCTTACTGCAGTAGATCTTATGCTTCAGGTGGCACGAGGATTGAAATACTTGCACAGTAGACGCATAGTACATTGCGACCTCAAGTCGCTAAACATTCTAGTGGCATCTCTTACAGCTGCCCCTGAACTGGAGCCCTGCCTAAATGCGAAGCTGGCCAGTTTTGAGTTGTCCACAACAAAAAACACCAGCAGCACCAGTTACTTCCTGCAGACAAAAGACATTGGCACTCGCAAATGGATGGCTCCCGAGGTCTTCGGAACCCCTGAGGATGAGACCGACAACGGCTCTATGGAGCCATTTGATCTGAGAGCACACCCTTTCAAAGCCGACGTGTACAGCTTCGCAATTGTGTGCTCTGAGATCCTGACTAAAAAACAACCTTTTTTAGATGTAGCATTCACACGTCTACTTAAGCATATAAGAGATGGAGGGCGGCCTGAGCTTCCTGACGGATGCCCAAGAAGGTTGGCCTCCTTAATAAAAAGGTGTTGGGAGTTGGAGCCTCGAAGCAGGCCTGGCTTTCCCGAAATTTGCAGAGAACTCAGATACATCAAAGGCCTTCTGCTCACAGGTAGCGCTATTCTTTCTCAAAACACTATTACTACTCATAACAGATAGTCGCCTACCAGGTCGAAAGGCACCACTTAAGACTGCAATATCTAACATGGGGTATTTGCAATCTGTTTTCTTTGAAAGACTTAACCACTAGCTGAAGCAAACCATGCATTTGCAGTACACACAATTTTGCAGCCCCCTTACAGTGAAAACAATGCATGCTTCATGTAGATCTTCTTCATCCAAAGAAAACCAGGTCACTTACTCATAATTGTTTACTTTGCTCCATGCCACAGATGCCACAGATGATGAAAGAAAGGACCAAGAAGTGGGCATTGTTCGTTTCTCAACAGGGCCAATTAAGGTAACTTATGCAGGATTGCAGTTCCACCCATCAAGGACAATTGCTTAATTTCCACACCTGACACTGAAGGAGTCCAAGTATGAGTTAGCTTCTGATCAATTTGATGTTGAAGAGCTATTTGTAATATGTATTGTTTAAATGTGCAGACGTAAGTTACTATATGGTTGCCAATAGTCACACATGAATTATAAACGAGGTCGTGTTTACAACCTGATCACAAGTAAATCAGGCTGACATATTTTGTCACTGTGACAAACTTATATGGTTACCAAATGTAGGTCCAGGGCACTTGGGGAGGACATGGAAATCCTTTTTCTGATGGTGTAGCAACAGGCATCAAAGGGTTCAGGATCACAAGCGGAAATGGTGTCATCATGTCTCTTCAAGTTGAATATGATATATGTAGCCAGTCCTGTATATCCACACATGGTAACATTTCTGTTGGAAAGGTTGAGGAGGTGAGGTTTGCATGCTACACTTCAATGGCATTACATTTGGTGCTGCTAATGGCCAACACTAATTATTGAAATTTATACCATGAGTTTTTGTGTTGACATAGGAGTACTGGTATGGAAGAAAAATAGTCATATTCAATGTGTCATCAGTTGGCTATAACAACAAAGAAGTTTCTATGGAATGATCACATGTAACATGACATGTTTTAACGTTTGAATTTCGACAAATGTTAAATACAGATCTAGCAATATTGGATCTAGTTGAGATCCAAAATCAGATGATGAATGGACTTAGACAAGTAGGTTGAAACATGATGGAAACTGGATTTATATGAAAGTTATGTCATGTGCATTGGTTTTATATTCTTGGATTTAATTCAAATATATTAAAATGTTTCAATGGTTAATAAAATCCAGTTCTAGTTTTAGGTGCACAAATATTGACAGTGTCTTCATTTAATGAATCATGATTTGTATGCCCTGTCTAAATTTTCTATGCCCATCTTGTATTGTGCAGATAAAGTTGAACTACCCGTTTGAGTATCTTCAACAAATTGAGGGATCTTATGGGGAAGTACCTTTTTATGAGGGACTACACTTGATAGGTATTAGCTCCATCACATTCAAGTCCAATTTCACAGCCTATGGCCCTTATGGGAAGCCTGGAAAAGACACTTTTGAAAGTGAGAGTGGGAAAATAGTGGGCTTTTGGGGAGGTAGTAATGGTGGATGTCTTGAGAGTATTGGGGTATTCACAATTAACCCTACTTGATTGTACATTATCTGGTAATTTATATTGGAATAAGTATTATAAGCTTGACATTATGGTACAATCGGCTACCTTTTGAATTGAATTTCAGTGATTAAGGGTCGGTCTCAACATTGAACAACAATCATTTGTGAGATGTAGTTGTTCAAAATGGAGCTCACCTTAATCCTACTGGTGTGGGTGTGATGTTCAGTGCATATCCCTATTTTTTTCATCATGTCTAATTTCTCCTGAAGTCTAAACATAGTTTTTTTTAGTTTAGGGCCAAAAATGTGCAAGGATATATATTGTATTCATATATTGTTAATAGCCTAATTTGGCTAAATCAGCTTATGGATGATTGCCACCTGGCTACATCACAAAATTAAAAACAAAACACTGGCTCAAAGTTACAAATTCCAAACTAGCCCCAGTATGGAAATCTTATCCACAAATAATCCAAAACTCGATCTTGAATAAAAAAGTGTTGGAATCACAAGGACAATATCCAAAACCTCACCAAAGGTTCCATCAAATCCATACTGCAGTGCAGGGCCAGCTTCAACACCTGTTTGTTGAATAACTTGTTAGTTTTGAAGATCCATGTTTATATACAATTCTCTATCTTCACTTCACAAAATTTTGGTTTTTGAAATTTTTAACATTTCGACTTGAACAATATAATTAGTGTTGAAGCTAGCAAGGTACTAACTACTAATGTAGATACTTGAAACCAAAATCACAATTCTTTTGAAAACCTGAAACTGCACAACACTGGTTGTTAGTTGTCACCTACTAGTACTATTTATGCAGATTTAACTCCCCATACCAAAACTATCATTTTGCATTCTCCTGTTGTTGCAAAGAGGATAGCTACTCTGTGAAGTTCAACAGAACACCAAAATATGCTGGCTTTCTTGTTTTCTTTGTTTGCCTTTGCCTACCAAATAACAATATTTATTTGTCCATTGCTACACTTAGTAATTGGAGATTTGAACACATAATAGGATCATATAATGTCTCCCTTTAGCATTTTATGAAATAATTGGCTACATGTATGAGCTTTACATTATTTATTTAACTACATAACATTCCATCTTTTCAATGTACATGTTTTGCTTGATCAATAATACGACCTTGAATTTTGGTGCAAAATGGAATATTGTGGGCTCAAAAGTTTGGTAAATAGTATTGTGTAAATGTCAAAATTTGAGTCCATGCATCCCTACCAAAATCCACTTCCTTTTTAAGTCTATAGAAGTGAACTGAAAGGTGGCAAACAAGAATCGAAAACCAAAAAAAAAACATAATAGATTGTCCATGTTATGTAACAAAATGGATGAAAAATGATTAATATTTTCATTCATACCAAACATATTACACATTTTTATAATGTTGAGCAAAAGTCTTGAAATTTTCATATTATATTACAGTTCATTTTTAGGTTTAGTAGTATATTTTATTTTTTTGAAATTGTTCAATTTTTAAATATATATTTGTTTCAAATGTCAAAATTTAAGGAAATTATAAGGGAAGAAAAATTACAAAAAATGGTGAAAACTCAAAATTGTTTTGCTTTAGGTCAATCCACCATTGAAAAACGAGTATCTAATAATTCACATCATTTTTTTATCCTATATTTTGGTGGAACATTATCTCTCCTCGTTTTTTCAAAAATAAATAATGAAAAATGTAGTAAAAGGTTTCATTAAGAACTAGAGGTTCTAAGTCCAAAGAACTTGCCAAGAAAATTGCCTAGATATATTGTCAAAATTCCATAAATTTTTATTTTTGTTGCCAAAGTGGATTTTGAAAAATGAAATAATTCTTTTGCACTTAAATGTTGAATTTGAAAAGATATTACAATATGTTGAAATGCATTTTGATAAATAAATAAATAATTTTACATCTCCACTGATAAATTCAATTTGGACCACAATAACCATGTCACATTATCATAGCCTTTTTCCTTCACCTTGGAGTAATTAAATTCTTCAAATGCAAATGATTGGACTAATCTCTAATAACTTCTTGGTTTGTTATTAACTAATGCCTCTTTTATTTTCCATCTCTTCACTTGTTACTATAGTTTGGGTTTTTGATTTCATGGATAGACCATTGCTATGAATTATTGTTCTTTTCATTAAATAATTATTTTGCTTAGTTTTTTTCAATAGTTATTAAACATGCTTACTAATTTATGTGTTGGGGGAAAGTTTATGTGTTGACTCACGATGTTGTGTAGCCCAAATATTTGACTATATCTTAATATATCTTTTTACATTTTTTAATAAAGATATGTTCACACCTACTGTTAAAACAATGGTAACTGCTTTTGAAGAAAATGTTAAAATACTAGCATCCACACTTAATGTTATGGTTACCATTAAAAACGATGTGGCATCTAACATGGCATTCAATGACAACACATTATTAACAAAAGAAGTAAATTAATAGAGAGTGGTAAAATGTTACTAAAATAAATAAAAACGAACTTTGGAAGAATGTTAAATTGTTTGGCCCAAAATCAATCATAAGTTTGTGGTAAGTTAAAAATTTCAAAAACTTTTACTACACTTAAAATCCAAGCACCATTGTCAGAACTTCTCAACAAAACTCCAATGGAATTGCAACACATTTGCTAGAGCTTCCTAATTGTAATGCAACTACATGTACGCCATTGCTAGAGCTTTTTAATTGCAAAATGATTACAAAAGTGCCATCACCAAAGCTTTCTAACTACAACACAATTATAAGAATCCCATCATTAGAGCTTCTTGATTGCAATGCAACTACACATACGCCATCATTAGACATTACAAGAAATCAGAACCTTTGAGAAGACCAACTTGACCAAAGTGTCCATATTGACCAAAAGGTATGTCCATTTTGACTAAAAGTTTAAGGCATGAAAAACACATGTTACATTTGACCAGTACATTCAACTATAGTGACCTTTTTTACCAAGTGTTAAGCTAAAGATCTAGTCAAAATGGACAAATGTCCATCAAAATGGCCATGGCATAATCAAATTGGCCATATTGCATTAATAGGGTTTAGTCAAATCAACCGTCATGATTTGACCCTTAGTCAAATGAACCATTATGATTTGACATTTAATCAGCTTACTTGTTAAGCTTAGGTTACTTATTTAACCTAACATAACTAGTAGGTTAAGCTAGGCCTAAACTGCCTATCCAACGTAAAATAGTTCTAGTAAGTTAGGCTAGGCCTAAACTACCTATCTAACTTAACATGGTTCATAAGTTAATAGGCTAATAGGCTACTTGTTAGGTAGTAACTTAGTTAGTAACCTAGCTAGGTAGGTTAACCTAGACCTACTTAATAGGTTACCTAGGACATAGTTTAAGATTACTAAGTAGTTTATAATTAGATAGTGTAAGCTTTCTAGGTAGGTATCCTAGGTGACCTAGGTTTATTAAATAGACTTATTAACCATGTAGGTAGCCCATTAGCTTAAGCTTATCAAAAGTATGTAGGCTAGGCTTACTAGGTAAATAACATAGGTCATTTAGGCCTTGAAGGTAGGTAGCTTATCCTACTAGCTAAGTAAAAAACCTAAGCACCCTAAGCCTACTAGGTAGGTAGCCTAACCTAGGCTATCAAGGTCTATTTGATAGAACTATGTATGTGACGTAGGCCACCTAGGCCTATAAAGTAAGTAGCCTAATCTAAGCCTACTAGGGAAGTATGTAGCTTAACCTAAGTCCATTAGGTAGGTAGGTAGGTAGGTAGTTTAACCTAGGCCTACTAGGTAAATAGGTAGCATAATTAAGCTACCTAAACCTACTAGGTAAGTAACTAGGCTACCTAGGTATGTAACCTAACCTAGGCTACATAGGTACGTACATAACATAACCTAGGCCTAGGTAGTTTAGGTTAACTTAAATTAGGCTTATAGGTAGGTATGTAACCTAACATAAGCTACCTAGGCCATCTCCATCATAAATTTAATATTTCATGATTTAGTAATGGAAATCGTGCAATTTTTGTTCAATCATAATTCATATGTTTCACACATTAATATCGTGTATTGAAAACACATTTGAAGCATGGATTTATTAGAAAGATGCAAAATTTGTGACATTCATTCATTCATAGGTTCATACTTCATTCGTGAACACATTTATTCGTGTGTCAAACATGTTTTCAACGTATGATATTCATGCATAAATTGTACAAACCTATGAATGAACAAGCTTTGCAAGAATTTCATTATTAATTTGTCACATGTTAAATTTGGGATGTAGGCCTATTAAGTAGGTATGTAACTAACTTAAGTTAAACCAACTAGGTTACTAGGTAGGTAGCCTAGCTTAGTATTAGGTAGGTAGTTTAAACTTAGACCTACCTAATAGGTTAGGCTACTTACTTAATATGCATAGGCTTGATCTATTAATAGGTTAATATGTATTTATGTAACCTATTAAATAACATAGGCATAGGTTGTTTACTAAATAGGTATAAACATAGACTTAGTAGGTACATATTAGGTTTAATAGACTATAACCTACATGTTATTCAAGTACATGCATTTATTAATAAGTATTTCTTACCTACCTAGGTTAACCTACCTATAACCTATCTATTTATGTAAGTAGTGTAAAAACATTCAAGTTTATTTAGTGCAACATGTTGAAAAAAAAGTCATGAAAATTGATTATAATATGTTGGTCCAAAATCGTGTTCATTACAATATGTTGTCCAAGAAAATCACCTTATGGGGTGGTGGTGCAATGGTTAAGGACTTAATCAATGTTAATTAATGTGTAAGTGAGGAGTTCAAGTCCCAACACTTGCAACTTAGGTTACCTTGGCTACTTAGATGTCCTAATCAAGTAGCTTAAGTTGCAAAGCTTATTAGACTAGCTAATGTAAGCTATTTGGCCTAGTCTAGGGGGCTTGGCCTAGCCTAAGTGTTCACTAGAAGAAAAATGTTAATTTACAATTACAATTTATGACTTAAAAAAAATTGCAATCAACTTTGCAACTAAAAACTCCTTTAGTTGCATAAGTGAAGTCACATTGAATCTTTAATCACAAATTATGATTTAGTGTGATGTTAGCACATTTCACATGGATGAAATATATTATCAACATATACACTTCTATCCTATAACTAATGTATAACATTTGCAACTACTAACTATTATTTTACAACTAATAACTAACTTTATCACTAATTGCCATTTGTCAACATAATATTTTTTTGGGCAAACTTTTTTAATCATTGAAATATCATCAAAAATTTATAGATTTCATGGGTTCATTCCAAATTTGTGCAAAATCTATTATTTCATGGTTTCGTATCGTTTACACATGAATGTCATGCATTAAAATTTAAATAAATAATTACTTATATAGGTGGGTAGGTAGGTAAAATTATGTGCATAAAAAATACCTACCTATTTAAGATACATACCTACCTAAGCTATTTACTTATTTACCCACCTAGCTACCTAAATAAAAAGGTAAATAGATAGGTTGGAAGGTAGGAAAATAGGTAGGTTGAAAAGTAACCATGTAAATATTTTTATTTTATTCTATGTTTTGATTTTAGGGTTAAGTTTATTTGAGCTCATCAATCACAAATGGCACATGATTTTTAGTGTGAAATCCAAAAAGTAAACACCTTCTTTATATATTTTGTAAGATGACATTATAAAACAAAACATATTGGTTAAACCTTTTAGTTACACTTTAGTTGCAAATTCAATTCCACCTAAAAATGATTATTCCACAAGTTTTGTGATTGTTTTTTAGTTTTGAAAACTACACAACTAAGTAAGTAAGAAAATAAGTAACTAATTAATCAATTAATTAGCTAATACTTAACTATAAACCCATCCACCCACTTACAAAACTACTTACTACATATTATTATTTAATTATTTTAATAACTTTAGAAATAGCATTAATCATTATTCTTCCATGGTTTCCAATAACTAATCAATTGGTTCATAGTAACAATTCAAAATTAAAAATAAATATTCAAGAAATAATTCTTTTATATTTAATCAATTAATCAAATATCAATTTAATCATTTAAAAAAAAATCTCTAATTATTCCAGAATTATTTCTAAACTAATAATTTTCTATTTAATCAATTACTTAAATAGAAACATTTTACTTCTAAACATAAACCTTCTAAATTACAAATGATCAACTAATTAAATAAAAATAAATTAGGTGTTAGTTGATTATCTAGCAAAATAAATGATTAACTAATTGGTAATTCCTGAATATTAACTATAAATGATTAAATTTCTAATTTACTAACTTAATTAGTAGATCTTAATTGAATTTTAATAAACCATTGACATTAACTGATTAATATTTATTAGCTATTAACCATAATTTTGATTAATAAATATTAACTATCACATTGTTGAAGTAAATATCAATAAATTAATTCAAAAATTATTAATTTATATTGAAAAATTATTAATTTATTAAAAGTGAAGTATTAAAAATTTATGAAATTTAATTTTACATTAAGCAAAAATTAAATAGATTTTAATTAATCATTAATAGTAACTAGAAAATTTAATTTGTGAAGAATTTATTATTCATTATTCATTGGTAGACTAAATATTTACTAATTCATAATGATTAACTATTAACCATAACTTTTGATTAACTACCTAAGTCAGATTACTGAGATATTTCAAAACTAATCATATATTTTAAATGAATTAAATAAGCAATAATTATATAATTATTATCTGAATAATTATTTATAATAATATTTATTCCATAGTAAACAAATATAAAATAATATTTAGTAAATTATTGATGAATCATTGGTTGATAAATATCAAATATAGATTATTTATTTATAAACTTATTGACTTGTTCATAGAAATAAAATATTTTTTAATTAAATAACTATTATTTCATTTTTAAAATTAATCAATTAATTAATATAAATGATTCATGAATAATGATTAATTATTGTATCAATTTGCAATTTATATATCTAATTAATCAACAAAAAGTTTTGTATGAATGAATAAATATTAATTTATTATTTAATTAATTGGTATTAATTTCAATAAAATTAAATGGTTAAATAAAGTTATTTAGTTCACACTTTATACTAATTAATGGATTATTTGAAAATAATATTTGCTAGATAGTTAATGTTCGTTTAATACAACAGTTATATCATATTAATATAACCTCGATACTATAATTTAATCATACCTTAATAAACTTGATATGTTTTTAAATGAACCATATAAAATCAAAATGATTTTTTTCAGTCCAAGATGGCCATAATATAGTAAAATATATGTTTAATATATTTTGAATACAAATTAAATATCTTAACATAAGTCAAATATGCTTAATATACTTTGAATATAATTTAAATGCACTTTAATATGTTAAATAAACTTAATAGATGTTTAATATACCTTGAATATAATTTATAATATACTTTTAATATAGTCCACAAAACCCTAATGTATGTTAATAAATGTATAAACACACCATAATAATTACCCAAATTACAACTAACTTTACAACTAAATGTACATAAGAACGTATTTTTGGATGAAAAATCCAAAAAATTAGTCCATATGGAAGGATGTGTAGTTTAATACTTGCACAATAGTCACAAAAATAGTCATAAAGTTTAAAAGATGATGACTAGTTGTAAAAGTGATGAAACAAAGTTGCAAATGATAGGTAGTTCCAAGGCGTCACATGTAGTTGCAAATTTAATGATTAGATATATTTACAAGATTTTTTCTAGTGTTTAACCTAGGTGGCTAAGGTTAGAGTAGGGTAGGTAGGATAGGTAATTAATTAATATTTTCATATAAAATTTAAATAATATATATATTTCGTTGTTGCCCAAATTATATTATTATCACGGTGGTTCGGTAAAAAAAATTGGTAAAATAAACCAAATAAACCAACCAACCAAAAAGACCTAATTGAAATGATTAGGTCTAAACCAATTTGTTCAAAATGGCATTTTGGTCAAGTTGGACATGGGGTTAAAAAAAACCATATGGAGTTTTTTTGACCAAAATTCTTGGTCAAAAAGGTCGTGATTTCTTGTAATGGGAGTTTATTGACTACAACACTACTTCTATAAATGGATCAAAAAAGTTTAGACAATTTTTTAGCACATAAAAATGTAGAGAATCCAAGTACCTAGAAATTTCAAGTTCATTATAAGGTTCACTCAATTTCATGAGCATTAATTTATATTCAATTACACAACATTTCGTATGTAAAAGGTTTGGAGATTCATGTGTTTGAATAGGATAATGCAAAATCATGACTAAAACGTAGAGGTAGACCACAAGGTAGAGGGGGTAGGATCCAAATGAGGTCCAAGAATGTTGTTGCTTTTGAAGCATAATTTAAATCCATCTACGAATTAAATAGTGCAAAGAAATCTTACTAGCCGAGTTGGGAATATCGAGAAGTGATGGCATGAATTCAAGCAAAGCGAAATGAATACCTTGTAGGATTGGATATGGTTGATCCGAGAGATTAGTTTGAAAGTGTAAGTTGTAAGTGGCAGAAGATTGCAAATGCGATGAATGCAAGTGGGCATTTATTGCTGCCAAGAAACAGTGTTGCTTGTAAAGACAAGTGGGGCGTAATCTACAAAGACTTCAAGCACATTTTGACTACATGGCTTCAATAGGAAACAACACAAGGTATTAGGATTTGACCTTGCAAGAAAAAACGAACTTGAATGTGCTTCACCATTACAACAAAGTACACAAATTCAAGAGAAGTTTCAAAAAAAACAAATCAACTACTTCAAGTCTAGAGAACATGAGTGGCCGATTATTTCAAATCCAAAGATGTTGAAATCAACAACATCTAGAAAAGTGTGGTCCAAGCCATGTTTGGGTTGATTTAAGTAATGGGCAAGATGTATTCAAAGGGCAAACCGCCAATTGGTTTTGATTCTATTGCAAAAGACAAAAACATAAAAGATGATTAAAGTAACCATGATTGTAGAAGATATGAGCATAAATACTATAGAGGGCAAAAACATAGATCAACGAGTATGAGAATTCAATACCTTTATGTAGATAGTTGTTCATCAAATAATCATGAAAAAATACATTATGTTATTTTTATTTCATGAAAAATAGTGTTGTAGCTTCAAGGGTAAAATGTGTTTGTACAATGTTTTTATTCAAACCAAGTTTCTTTGTTATCTTAAATATACTTCAAGCTCAAAATATCATTGTTCACTAGAAGTTTCTTCATCTTCAATTACTAAACACCTTTTTGAATAGTAAAATTTTGAGTAACAACAACTTCTTCATCCAACTCAATCAGGATTTGCTCCACATATATTTCATGGTGACATATTAATAGGTTATGCAACAAGCAACAACAAGTGATATAATCTGGAGCACAATTTATGTGCATTTCTATTTTCCTTTGAAGCTCATGAAATATCTTTTTCAATATGCCAAAAACATTTTCAACAACAAATCAAGCTTGCTTGTGTTTTCTATTATACAACATTTCAAGGAGGTTGTGATTTCCTTCTTTGGGCAATGTCATCAACCAAGATAGTAGGGGATACCCCTTATTTCCTAACAAAAAAGGGAAAAAACCTTCCTGACCTTTATTTGCATTGAATAGTCTTTGAAATTCAGCAAAATAATAAATTGTAGACCTTCTAAGAACTCTAGAATCATTGACGTTTTTTAGAAGACCCATGAAGATGTTAGGGAATTTTTTAGTCAACTACAATTGCTTGACAAAACAACATTATACCTTGTTGTTTTGTGGTAAAAGTAATATTCACATAAAGCCCCATCAAGTTTGGAGATAAAAAAAATGTGTACCGTCAATGGCCCCCTAGATGCTTGAGGGACCACATAGAATTTTAAAACCAACTTGCATTATCATCTCCATCTTATTTCCAAATGGCCAAGTGATAAAATTCTTGAAAACAACATTGCATGTTATGACGACCTCTTTCAAACAAATGAAACAGTCAATTGACCCACAACAAATAATGCATTACAAATTAATAGATCACAACCTTGTGCAAGCTTATCAAAGGCACAAGCCATTTGCACCTCTACTGGGATGGACATCCTATAGTGTGTGTCCTGCTTTCAAATCAAAGGCTTCAAACGATCAACAATCACAAACAAAGTTTGCTTCCTCATTTAGAAGTTTTAGAGCCAATGTGCATCATCGTATTCTGTCAGAACAAAGATAAAAAACTAGGTTGTTGACCTTAACTTTACCTAATGATCAAACTTTGTGGGCAACAACCCCAAGCTATAGGTGATCTTATGAAGGAGACATATTGACATAATGACAATCTCCTCGATGTTAGTTGCAACAACAACACTTGGCAAAAAACCTAAAAAAAAGGCATTTCAGTGTGAAAACAAAAACCTTACAGCAACAAGATCAACAAAATAAGAAAACCAACATGTTCATTGTCCATGTCCATTGTGTTGATTTACGCTTACTATTGTTGTAAAAAGTTATTGCAGAGAGTTGACATAAAAAACAAACAATGATTTGTGGAGTTGAATGCAGATTGTAGATGTGAAGAACAACAATGAAAACACATTCAATGAAAAGTGCAAACAAAGCAATTGTAAACATGAAGACAAATGATGAATATGTGTAGCGACCAACAAACCTTAAAATGCGCAAAATGATGAATTGATGAAAAGCGAAAAACAAACAGAGATGGTGACAAAGATGGCATAGAAAACTAATGAAGTGAATTGATGACATAAAGATGGCGCAAAATGAACCAATGATACAAAGATTGCATAACTTTAACCTCTTGTTTTTTTTTCTTGCATCATGATGTTACTGAATGATGAAATTTTGCATAAACAATCCACTATTGTTGTAACTTTTGCCATAATCGCCAAAATGTTAAATTAAAGTATAGTTAAAAGTCTAAATGCAAGACTAGGTTTAATTATTGTTAAGTTAATAATATTAAAATGAATCCTAGTTTGACACTTGGTATAGACACATGTTTATGCCAAAATGTTAGGTTAATGTGTTAATGTTAATGTTAGGGTTAAAAACAAAAAAGTAGCCTAAACCCTAACTTAAATAAATGTTAAGGATCAAAAATGTTAATTGAGTATCATTAGGTGGGAACATATTGTAATATATTGCCTTAATATTTGATAGCATGAATAAATGGAAAAGTAAATCATTTTTGCACTACAACAAAAGGTGTATGTTTCAATTGGCTAAAACAAATTGGGTTTTGTAACTTTCATTCTCATTACATGGTTGTTTTGAAAGTTGGAAAACCCAATTTACTAAACTCTAGTCATTTTGCCTAGTTGAAAATGACACTTTTGATCATAGTGTTGCTAGGAGGGACATTGATCAAAGCTAAATTTGACCATGTTATTTAACATTTGTAATAAAAATGGAATAAATTATTACCTGGGGTGAAATCTTGTTTATGTTTGAAGCTTATTTGTTGATTTGTGAAAATTAAATAGTTCAAACTTTAATTACAGTGATTGACATTCATTCTTGTTATATGTTGGTGGCAAAATAACACTCAATTTTGGTCACCTGTTTAAGGTCCATCCACACTTAAAGATAGGGTGGTCAGTGTTGGAAACCTTAACACATATTTATTTATGCCTAATGGTCAATTGGAGTTGTTTTTAGGTGGGGTGGATTGGGGTGGGTTGGAAGGGGGTGATTTGTTCCCCTCTTTTTCTTTCTTCTTCCAAAGGGGGGATGGGAGGAGTGTTGAGAGGTTGGGGAGAATTTTTTTATGCTTTCTAAGGGGTTTTTTTCTTGGGTGGCATGAGGAAATAGGAGGTTTGGTTGTTATAATAGGGGAGCAGGATGGGTCAAGGCCTTCAAAAATATGCTAAATTATATAGTTAAATATTTTGGAACAATCAAAAAATCTTTAAATTGAAGACAATTTGTGCTCAAAGTCAATTTTTGGTGTAATTTTGTAACACATATGTTTAAATTTTTTTTTTTTGGTTTGGTTGCTCCTTGTAAAGTCAACTTTAAACCCATTAACTTTATTTCATGTAAACCATTATTTTAGGATAGAACCTCTTGTGGCAAAACCAATTGTTTCATTTTTGTTGTGATCTTGTGTCCAACATATAAATACATGAAAGAATGTTTAATTTTTCAAAGTGGGAGTGTAAGAATATTTGTTTGCCTTCAAACATGTGAATAGGTAGGGTGTTCTTTGCAAGGGGTATTAGTAGCCCAGGCCAAAATTGGCAACGAACTCTTTTGGGAAGAGAAATTCATGCAGCCAATGGGAAGGCCCAAGCAGGCACTCAAGGCGCCTTACTTTTTTTTCTTTTTAAGGCAGGGGGGGGGGGGAGAATTTTTTCATTTTTCCTTGGTTCCCAATGTGTTCCCATAATGTTCCCTTCAACTTCTCAATGGGTTTTCATCAGGTTCTCAATATGTTCCTCAGTTCCCAATATGTTCCCCAACATGTCCTCCATGGCACCTCACTTTTATCCCATATGCTTTGGCAAATGCTGTCCTCCTTTCACCCATATTACGTGGGCCAAAGGGGACGAACTCTATACTTCAAAATAGAAACTTCTACTGCAGGGAGTCACCATAGTTTCAGTCTTTTTGAGTGATGGGCCAATCAAATTGGCTCATCGCAAAAAAAAGAAAAAAACTTGGGAGGCACCTAGTCTAATTCATGACGAGTAATTGAAATTTAGTAATCAGAACTTAGTAATCAGAACTGGAACTGGTATGTGGGGGGATTCTCGGAGTCCTTTGTATGGTTGTTCAGGGACCATTCCAACGACAATTTCAATAATTACCTCATTTTCAAGCTTAACTACTTCGTTTAAAAAAAAAACATAACTGCTTCCTTTTCTTATGAACTTTCTTAATAACTATTTCTCACCTTTCTTAATAAATAATCTATTTATAATTATCTCACTCTTTTCCCCTATCCACCAACCAACATGGATATGAAAATAAAATTTAATATGTGCCTTTTCATGTTGATGAAATGTATATTAATTTAAATTAAATTTGAAATGTTGAATTATTGAAAACCATATGAAAATAAAAATATAATAATAATAATAAAGTTGATTGTCAGCGGTAGTGCGCAGCAGAGTGGAGCTCAAATGAACAGGAGAGGTGAATATGAGTCACAATAGGGTATAGGAACAACCATTCTACCATACATTGATGTGCAAGAAACTGTTTTTTTTTTCCCCCCCTGGTTACCCGCCAGCCCAATCCTTGTTCTGGTACCTACCTAAGCATCCAATACTGCGGTACCTATCGAATCAGCCAATCTGGTCTGGTGTGGTACCTACCTAACCTGCCAGGGCTCTAGGCTCGGGGACACGTCTGTTGTGCTTTCTTGCAAGTCGTGGTACACAGTCTGCGGCTTCTGCAGCAGGTTTCTGGTTTCGTGACGCACCTTTGCTATCCGCAGATTGTTCGATCGAAAATTCCATCAAGAATTCCGATCTGAGCACCAAGATGCTCAGCAACAGAATTAGTGCAGATTTGTAAGTGCACTCGACGTTTCTTGCATATACAGTTCCAGACAGAGGAGGGGAGATCGCAAATATTGTGTGGGTGGGCGGGACTTGGGGAGACTGGGAACTGTCTCGGCATGGCATGGTTCAGAAGTGAAGGTTTTGAAGCTCCTCGTTCTAGGCATCCGATCCAGAGATCTCTCTTCCGGTGAGCGGCAGGGACAATGGTGGGCTTCGAAATGAACGACCGGAGGAGTAAGTAAATCCTATGTGTTCGAATCCTCGTTCCGAGCTTCCTAAATTTGTTGCGAATTTTCCCCAAGTTTTTTGGTAGGATCAGGTCCCTGGTGACGCCCCGCCCTTGTCATGTTTAGGGTTTCAGATGCACGTGAAAACCTAGAAGAAAGAGGAGAACCGCTGCAGCAAATTTTCTCGGCAAAAAGGGTTCAGAAGTTGGGTCGGACGTCATTTTCGGGACCTCCCTGCGACTCCAGAAATCATCAGCTTGTAGTTAGTGTGCACAATAATACTATCGTATTCACGCTGACAGACGATTGGATCAATCTGAACGAGCTCAGACTCTTGACCATGTTGCAAGGTATCCATTTGTGTGGTCTTCAATAATAAACCCAACAGCCGTCTACATACTGAAACAAAAAAACCAAGGGTTTTGCTAGGGAGGTTTAGCACACATTACTGATTAAGTTTCAAGATCCAGTTGCACTGGCGCACTCCTTTAAATATTGAAAGGGCTCCCCTCAACCCTCAAAAGAGACATGAAGTCAAAATAAAGACAAGGAGAGAAAGAGGAAAGGAAAAAGAGGAATTCAAAATTCCCCATTTCTTTCGTTTTTCTCCAATGATACTTGACAGGTATCATGAGAGAAATATGACACAAGGTTTTTACCAGTGTTGTATGTGTAAGTGTCAATAGCCATATGTACAACCTGTAAATGCAGTGTAAGTGTAAACTATTTACACTTACACATTCAAATTTTTTACACTTAGAGTTATCCTGTTGCAGTGTATATATTTTTTTTTACACTTACATGAGGCCAGTGTAAATATTTGTCAAATACCATGTGTAAATGTTTTGGGGCGTGTAAATATTAAAATTATTTTTTGTAAAGTCAACCTGTCTTTGGTCCTCCTTTCACCCCAAACCCTTTTTTCAGGGGTATCAATAAAATAAGGAAATTTTATTAAATCTGGGAATGAAATGCTGAAAATCAGCATTTAATGCACAAGGTGCAAGACTAATTATAGTAGCTTTACAAGTAGAAAATATATGCAGCAACAGTGGAGGCGCTAGCCTACCTAAAGAAAAAGGAGAGACAGGGTGAAACTCAGTTCACCACAAAAACTGTGGTCCCCCACCCTTGAATGCTAATGTTTTTTTTTTTTTCTTGAAACTCACCCTATTTATGATAAGCTCAGGGTTCTAATGTTGTTTTCTTTGCTTTATAGATAATTTTATTATATATCTTTAATGACCAGACCTTTTTGCAAAGTCCTATGAATTAGTTGTGGGTGTATATTTTGATAATTTTTTTGTTGCGATGGGTCATTTAGCTGGCTTATCCTCAAAAACATTATGAAATCTCCCCTCCTTAAATAAAAATCACATTTTTTACAATGTTACATATTTACATTGTTTTACATAGCCATTTACATTTTCTTATCAGACTGTGTAAAATTATATAAATAAATTTTTTTTACACTTACCCGTTTCATATTCGTTGATGAACACCAACTATTGAACACCAACAAAGAACAAGAAGGAAACATTGACCATAATCAATAGAGCATAGCAAGGAGGTGTTGACAAGCACCAATAAAACACAAGAAGACATTGACAAGCATCAACATAGCACAACAAAGAGGTGCCAACAAACATCAACAAAGCACAATTTAAGGAGGCACTGACAAGCACCAATAGAACATAGCAAGGAAGAGTTGACGAGCAGTGACAAAACACAAGCTTAATTTTTATTTTTTTAAAACTTAAGCACACAAACAATCTCTAAACACTCTCCTTATTTGTAAGAGGAGTAAGGAGAGAAGAAAAAGGCTCAGGGGTGGCTCTAGATCTGCAGCGCCTCGGCAATGCAACGCTTATTTTTAAATTTTTTTCTAACCCAACCTACCACTACCAACTACCAAAATACATTTACTGACTAGTGACGCCCTGACCCTGCTAGTTTTTAATACCTTCATAGGGTATCAATTTAAATTTAATTTTAAAAAAAGTGGAAGAGTTTCAAATGGGCGGTTCTCAGCCCAGTGAGAACCTCTGGACAGGTTTCGAAAAAGGCATCATCCTTATAATACCCTGAGGTATGCAAGGTGAGAACTGGTTTGAAACCCTGATCGGTTCTCACATCTTTTCTGATACCCGCCCAACAGTGGCATCTGTCGCTTGTTCAAGTTTCCTGGTATTAGTGGAGCATTTCGGAACTTGGGCTAGGAAAAGGTTGGTCATTCATCTGGGTTTGTCAGGGATTTATGTGCTGCATTGTTACAGAATTATATTTGTGGTTATGTGGGCGTAATAGAAGTTGAAGGGCTGAGTCATATGTGTGTCTTTTGGAATCAGAAACAAGGACTATGATAGCTCATGAGAGTGAACTTGAAGTGTGCTGATCCAATTGTGCCTTCGAGAACAGAATCTCGACTGTTGTGGAAATAAAATTTGCCATTTTCTTTGTGTGGAAAAACCATGCACTTCATCATCTCATTCTATTCTCTTGTTGTCTACTAGACTGATGGGGATGTAAAGACATTTTGTCCCTGTTCTGTTCATTACACCAATCTCACTGTAGTGGGTATGATATGGGACCAGTGTATGTGTCAGTAAGGGAGGATTAGCATGTCCAATTTCGTCACTTGACATACTCCTTGGTGCTTCCTTTAAAGCATCTTACTTAAGGCCACTTGCTTTGGAGGTTGTTTCTATCAGCCTCAAACTCTTGCTGCCAAATTGCACCTCTTGGTATTGCATCCATTTCCATTGCCATGACAAGATTCTAATCTAAGGTGAAGAGCCTCCCAACAACAAGCTTTGCAGCAAACATGCTTTAAGAACTTTGATGACAGAAGGATTGCACAAAGTTAGAAATTTTTGCTCAGATGATATTCCAACATGGATTTCCCCAGTTTTCTCCCAGGGCAGATAGAATCTGCTTCTGTTGCCACAATTAGTGTATGCATAGTTGGGTCCACTGTTAATGAGGGTGCTGAACTGACTTGAACTTCATGCCAGTTTATTGCTGGCGTGAAGAAGATGTACCATTGGCAGTGGAGAGTGGCTCATTTCACACTCAATCAAAGAGCAGAATCTGCAGACTCAGAGAGCCTGAAGAGATATATCAGAAGGGAGACTGTGTTTCAACAGGTAAAAATTGGTGGGAATTGAAAGCCCACTGATGAGAGCTTTTCCTGGTTTAAAGTTTTCCACCATAAATGGAGTGAGCATTCATTTTTGAGCAAATTCAAATGCATGTGCTTGATTGCACTGAATTTTGTTGTTGAGGGTGACAATCTGGATTCATCTGCATTACCAAAATTGCATGTGCACTATTCAGATTTACTATGCAGCAATTCTGGATTCTTGCAATAATGTATCACAGTGAGGCTATTGATCAAAAAGTGTTATGCAAAATGGTACTTTGGCTTGAAAATTCTCACAATTGACATGGCCTTGGGTTAAGCTGACCTGCAGGTTTTATGTGAGGAGGAGGGGGGGGGAGAGGAGGAGGAGGTGACATGAGATGACCAGTTAGTGCTTCTGGTATGTCTTCTGTTTGCCCTTCCATATGATGCTTGGGTTGGGCAGTAGAAATCATCTAAGAATTGAATTTCTGGTGGTAAGGTGGGATGCCTTGACATTGTATTGACATGAAAATTTGTGTGTAGTTAGGCATACAGCAGTTTTCAGTACACTGATTTATATCTCCATGTGATCTACCATTTTCAGTTTTGGGTGTAATCTTTGACAATGTTATTTCTGGGTTGTCTTCTTGCACAACGTATTGCTTGTCATCAAGGTGAAGGTGTGTGATGCACTTCTATTGAAGTTAAAATTTGTTTCTTTTTGTGGCTTCAATGTGCTTTTAGCTTTTGCTGATTGGGTATACAAGGTTATACTAAAGCTCATTTGAGATGTTCAGTTCTTATGACCTATAAAAGCTCTACTAATTTTTTTTGTCAAGCACTCAAAAGTCATTCTACACCTTATGTTAGGATGGTACACAGTCTGAAGTACAACTATGAGGCACACAAAAAATCATAAATGATCATGTTTTTCATTGTGAATTGAACCAGGTGCATCAAATTGGAACAATGATGTCCCTGGAGTATTGAGGCACTCAAAGCATTGGCTCTGCCTAGGAAACTCCAATTCTCAACTGCCAATTGTGCCCCTTGAGCCTTTTTTTTAGCTTCAGCAGAGGATGAGATAAAAACAAGTAGATATGAATGTCCAAAATTACAATGTAATTTTGCAGGCATTTTGTTCCTCAAATCCACAGCAGCTGCAAATCCACAGACCCCCATACTTGCCTCTGATTTCTCCCCCCTCTCATTTTATTTTTCTCTTCTCCTTTCTACTTCTTGTTTGCAAGGTCTTGCATGGTTTGGTTTTCAATTGTGTGAATTTCTCTGATCTGTGTTGCTCTTGTTGCTGCATTTCTGTGTGTTAATTTGTTGTTTTTGTTGTTGTCGAGTCCAGAATGCTTGTTGTTTTGGAAGGTCAGGCTCTGGTGGTTTCGGGAACAAGCAAGTGTGTGCTGCTGTTGCTGCTTCATTGCGATGTCGTCCCACATGAATACATCATATCTGACGTATACAGGTCATCCCACATGAATATGAATGCTCTGGGGTTAGTGAGCAGCTATGACAGAAAAAGAAGAAGGGAAAATCATCAATGCTGGTGAGTTACCTTGCACTCTCCAGATGACACGCATGTTACTTCTTTTTAGATCTCTTGAGAATTGGAATAGTGTGGATACTGTACTGCTGTGTATATTATGTACAGAAAGCGCGGAAGCTTTTCCCAAAGTTCTTTACCTGTAACTTGGACACAGTTGGTTGAATTGAAATCAGGATGTGCTAGAGGACATGATATTCACAAACTTGACATGGGGTTTGAGCTATGTACATCTGCAACTGGGTGCTGAAATAGTTATAAGGTGCACATCTGAAGATTCATGTAAAGACTTTTTAAGTTTCTGAAAGGTGGGTCTGCTGTTGGACATCATTGTGCTTCCTTTCCTCAATTGTAAGCAATGCTGGTTTTGTAGTTTTCAGGGTACTGGTGAACCTTTTTATTGGGTTTTTTGCATTCTGAAGTTTGTTTGTGTCTGACAATATGCAGGCAATCAGCAATATCGTGAGCAAAACATGCAAATCTAAGTGATAGACTTCAGTTATATAAAGGAGGTCAGACTGTAAATCTCAGAAATATTCTGGCCATTTGTTGAAGAAAAAGCCATGGTTTTGACCTTTCTTGCATTACAAATCGAATCTTGGACAGCCTTACACCAATCAGCCCCTTCTAATTAATTGTGTTCAGATCCAACACAATGTGTAGGATGTAGATCCAGGTTGGGTAAGTTTGAGCACAGGCTTTTGCATGAGTTTGCTGTTAGCTTGCAGGTAGCTCCAGTACTTGTCTGAATGGTTGTGGGTGGCTCCAATAGTATTCTAAGTGATGTTGAGCTGCTGTTTGGTCTGATTCCATTGTGTGAAACCGGCCTAAGAACATGGTATAGTAACTGGCCATGTGTTGTTAGGCACATACAATTTTTTGGTCACATATTATGCAGCTGTACTGTTAGTAGCTGTCATTGTGCTGAAGGGCCAACTTGAGCATTTTCTGAGCCTTATACACAGATGCCATATGTGCATGACAAATATAAGATTCCTCACTTCTCTATTGGTTGTACTCATGAATGTTGCAGTGAAAGGCAGCTTACAGCATGCAGAGCTGGGACAGTCCCTTTGGTGCTAGCTCAGGTAAGTTTCAAGATAGGAACCAAGCCACTGGTGGTTGGGCAAAAATTAAGGATTTGTGGCAAGCCATGGTGACAAGCTAAAGGCCACCCGACGCCCAGCACTCTTCTAATTTTTTTGTCTTTGAAATTGTGTCTATTTTGGAGCTGGATTTGAACTCAGCTGAAGAGCTGCACCTTCAATCAAGGCCAAGGGTACCCCTGGCACACAGGTTCACACAGAGGGCAATAAATCTAGTCCCACCTTGCCCAACATTGTGACCCCACCCCAACCACAACCAGCAAAGGTATTGGCTAACTTGTGTCATGCAGAAGCTGAGGTCATTCATTCACTATCCAGCCCTACCATGGCAAACACTGTGACCCAGGCAGGTCTCTCAGAGGTTTTCCACGTAAGCCACCAAATCTCAATCCAATCAGTTTTGGTATCCCATGCTGTCCAACTCTTTATTTGATGAAAATGGTAACCTTGATCTTCGCACTAAAGATGAAGGTACCCTAGACTTTCCAGGCAAGTCTCCAGAAAACAGAAACCTGACTAGAAATGCAATAGAGATATGTGAACCTTTGTCCAATAGCCAACAAGAGACTAGGCCACCAACTGTACAATTGGAATCCCAGGCCCTGTTCACTGGGTTTCCAGAGGCTGTCCCTGTGGACAATGGTCCTCTGTGGCCTGAGACTTTCCCTGCAAGCAAGCTAGCTGAGCGAGCTACTCATAGAGCCAGTGTGGCCTTGTAATTAGACAAGGAGTGGGTACTGCTTGGAGAGACTCAGATTGTGGCATTCTCAACATGCAAAGGTCCAAAACTGCAACCAGGGGATCCACTCCAAGTTTCTTTTCCAGAGCAATCTGCGGGTGCAGGCAAGGGACCTTTTGAGGTGAGGAAGCCATGGGGTTGCAACAAGGGTACTGCTGAGATTGTGCACTCTTCCTGTGGAGAATGGGGTGAGGTTTGTTGTCTCTCCTACTCCCATAATGACATGCCGCCATGTTGCTGAAACTCAGGAACATTAATCTTAATTGTCGGTTTCTGTACGAGGACTGTTTTACTTTGATATATATTCAGAACTACATCTGTTGCCAGTTGCTGAATGGGCAGCTCCTTGCAGTTAATATTCACTTAAGAAAAACTTGTGTACAGGTTGGTCAGATACCTGGGGACTGGGCTCGTTCTTTAATATCTCTCATTCCGACAGGCAACATGAGAGTGGATGGCAAGTGTCAGTGTGCTCCAGCAACACTTGCTCTGTTGGACAGCATTGTTGTACTCCTTTGGTAGGCAACCTGTGCTTGTTCTTTAGTACCTCTCATTTAGACAGGCAAAGTGAGAGTGGATGGCAAGTGTCAGTGTGCTCCAGCAACTCTTTCTCTGTTGGACAGCATTGTTGTACACCTTTGGTAGGCAACCTGTGCTCTTAGCATTTTGCCCACAGGTTGCCTACAACCTTCAGTGTGAACCTGGTGTTTGTCTGCAATGTGCTTCACTGAAAATGTTTCTAATGATTGCACTGTGAGGAGAAGTGCTGGGTTGAGTTTCATTAGTTTTTCTAATGCTCTTCTTGGTTGCAGAGTGCATTTGAACCAATTATTGTTCATTAATTTCAATTGTGGGTTGAAAACTCCAATAACAGCTTCAGCAGAGGGGACCACCACCCAGCCTCTCCCTGCCATAATTTGTCTTCTGCTTAGGGAGCCTTTCAAGAAGGTAATTGCCCAGCTGATTTTCTGATCAAAATTCTTAAGTTCAACATTAGTCTGGACTTTTGCATAGTCATGATCAGGAAATATAGAGAAGTAACCCACTCCTTTTCTTGGTTATGGTTCTCGCAAGATACTTTGACTTGATCAGCCTCTCATTTGTGGTACAAAGTGATTGTGTTCAAAGTTTGTTTCTTGAAAACACTTCAACTCATTCTGCGTTATGCATGACTTCTATGTTGGATATATCTCTACAAACCTGAGTATGATCCTGCTAATGGTACCCAATTTGCTAAGCTTTTGTCTCATATGGCAGGCAGCATTCACTCCCGAAGCTTTATACACCCGTAAGTGGTCACTTGATCTGCAAGGTGGGCAGGTACTTGGAACTGATTTCTCTGTTTTTCTTACCTTTCATGTTGCCCAGTTGGAGGACAAACCTTGAAGATATGACTCGAGTAGATTTTCTTTTTGCTTGGCAATAGTGACAATTCTTCTGACTACCATGACAAAGAGTGCTTTGCCATGTGAACCTCCTATTGTTTATAGGGGTCTGGCTCAGAACCTCTGGGTGCTGTCCTACTAGCAGAGAAGAGATTGAACCTTGCATCAAAAAGAGTACAAGGTGAAGAGAATGAAGAAGAAGGGACAGCAATGTCTGATGAGGATGTGAACAAGTTGGTTGGAACCTCTCAGAGTTGCCAGCTTCCAGTAAGCCACCAAACTATATCAAACTTTGCATTTACAAAGTATGATTGGGTTAGGAAGGTGGAAGGCATGTCTCTTGGGAGTTAGATGTGCAGTGGCTTGGTGAGTCTCAATGTGGCTCTGTCCACAGGAGATGGAACCACCAAACACCCTGCAATGTGAGCTGCGATCATACCAAAAGCAAGCACTGCATTGGATGACACAACTGGAAATTGGTCTTGCAAGGGACAATGTTGCTGACAGCCTTCATCCATGTTGGGAGGCATATCATCTTGCTGAAGGGTATTCATCACTCCCTTTTTGTTCATATGGAAGTAGAGCTTGGAAAGGCTTTATCTAGTTATGTACAGGATGTTTTTTGTTCTCACATATATTCTCCATCAAATTACACTGGACTTCATTCTTGTACATTTGACTGCAGGTCAGAGCTTGCATTTTATCTCAATGTGTTTTCTGGTGAGGCAACTTTGGATTTCCAAAGTGCTCTACAGACAGCACGAGGAGGGGTGAGAATCTCTTTCATCATTTGCTATGTAAACTCATCAGCATCTATTTCTTCCTCTTGCACTTTGTGCAAACAATCAGACACACTGCAATGTAAGGGTACCCTTGTTTGTATACATGGCAATTCCTTATTTAGTATCTGCCACTGAGAATGTTTCAACACCCTACTTCCTATGCCTACATGCTTTGAGAAGGTAGTTTTCATTGGCAGTGTGTGAGGGTATCTAGCATTTTCATTCTCAGTTTGACCTCCTTAAAGTGCCATTAGTGCTTGAGAAATGAATTCCTCTAGATAGATTTGGAAGTGAATTTGGGCAACTGTGTCTGTTCTGAATCATGATGAGAGAGAGAGATAGTATGCACGGTTATGGAGGCAGGTGACCTAAATGTTTCTTTCTCTTTCAGATCCACTGTGATGACAATTTCACTCATCCTAGCAAATCCTGGTAGAGGAGGAATGGATCTCCCTAAGGTTGCTATACCATCTCAAGAAGATCCCAATTCACTAAGTGGTCTTCAATTGTGTCTGCAAGAGGAATCAAATATTCAATCAACCAATCAGATCAAGGATTCAAAAAGGTCAAGAAGCAGTGCACAACATGGAGGTGGCACACACATTGTTTGTCGAATGTCCCTACTTGGCCAGTGGAAGGTGAGATTTCAGACAAGCCATCAAAGTCTTTCTTTCACATGCAGACCTGGGGCTTCATGTGGACCATGATTGTTCATGTAGCTTTGCTGAGCATTGGAGCTTGTCTGCAATGAGGAGCAAACAAAGGATGGTGTTGTAAACAAGATGGGTTTAATTTGAAGCAGTAGACACTTTTGGGGGCTGCAGACAGAGTTGGAGACTCATGTGGTGGGAGGACTGATGTCTGTCTATGCTTACTATGGACATGATCGCCTTCGAGAATGCAGTGCTCTCACTGACCATGATATTGTCCTGACCACCTAATCACTGAAATCACCTAATCGGCGGCATTTGGAAGTTCCACCAGAACAGCAGGTCCTATCAGAAACTATAGGGGTGAAAACGTCGGACTCCTGGGAGAGCTTGGCGCCGGAGCTCCGGGCGCTGGTGTTGCGTAGAGTGCTCCAGATGGGGAGTCGAGAGACAGGAAAAGGGAGGTGCATTGTGGCGGTAGCAGGAGTGTGCAGGAGCTGGCGTCAGGCGATGCAGTTGCAATAGGAGGAGTTACTGCTGGAGGAATAAGAAGCAGCATCGCAGCAACAATCACAATCCGCATCCGCTGTGTTGCAGTACTTTACAGCTTCTTCTTCTTGTTCTTCTACGCTCGTTCGTTTCCCTGCTGCGATCCGCAAACAACCGGCTGTCATGGATCGTCCGCTGCTGTGCGTGTTGAAGAAGAAAGGGAGCTCCTTCTTCCTTTTCCAAAGCTTTCAAAACTCCGAGTATCTTCTCCTCGGAGCTCGTAAGCGTTACCTGCCTTCTTACTCCTCCTTCGAGCTCAGTACGATATCTGAAGCTTGCAGGCCAAGGAAAGAGGAGTTGCTTCTGCTGGTGCTTCTGTGATGATCAAGTCTTCATAAGGTCGGAGTTCGTCGTACTCAGCAGCCATCACTCGAAATCTCCTGCTCTTTCTCCATTGCTGTGCATCAAGTATCCCGAAGAAATCGTGGCTGGCGTACCCCAGCGCAAGCTCAGTTGTGGCTTGTAGTGTCCAGTTTCATCAAACTCCCACAACATGCGGTGGTCTCCTGCTGCAAGGAGAGGAAGAGTAGCTCTAGCTACGGCGAGCCGCGCAAGTGCAGCGGCCAAGAGATCATCCTCGCATGGAACTGCTTCTTGAAAACCAGATGCGTTTACAGGAGCAGTATTCTCAGTCACAACGAAGAAGAAACTGAAGAAGAAGGAAATGGCGATGGCATTTTGCATGATGGAAAGCAGCAGCTGGTGCAGGTACTCGAAGCGCAGGAAGCGGAGGAGGAGGCTCTTGCAGAAACACAGCGGCGGCATGGAAGCTGGCTATGGTTCAAGAGCAAGACACTGGAATGGAATCAAGAGCGGGGTTACTGGTGGCTGGACGTCAAGGGATTGCAACTTCCAGCTAATCTCAAGCTCGGATTCAAGTTCCTCAGAGGAGGATGGCGCGAGTCCTGCTGAACGTCCGGATGATCACAGAATGTTGTCACTTCGTCTAGGTTATTTCTATAGGTTATTTCTAGAGGCTAGGTGTTGAAGAATTGAATTACACCATATGTACCAATTTTTGATGTGAAATAAATTAGAATTTTTCCACTTCTGTTATATGGGAATGTAGTGTCATTTACAATATTATTTGTTAGTGAAAATGGGTGGGATATTTTGTGTTATTCCTGCATCATTTACTTGCAAATCAACATCACAAATGTTTTTATTTTATGCACTACTACATATTGTGCCTTTTTGCGAAGGGCCAAACAGAAAACCTGAAGGGTTTGCGAAGCAAAAACAACCTGCCATATTTGCGATGCGACACGCATCGCAACTTGTGCAGCACCACCCATCGCTAATTTATAATGTACCTTATTTTATCGCAACACTTTTGCGACATATACCACAAACAAAACTTTGCGACCCGCTCAGTCTCCGTCCACCCTAGCAATATTCCACACTTCGCAACGTTTAATCATACTCAAAACATCGCACATTTTACAATACACAAAGTATCATTACAAACTTTGAGAGTCACAAGACATCGCAAGCTTGCGTTATTCGGCGCCTCGCATTTTGCGTTTGAATATGTATTACAAACCTCATCACAAATTTTTACAAACTTTTCGGTGGTGTACGTATCGCAAGTTGCGATGTGCGTTAGCTCGCAAATTAATGAAAGGGTTACTGGAGAAGGAAGTTTCGCAATAGGTTTTGCAATGTCATCTGATTCCCAAAACGTCATAAAAAAATAAAAATAAATTTAAACCAAATGGAAGCTATAAATCCACTTAACCATTATTATAATCTATTTTGCCTTAGCAGACTGAGTGAAAATATCAATAAAGTACGCATAGCAGTGCTCCTATTCTTGAAAATAAAATTACACAATGGAGCAGAATAGGCAGAAAATGACACAATGAACATTGTGCAGTACTATAGAACCACAAGCTTCAATGGCAATTTGCATAAAAATAATGAGTAGTACATTATACGTGGTCATCATCCACCTCAGAGGTTGTAAACACAACCTCTGGTTTCTCACCTAGAATAGAACAGGACCGTGACACATATGTGACAACAAGTGACCATTCCTCTAGGTTTGGGGGATAAGGAAGATAAAAGCATTGTTCTACATGACTGGGAAAAGTAAATGGCTCTGAAGTTTGCCAATGAGATGGCTGATAACTGGTGGCAGAAGTCTTTAACCGTGTGTGTCCGCATTCATCTTGAACTACAGTGCAATTTGCACCAGCAAGGTTCACTTTAAACCACTTACACTTAAACACATACTCTTCAAACTTTGAATGTCCATCATAAGATACCACCAAGATCTCTTCCAGCTTTCCATAATGTGGCACAATATCTCGAACAATATTCCTGTCATGCCAACTGCTTCTAGAGTCCTAAATGAATTGCCCTTGAACTCCACAGTCAAAGGTGCGGCCCCTCTTTTCATCCAAACTAGAAATCCTGAAATTAATATTGTGTTAGGCATTGTGAGTCAACAACTTATATGATAATAAAAACTTCATGCCCATAAAAATCATCCTAGAACATTCTAAAAAACTTGTCTGGAATGTGAAGATGAGTTAATATGCCTAATGAAATAGAAAAAATAAATACCTGAAATGTCTTCCTTATGTCCACATTGCTGAACGTGTTGTCACAACTCTTAGTGGTCCATGAACAATGGTGCGAACATCATCTGTGATCTCTGGAAAACAGGCTATACTTTCTCCTTGTGCCAACAATTGATCCACTTCAGCCAACTTCTCTTTCATGTACTTATGAAACGTAGGAAAAATCCTTGATCTCCCACTCATACTTTTGGCATTCTCATAGAAGTTCCTCCACTTTTCCATGACATTGCTATTATTCAACATGAATGTGGTCAGCTGAATTAACTTTGTAGGTAATAACATACGTGTTTTGATGGCACCAGTCAAACGGTCTTCCTCCTCTTCTCTTTCCTCCATCCAATCATCGATACTAGGACACCTGAAGGGCTGGCATCCTTGACAGCCATCTTAGGTCAAGCATTGCAAGCAGGGCTGACTGCTGGGGAAGTACAAAGAGAGGAGGAGGCAAGGAAGGCTGCAGAAGCCAAGGCAATAGAGAAGAAGAGAAAGAAAGATGAGGGAGCAACAACAAGAGCTCTCTCACCTAGAACTCTTGAGAAGAAAAGGAGGAAGGATGAGAAGGATGCCATTAGAAAGGAGAAGCTTGACCTAAAGAAGAAGGAGGAGGAGAGGAAGAAGCTCCCTGTGATAACATTGGCAGAGGAAGGAATTCCAACCGAGCTGGCATACATTAGGGCCAAGAGCACCATTAGGCACATTGTCTCCACCAACTTTGCACGAGGACTTGAGTGGGGCACTCTCTCAAAGGCAGAGCAGAAGAGAGTGATAAATCAAGTCAAGGGAGCATTTCGAAATGGAGGAGAGTTTGATTCACAGTGGATTGCAAACAAGATCTCCAATTCAATGTCTCAAGCAAGATACCATGACAGGATGAAGATTCGTGCTCACCTGAGAGACCTGAATGTGTACAGGAACTTGGAGAGGCCGCTTCAGTTCTTAGAAGACATCTCGAATGCCTTCTACCAGTCTGAGGTGCAGCTGAAAGCAACAAGGCAGCTAAAGGAGATCACAGAGCAGCTAGCCAAGGCTTCGAAGGCAAGAGAGTTTGGGAGGTCTGACAGTGACCTGAAGGCACTGGAGCTGAAGCTTGCTAAATGCCAATCAGTGGTGGACAAGGTTGGTGATCCACCATGGAAATTCCTCAAGGCAGCAGAGCGAGTGAAACTGGTTCCATCCACCACCCACAAGCTAGGGCAAGGTGGCATTCCCGTCCTCAAAGCAGCATTTGTAAGTACCTTCCCTCTCCTGCATTTCTTTCCTGCAAATATTCGAATAAAATTGAATTTCTGTGGAGTTAAATAGGACTGTTTGCAATACCTTTACGATGCGAATTACATCGCAAATATAGGTCAAATGGCGTTTGTTTCGCAAAGATATGATGGGATTTGTTTCGCAAACTGCTTCGCAAGTTTCAGTATGCGAAGGTTTGCGCTTCGCAAAAGTGGTCGGAGACTTGAATAGATTCTTTATGCGTTTTTATTGACTTGTTGTATTATGGGGACAGTACAAGAGGTACAAGAGGAAGATCACAACTGTAGAAATGACAATGGGCCAGGAGCATGGCAAGGAGCATCTTTTTGAACATGTTGATGCACTATTAGTGAGTGGGTTTGGTTGGGACTCAATTTATGTTTGTGTTGAGATTGTTTTCATTTCAATCAAGATTTTCATTTATGGTGTTGACTAAGCTTTGCATGTTGAAATGCAGGCATCTGAAGGTGAGAGTGAAAGCTCCCAGGGTAGCAGTGATGAGGAGGAGAGAAGTGCTAGCACTGGGAGCAATGCTACCATTAGTAGTGGACCCAGTTCATTTGCTAGTCGAAATGCAGGTTCTGCAGGGGGCAAAGATAAAGAGGATAGGGAGGAGGAGGAGGACGAGGAGGAGGGGTAGGGGGACGATGAATAGAGGGAGGAGGATGAGTAGCCTCCCCCTCCACCAGAGAACACTAGGAAGAAATCCAAGAGGGGAAGGAAGTCTAGATAGACAGCTAGTGTGTTAGATACCTAAGGGTTGCAAACCTTTTTACATTATAAATTTTGAAATTTTGATATAGATTTTTTTTTTTGCCTTCCAAAGTGACTCCAAATGAATATAAACCCTACTTCCAAAATAAGAATACAGTGCCATGCTCTTGCGATACACAGTGGATCTCAAAACCATTTGCGAGTCATAATTCTGTCATATGCATTGCCCGGCCCCCACAAAACCCGGCCTCCACAAACATTCACTAACCAAACAGCTCAAAAACAATGTTCATGGGGCCTCCCTTAATAACCTCACAAATTATGCATGTAGTTGAACTCCTGTTGAAATTGATTTCTAAATTTATTCGTTATAATTTTGTTTTTTTGACAATCGTTACAACCAACCAGTAAATGCAATAAGATAACTATGAGATTAAGAACAAACCAAGAATCATACGCACACGAACATTCACATGGCATTTATAGGTCCACTAAAATTCGAGGAATCCATTTCACTTGAACATCGATTTAATGTGATTAAATTACATGCATTGAGGTCAAGAGAAGAGAGCTTGCCAACAAGTTCGGTGACCAATCAACCGACCGAATTACCAACGAGCACCGAGTAAAACCCGGCCCCCACAAACATTGCCTAACCAAACAGCTCAAAAACAATGTTCATGGGGCCTCCCCTAATAACCTCACAAATTATGCATGTAACTGAGCTCCTGTTGAAATGGATTTCTAGAATTATTCATTATAAATTAATTTTTTCGACAACCATTACAACCAACCAGTAAATGCAATAAGATAACTATGAGATTAAGAACAAACCAAGAATCATGCGCACACAAACATTCACACAGCATTTACAAGCATTTATGGACATTTACAAGCATTTCAAAAGACAAAGCAAAGGTCATTTACACAATGTACTTCTCAAAACTCGCCGACTCTCTAGAAAGAACAAAAAAGAAAGGGAAGAAGATATAACTCCTTGTCTTGTTTCAGAAATACTTACCCGATCTCACAAATGCCGGTACTTCGGCATCCTAAAACCAGTGCAACTCAAGGAGAATAAATGTCTGCACTCCCCTCTCAACAAAGCTTGCTGCCGGTATCTTAATCTGACCACCCAAAAAACTAACACATTTGCTTACCCTTCCATGCATCTTTTCTTCCAACCTCTTCAATGTTTTTTGTACACAGTCCTTAGATGCATGCACCGGATGAAAGAATTAAATCACAACTGGGTAAATTCAATCTTGATACTGAATATTTACCAATTTTTTTTGCCATTCTAGAATATATCACAACAAGGCTAAGCAATCCACCAACTAAATAACTCTCAGGAATAAACCAATCTTCTTGGTTGCACACATACATCATAGTCCTAGGAATAGCATACCTAAGAAAATATATACAGAAAGCCCCACTTCCTAAAAACCCAAATCAAAAGCTAGAAGGATCTGACACAATTTTCTTGTAGACACAGGCAGGTAAGCACCACAAAACTACTTGCACAATAAGTTCACCATCAAAGAGCCTTTGAACTCCACCTTCCTTGACTATATCAGACACATTGTCCTGCAATACACAAGTATCAAAGATTCAGTGAAAGAACGCCACCACTAGTTCAACCATAAATGATTGTAAGCATGAGCATTTCCAAGCAATCATGTGTAAATATATCACCCCTCTTCATGTACATGTCCAAACTGCTCATATACAACTACTAGAATGAATTGTTTCAGTGAAGCAAGTACATCCTGTGACTAAAAATACCTAGGTAGTCCTAACACATGTAAGTCCAGTTCTCACCTCATTATCAGCCAAGCCATACAAAGCAAAAGCTGCATTATGTTGCAAAGATCCATTCTTTCAATCCAGAAGTTCAAGCAAGGGCTTCAGCCCACCATCGTGGACAATTCCAGCTCGGTTATGTGTGTTCTGTGAGGACTATGAGAACAAGTGTTACAATTTTAGCATTTTGTAGACTCAGAAACAAGATTCTCGGTCAGTGCAAAAACCAGGGCCACAGCTATCAGAGCCTGAGCTAGACGACCCAAAGCAAATGCTGCCATTTCACAAAGTCGAGGATCTGAAGCTTCAAGCATCCTTATCAGAGGTCGGACCGCCCCACGTTGGACAACATGAACCTGAAAGTACACACCATATCCTTAAATGCAAGAAACCAAAACTAGCTCTTGGAACTCTGGTTGCAGTTTTAACTCTTGATTGGCTCTTCACTGTTATCCAGCATCTCTCTTGTGTACCCTATAAGCATCACCTGTTTCTATGTAGACTTCTATTTGAACTGGGACTCAACATGTAACATGGTGCAAGGGGCACATGATTCAAACCTTGCATTCAGGATCTGTTGTGGCAAACTAGCCCAACAAGAGAGCAGACTCCCTTTGACTTTCTGGGCACCTTGAACTGAACCCAGAAAAACACATAAACAAGGCGAAAATATAATGCAACAACTCAACCAAGCCTACCACCTTTGTGAAGCTTCTCCCGAGTGACCATATCACCTATGATGGACTCAGAGATCAACAAAAGAACAAATCCTATACCAACACTAGAGTAAAGAGATAGACCATTTACTCGTTGCACATAGTTATTCATTGTGGCCACTGGAAGACATATCTACGAGATTGCAGCGGAAAATCCAAAATAACAAGACAAGAATGAGTGCAGTCATAACCAACAAGGACTATAAACCTCCAATTCTTGCTCTGAGAATCGGAATGAAAACCTTGAAGGTTCTCGTCCAAAAAGTGAGAACCACCCAACACATGGTTATCTCCAGCTTCAACATCCAACCAACCTTCACATTATTCAGAAATTTCCAGGCATTGCATTGTTACACTGAGTCCACAATCCAGATCTGCATCTCATCCTTCTTCTAGAACTGAAAGTGCTCCAATCTCATGAGCGTCAATAGAAACCCTAGGATATGAGGGAGGCAGTTTTGAATAGGCGGAATGCTGGAGAACTTGCTCTAGTGAGGAGACAGCTCCTGTGAGACTAAAAGGATGTCGACATCAAACTGTGCAATGGTGTTCTCGTCTATTCCATAACCGAGCAACTCGGAACTAGAAGAAAAAAAAATGCAACAAATTGATGTTTACAACAGGTACCTCTCCCAGATTTGCTGATGACGGAAGCTGCCAACACCACCTAGAGCACGCATTACAGGTTCAATACGAAAGTGCACAAAGCTTTGTTTCATTTTACCACCAAAAAAATGAAATTAAGGACAGAGCTTGAGTGCATAATAGCCACAGAAAGCAGCAAAACACCCACAAAAATTCAGAAACAAAGGTTAGAAATCATGGCAGGCTTGTATCTATCCTGCACTCGGCACTGGCGATCTGCAATGCTCCCCTGGTTTTCTCCCACCTAGTACTATCCACAGAGCACTCCCTTTGTGTTTGTCCCCAGGCACGCACCTCTCCCACTCACACCTCAAACACGTCTCAACGCATTTCCAACTTCCCTCTTGAGGAAAGAAGAAACAACCGAATCGCCTTCTGTCAAAATCACATGAAACGCACTGCGATCTGTTGATGACAGAAAGCGCTGCAACGCCGAGGACGCATCTGACGCAAGCGCAGAAGACGAAGAATAATAAGAAGAAGAAGAAGCGCACTTTGCAATCGCGCAGCTGCTCAGCCGTGACCATCATACCCTAAACCCTTACAAGAGGAAGCTCACATTATGATCCCTCTTGTGCGCCTTCATGGATGTATCATTCACTGGATGAATATTTTATTCCTCATCCACTGACAATTTGTGTTGTCAAAGCGAAGCCTAATCACATTATGATCCCTCTTGTGTGCCTCCATGGATTTGTCATTCACTGGATGAAGAGCTTGTTCCTCACCTACTGACAATCCGTGTTGTCCAAGCGAAGCCTATTTTCATCTTTTAAGAATTATGTGTTTTTCTTTTTTTCTGTTTTTCAGTTCGTAAATTTGTCATATTGTTAATGCTTAATGGGGGGTTTTTTTTTTCCCCCAATTTTGTGCTTTCAAAAGTTTGGTGATTTCTTTTTTTAATAGCAATTTTTTTTTTTAATTTATTATTTTTTTAAAGTTCTGATTTATGATCCCTATTATGTTGAGTTCAAAATGTAATTTATTACTATGCATTACTGCAATGTACCAAGCTTATGTGGCAATTCACATCCATTGACCCGAACATAAATCATAAAACAATATTCATAGAAACCTATGAATGTAGTGGAAATGGTGAAAAGAGAAATCATAAAGGATTTTGAATGATAAAAATAACATTTAGTGGAATAATATCAAATATTGACCAATTCATATCTCTAATTAGGGTTTTTATTATTGACCAATGCATATTCTTAATTAGGGTTTTTATTTTTGGCAATTTATAGCCAAATTTTCCCATTGGCCAAGGGTAGCCATGTCAACAAAAGGAACTTAAAGGAAAAAAATTGACATCATTTTGCCAAATTTATAAAATGAAATGGCATCAGTAGCCAACTAGCACTATGAACAATGTACAATCATGGATGTTTAAGCTTGTTGTTTGAAGATTCAAGTGGATTGTGTTGTCATGGTAATGGACATATGTTTGTTGATGAGTTGATTTTGAAGATGGAGGTGTAGCTTAATTTGATGCATTTGATTTTGACAGCGCAATAGTTCATTGCTAAACTCAACAAGGCCCCTAATGTTCGGGAAACATGGTAAGTGCTTATAAGTTTTGATTTCATGTTGATTCTTGATTTTTGATTCGTGAATCCCTAACCCTTAAACCTTATATGAAGCTTGAATGTTTTTCAAATTACAAGTTTATTTAAAGCTTGTACATGCGTTGTGATGTTTTGTGCAATCTTTGGTGTTTCTTCATTGCGTGCATTGTGCAAGCCTATTGGTCCCAAGTTGCAAGGTACTCATCCAAAATCTCATGGTTGGGGAAGGGCTAATAAAAGAAGCCATATTTTATAAGTTTTTTTTAATTTTGGAGCTAACAAAATGACTATTTTCCAAGGTGCCAAAATTGGAATTACTCAACAAATTTATGATGACTATGTGCTTCACATACAAGGAATTCAATGTATGGTTCATCATACCAATTTAGTAGTGCAAGTTTTGTCCAAGTTGAACATGGTGAACAAGTTGGAAAGCTTGTTCCAAACCTTATATGCTTATTTCTACAAAAGTCCCAAAAGGCATTTGGAACTTATTAAACTTACTAAAATAATGGAAATTAAAAGAAATAGACCACCAAACAATGGGACCTCCCGCTCAACAGTAAAAAAAAAATCAACCTCCTCCCCCTCCCATCCCCCTTCAACATATATAAATATATATATATAACCCCTCCACCCCCCCCCCCCCTCCCTAGCCACTCAACAATGAAAAAATAGTTTTAAGAAAAAAAGTAACCCCCTTCCCTTCTTCCTTCCACATGTCAAATGAAAGAGGGAAAAAAAAAACATTAACTTGTACCCCCCTCCCTTTCAAAAGTAAAAGAAATTAAAAAAATAAAATCAAGGCGCACCCCCTCCCCCTGAACAATGAATAAATATAATAAAACAATTCCCCTTGCCCCTCTCAACAGTAAAGACTAATTTATGAAAGTCACAAACAGTAAAAAGGTAACAAACAATGAACCTTCAACAATAAAAAGTAATTTACAAAAGTTACAAGCAATAAAAAAAGTAACAAAAAATAACAAAAAATGAAAAAGGTCAACAAAAAAAGCATGCCACTACGGGTTTACAGCCTGCCACTACGGGCCCTTTTTTGTGGTCAAACAACCTCCAGCCTGCGTCCTTACGGGCGTAGTGGTCAGATCATATGTATAAGCTCGCGCCACCCAAACCAAAATTGAAGCCCGACGAAACGCTGGAATTTTCCCTAAAGTCATCCCATCTTTGGGCCTCTGTTCACCCCCCCATCCCTTCTTCGAGGGAGGTCGCAAAGAAAGGAAATTTGATTAAATATGGGTATGAAATGCTAAAACCCAACATTTAATGCACAAGGTTCAAGGTAATTATGGTAGCTGTACATGAGGAGTAGTGAAAATGCATCCAACAGCAGTGGAGGCTTCGGGAAAAAGGGAAGACGGGGTCAAACCCGGATGAAACTCGGTCGAGCACAGAAAGTGGTGCGTTTTTAGAGTTTGACCCCCAATTGAAGGCCAATGTAATTTTTTGGGGGTTTGTCTTTGATCTCACCCGGTTTTTGACCAAACTCGACGGTACTGGTGCCGTGTTTCCCTGAGTTTACGAAAAACACTGCGTAACACCCTGAAAACTGGTGCCCGCATGTTTTAATACCCCGTCGAAAAAGATTCAACTGATACCTTCAGAGGTTTTCAAAAAGTCGGTTTCCAATGGGAGAAAACCGACGGGCAGGTCATCTCTGTGTGGGAAAACCTCCGATCCTCGCTCTGAGAATCGGAATGAAAACCTTGGAAGGTATTCATTAAAAAAATGAGAACCACCCAACACTAGTTTCTACATGCGTTTGCATTCAAGCATCTCCAGCACTACTCTGGAGATGACCTGAAGAATTTGTTTCCCCATCCAAGTTTAGTTTTGGACTCTTTCGCAACCCTGCCCATAAAACTACAATTGGGACAGCGAATCGGTGCGCGACCACTGATCGCAAACCACGTGGACCGATCATCATGATGGGCCAACCTTCTCAGTAGCAATGAGATCACATTTAATCCTATATTTTTTGCAGGCGCCCTTCACCAGCTAGGGCAGGCAACGCGATTAATTATGCGCACTCACTATATAGTAGTACTAGGGTTTAGGGTTTACGCATTATCTTACTATCTTACACCTAAAGCCACTCCCTCCTTCTCTTAGATAATAATAGGGAGTAGCCCAAACTTCAGTTTTCCTTTCTAGGCATTTTTGTTTGCAACCAAAATAGTAGGAAGATGTAGGGAAAAATGGCTATCATCCCCACCGAGATTTAGCCAAATATGCCAATTGATTTTGCATGATCCATTGTATGGTTATGCTTGAACAAATCCAAAGAAATTTACAAATATAACTATCTCATTCTCAAGCCTAATTATCTACCTAACTTTTTCCCTTAATGATTACTTCTTATCCTTATAACTTTCTCCCGCTCATTTATTAAAACAACCATTTAACAACTTATCTTTATAATTATTTCACACCTTTTCGTAAGTACCCACCAACCATGGATATGAAAAGATAAATTAATGTGTGCCTTTCCATGTCCATGATATTTATATTGATTAACATTAAATTTTTACGTTGACATAAAAAATAATGATGAATTTTTGATATTATATTGATTAAAATTAAACGTATGAATCATATCAAATTTTCTACCCTTATATATTGCCCTTAAAATAAAGCATATTCTTGAACATCAAGTTGTCCAACATGTTTTGGAGGAAGATTAGTGAAAATTTGTGAAAATAGGGCTTTTATTAAATAAATAGCTTGGGCTAAACATTTTTATTCAAGATGTTGAGGGTCACAAAAAGCCATTGCATAGTGTGATGCCTACTCATCGGCCCAAGTACACTTACTACTAAGACACATAAGTTATATTGATTGTGTTTTCTCACATGTCCATGTTTTGTTATGTATCAGATCTAATATTTCATAATTTGGTAATGAATTAAGGAATTGATTTCACATTGAGGTGAGAATTTAAAACATTAAATATTAAAATTCATTGGTTTTTGGGAATCAAATTATTGTCAAAAGTATCCATGGACATTAATTTTGTGAGATTTTTTGGCTACTCAGGCAAAAAGTGACGATTGTTATCGTGGTTGTCTCCATTTTTTTATGTATGATTTAGAGTTTAGTCTACATCACAAAAGTTGAAAACAAATAATTTATGAATCATCACTTCTAGATCCATATTTTTATGAACATCCTTTTATAGTTTTTTTTAATGTAACAATTTCATAAAAATGACTCCATCCTTCTATGAACGACTTTTTACAGGGATGTTCTAACTATATATTTGATGAAGAAAATATAAACTGAGAAAAAGTGAAATTTGTGGGTTTTATCACAAAAATTTGGGGGAAAAAAGAAAAAGAAAGAAATCCCAAGAATTCTATATTAGGTGCCCGAAGTTAGGAAACAATATAGAAGAGTGCTTAAATTGTTCCACTTTCATATCTTGTTTATGGCCCAATTTGGCTAAATCTTTGTTATGGAGGATCACCACTTCAACTACACCACAAAATTAGAAAGAGAGAAACACTAATCACACCATTTAAATAAAAAATATCCTACATAAAAATAAAAATAAAAGGATCAAAGAAACCAGAAAAGATGGAAAAGAAACATTTTCCTTTTTTTTTGGATTTTTTTTTTTTTTTTGATGAAAAAAGTTCCTTTGATTCACTAATGTCAATGATTGACCCATAAGGTGACATTTGGTTGGGTCCTTTTAATTTACACTATTTTAGTACTTTGGACAGCTTCAGGGGAAAGAACTTTCTTCCTTTACAATATATGATAATCAAGTGAGTTCGGTGAGCTTTGCATCGGCCTACTGAACACCTTTTGCCCCCACCCACCAACCAATGTGCCATATGTGCACATTACACAAACACCAACCATCTGCAAGCATCGACCTACTTGCCTTCAACCTACCGATCCCTGACACACTTGTTTCTACCAACCGCCCATGAAGCCATTTTGCTTTTCCATAAGACTTTCAACTAGGCACAATCTTATCCAATCAATGGGGGGCAAAAATTGATGTGACGTGTCAACTTTTCATTGGCAATGATGTCAACATTCCAACAAATTGCATTGGTTCCGCCATCATATTTGGCACCCATTCGGACTTCAAGTCCCTTTCAAATGCAAGCAAATCAACCAAGGCCTGGTATAGAAAATAATACCAATACAGGCCATGTATCGGTGACCAAAAATAATCTACCCCATGTTGGGGTTATATATCGATGATGGACGTGATCCAGGGGCATTGGGAAAATGATCTACGCAATTGGTGTTTTTCCAGGCAGTTAAAAATGATCTCAATAATGTATGGATGACCAAAAATAATCCACATCATCCATGCCTTCCCAAAAAAGGATCCACCCTATGTAGTGAATATAAATCATCTCTTTCGTCCACTGGTGATTGAAAATGATCCACGACATCCATGAATGTTTGGAAATGATCTACCCCATCCATAAACGATTAAAAAAAATGATGAACGTTTTTTGGGAAAGTGATTGTGCATGATGTCTGCCATTCATATGTTAGAATTATTACCAAGATTGCAATCCGACTCAAATTACCTTTTGAATAGGCTTTTAGAATGTTGGATTTGCGAATTTTCAGATAAGTGCATAATATCGAGGATCCACACTCCGTGTTAGGCTTTAACTAACTCTTTGTTGAATTCTTTCCTTTCATTAAAGATTTTGTCATCATTTGCATCATTTTTTAGCAGGAGTATTGTAGGACTCGTGCCCTCCAAGGACGTTCATTGCTTGATTGAATGGGAAAAGAAAATCGTGCCTTATGAAATTTCCCGAGTTTTTTTTGTTTCCTGGGCTTGAATGACCGAACACCCACCAATGCCCCATCCACAAATTTCGTTTTAGGGTTTAGGGTTGACTAACTTTTCTCCCAGGGAAATTAATAAATAGCTCGGAGAAAAGGGAGAACGTATACTTGTAAAATCAAAAATCTATACCATCAAAGAGGTATTTGATATGAATTTGTTTGGAACAACCCAAGCCGTATCACAAAATAAATCAAGAATTGTTTTTTATGACGACCAAATAATAATTAGGGTTGTTTTGGGAAAAGGAACATTATGGCAACACCACAAGGCATATGTAACCAAATAATAATTAGGGTTATTTTGGGAAAAGGAACGTTATGGCAACACCACAGGGCATATGTAACCAAATAATAATTAGGGTTGTTTTGGGAAAAGGAACATTATGGCAACGCCGCAGGGCATATCTAAAGTATGTGATCGTGGCGAATCGCGGTTAATTTTAATTGGTAAATACTCTAGGACATTTTTGGCAAACAGTATTAGAGTTTTCACGCTTGCACAAAGTTTAATATATCACACATCCTTTTTAATCTATAAACATTCATTGTAACAAAGTTTTGCTGGGATGGAAGATGAATTAAATGTTTATTAAACAAAGAGAATAAGAATCAAATCTATTTCCCTCCAAAATGGCCACGGCGTTCCCATTTGGTTGTGGACGGCCAATTCCAACATTATACGGGTCAGTCTATTTAACATGTAAAAATTATAAAATATGTTTCATATATGGTGCACGGGATTTTTGTACAGGCCACATTAAATACTTAAAATTATGTTTAACATTTTCCCAAGTGTATTGAAAGAGGTGGCACCCATATTGCAATGAATACATAATCGTATCAAATCTAACACAAAGTAATCTACCTTTTTTCAAAATTAAATTCCATTTATCCAAATAAATAACATATATATGCATGGACGACAATAAAAAGGTACGACACGTGACAAACAAAAGGGGGGGGTTAGATATTAATTTTTTTCCAATTTTCTTGTGTGTGCAAGAGGAATATGTCATGTAAAATCCCACGATTTGAAAAACCAAAAGCTATTTTGTATGTGTAGTATAGCAGTGTATAGCACCAAGCGCTTGTTCCTCGGGTGAGCAACACAACATATATCTCCATGTAAAATTCACCGATCCATTTTGGAATCTTTTACACATGGTTCGCCCAACATCCGAATTGTGAACGATTGAATTATCATTTTTTGCATATGTTATGTTGGGAGGGAGCATGGCATCACAAACATCGCATGTTAAACTCTGCGTGCAGGATTTGTTGGGATGGAGGATGAATTAATGTTTATTGAACGATGGGAATAAAAATGTCATCTATTTCCCACCAAATATACCAAAGATAAATTGGCCATGAATTAAATAGGTCCGCAAATGTTATGTGCTACACCAATTATCATTGAAACAATACCAAAATTAAATTAATACAATTTAAATCCAAACCGGCAGTATTAACTTAGACAAGTTCTACTGTAGTATGTGAGCACAATGGAATGGCATGACCAATGTTTTTCTTCAAATTGTCATATTGAAAATTTGGTGATTTTTTCAAGACATAACAAAATTAGCTGAATTCACACAAGAATTCTTGGATTGATATTAAAACAGGTAGGTAAATCCATACTTTCTTTCCCTAACCATAGGGATCTAGTCTAGAAACTTTGGTTTCTTCCTTTTTGGTGCTCTTAGCTTCAAGAATTGACATAGACAAACCAAAGATTTCCAGTCTTTTCATATTTATCTTCATATATTTCCAATTTCTAACTTATGGTAGGCAAATTCACCCTCTAAAAATTATTGTTTTGTTTTGAAACATAGTAGTGTGCCATATATATGATGTTATAATTTCCTTGAAATTTGCCTCAAAATAGCAAAATTGGTTGAAATTAAATTAGAAAGTAACATTGTCCAAAATTTCCTGGATTTTTTTACAAGAAAGGGATAATTCACTCCCCAAAAAAAATTGTTTATGAGGTATATGGCCAAAAAAACAATGTTTTATGAGGTATATGGGGGTTGATCAATTTGGGGTTTGAAGGGTTCAGGGTTTAAGAGCCAAGTCATTAGGGTCCAAAGTAAGTGTGTAGTTTGTACCAAATGTACATGCACCTCCATTATCACCTCAACTTGATAAAATTTTGCCCACGAATAACACCTGATTTCAGTGTACTGGATAGTCTTTTAAATAACCCTTTACGAAAATGACGACTACCTATAATGACAAAATTTGTATGGGGATGCGACAAAGAAAAGACTGTTGCTTACATCAAGCGTGCTTTCAAGCAATGTCACAGTAAAGTTGCTAGTTCAGAGGTACTACCGGGATTCAGGGATTGAACATCTCAGAAGTAATCTAGATGTTTGTTGTCGATGTTCTCGTGAGCATCCGGTATATCTCAGAAGGCACAAAATATGTCTAGATTGGTATGGTGTTCATGGTAAACTGAAATGCAAGCATATCCCAAGATTTGTGAATGATCGAGCAACACGAAGGTTGTTGTTTGTTCAGAAGCTCAACTTCACAGAAGTGAATTTCTAGGTGTGATATAGAGTTGTTCCCCTATTTTTAGATCCTTTTCGACTACCTCCAACTTTTATCTTACAAACTAGCGATGTTTCTTTTAGAATGCACGATTGATCAGAGTTCACACAGTGGGTCAATAGATTTTAACACTACTAGAAATTCTGTCATATGCAACCACCTTGTTTGCAACTGGGGATGCAATTGACTGTCGCATGCAACTATTTATGCAACTTCTTGGATTTTTGCAACTTTTTTGGGTGTGTATGCAACTATGGTGCAACTATGATCGCCTTCATCCCAACCTTTGGATGATTTCTATGGATATATACTATCGTATATATACCTTTGGATGTATTCTATCATATATATTTGATATGCATATACTCATAGTTGCATGTGCAACCAAAATAGGCCAATTATGGTCTTTTGGTAAGCTAGGTACACATTTTTTGTAGGCATGTCTAGGATTAAGGTTGCCTACAAATGACAATCCCATTGATAAGGTTTAGGATATAGGTTATTTTACACCTAAATAAGATAATGTAGCTATCCCCAACTTTTAGTAGCTTGCTCCACAAACATTTAGAAGACAATTAACAATGGAAGATATCAATTTTACTTACAATAGTTTATCACTTGATGAAGCAAAACAAAGTATATGTGTATTCAACAATAAGGTCCAATTAATCCCCTTAAGATTACAATGTGTGGGTTTGAGGGTTTAAATAATCTATTTTATTCCAACAATTATCCAGTACAAGTGAGGGTCTCATGACACATATACACCTTATAGTCCATGTAATGCATGAGTTGGTTCCAAAGTCAGCCCTGATAGTCCTGATGGGTAGACATGTGAATAAGATATTGTCATTCATTGACTGTGAATATCGACAGGATGGTTTCATTACCCCAATCCATAGACTCCAACCCGAGTGTAAAACAACTTAATAGGTCTGCTTTTGACACACTTGGTTGAAAATTTTCAATTCAGACTAGAAGAGACCATGAATGCAGTAGGGCGAGAGGAAACCACAAAGGTGAAAGCATGATATATGGAAAACAGGGGGACCAAAAAAAAACCCTGACCTGAAACATAAAACCTTCTACACTTTGATATGACAGACTATAAATCACATAGTTTGCAGCTATTTGAATTTTGCTTCTCGCACCTGCACATCGTGATGAGCATTCTTTTCAAGGTTAGACAGTTTCTGTCACCTTTGACATGATCTATCAGCCTACAATTGATCAGAAACAAGAAGTCACACCTGTTGCTTGCACTCTCTAAGAGAAACTTGCTGTACTATTGCTGTGAATATCGACGGGATGGTTTAGGGTTTGTGGGAATATGATGACAATGATGGCTCTGCCAAATTCATACTCTCCATGATGATTTGGGCTTCTCAGAGATTCCTGAGTTTCAGGTGAAAAAGAATGAGGTGGGTGCATTGTTACAAGTCAGAATCTTGGAAGATGATGATGATGTCTCTGCCAAATTCTTCCTCTAATGATGATGATGATTCAGGCTTCTCAAGGATTTCTTCAATCAGGTGAAGCTACTGTTGAGCTTGAGCAATTCTTCCTGAGATCCTGAACCCTAAACTCTAATCCAATTTGTGGGTGGCAGGATTTCTTCAATCAGGTGAAGCTATTGCTGAGGAGAGAACAATGTTTCAATGCCTACATGTGGTCACCTACATACACATCCGTGATATGACATTGACACACATTCGACTGCTAAGGAAAACAACACACGTTGCCATGTGCAGCCACCTATGTGCACATTTGTCATGCAAACGTTCTGATTTCATTTCACGGTGTTGTTCACAGAGAGTTTTGGAGGCCTTACAACATGAGATCTGTAGGAATAGTTACAGACACATTTCAACAACTTAACATCAATAAGACTATGAGCTGATCTTTCCTTTGCAACTCTTTGAAAGGATGCAGAAAAGAGCTCAGATAGTGAAAGTTTTAACAGAAGAAAGCTAAGGCAGGAAAGCTCTAAATCCGAAACCCTAATCCACACAGCAGCTATCAGCCATGTTCTAGGATGATGTAAGATTGCAATGCAGAGTCGCCGAGCAAAAAGAGGAATGCCGAGAGAGAATCCCACAGCCATGAGCATGGAGCTTGTGGACTCCATTGATTGAGATGTTCAACAATGTGTGCGCAGAATTAGTGCAAAGAAATTAGGCTGAGATGATACTCACTCGATATGGAGAAGAAGTTGCTGCGAGTCGGGATGAAGGTCTGCCCATTTGGCTTGGTACGAGACTGGCATTCGCTCCTTTGTCATAAGATGGATATGCCCTGCTCCTCCCTGTGCTTGCTGTAGCGCTGATACATTCTGCTGCTGCTGCAGCGGTTGCGTCTGTTGTTGTTGTTGCAGCGGTTGCGTCTGTTGCTGTTGTTGCTGCGGATTAGAAAATCGAAAGAGAGAAGACGACATGGTTGCTGATCCGGATGCCGCTTTCTCTCTCTCTCTACCACCCCCACGTCCCACGCCAAAACACTTCCGTCTTCTCCCTCCCACGCAACAATCCAAAACCTTCAAGAACCTCTTCTCGCATGTCTCAACAAAAAATCATTCTCTAATTTACTGGATTAGAGGCGGCAGGTTTGATTGCTCTTTTCGGAATCTTTGGCAACATCTTCGGAACCAGCGACCGTTTTTTCAAACACAATTGGAGAACGCGGGAGAGTGTCGCGGTCTTCGGTGTCTGTCTCGAGCTTCTCAGCGGAACCCTAAACCTCGGCGTTGGAAACCCTAATGGGATTTCCTTCACTCTTCTCTTGGTTGTGCACAATTTCTCGTTTGCAGAAGCTTAATCCCTTGGCCAGGGAGTTCATTCCACCATCGCACTCTGATGCGTCTTCTGCTGCTCTGGCAGCATCAATTCCCAAGCAAAACTCTCGCAGGGTAAGAGATGCTTGCCCCTTTTCTTACGGCTGCTCTCGGCTTCTTCATGACTTTTAAGCTATCTTTGTTCTTTGATCTTTATCTCACCAGGCTGTGTTGCGGGGCTTTGATTGACGTCATTGAAGAATGGCAACAATGGCGGGAGCAAGCAACGAGTCAATAGTCGAACGAGTCGAGCACAGTGTGAAGATAGTATCCGACGGACGGTGTATGTTTCGGACATAGATCAGTAGGTAAGGCTGCCTTACCGTCGTTCCTCTCTCAGTCCGTCGTCGCCTTTCCATTTGCCCTAATTCATGCTTTTGAGACCATTCAAGATTTCCCCCAAGATTAACTTTCTAAGCGGCTGCAATGGTCCGAATTTCTCCTCGTCTCCTTGCTAGTTCATGGAGTGGCGATGTAGATCAGCAGGTTAGCATTGTTTGAATATCCAACACTTCAATTCTGTGGAGCTACTAGCAGAACCTGGAACTCTTGCCAGGAGCTTGAATCTACATGTATAATGACGCCAGTGTGACCAAGAGCCTCTTTTTTTCCATAGGAGGCAGTTGCAGACCCCTTGGTCGCTACTTCCCTGTCGGGATGTGGGCTCTATTGAAGCTTGAATGACAAGCTTAGCCATCACCATGCTTATGTACATGTGGAGCAGATTTTCAATATATCTGTTGCACATAAGCTGCACAGTTTATCAGACTCTGTACCTAATCTTATTCTTTTTCTGTTTGGTTTGTTACGCACTTGGGCATACTGGGAGAGAATCTCATCAGAATTTTCTGAATGTGGATCTGGAAGTGGCAAGTCAAAGTATTGGAGTTGTGGCACACCCTAATTCCACTCCTGACCAACCAATTGGCCCAAAGACAGAAGAAGACAAGGATGATGCTGATTTTGGTGATCAACTAAAGGTCAGTTTCTTTTCACTTTTGTTTTGTCTGCAGAACCAACTCCTTCGTGTAGTGGTGCATCTTCCATTATCTTAAACTTGCGGAAACCCTTGTTTGGTGTATGGAGAGTGTTGCTCATTGAACAAGCTTTGGAGCTCTTATAGCAGTGTTTCAGGTACAAGTGGATTTGGGAAGAAACCTTAACTGGTCTCCAACAGATGTGAACCATTGTTGTTGCCATCCTTAGCCACCCTTTTGCATGCATGCTTTTCAGTTTGTGATGCATGTGCAAGTGCAGTTGTCTAGGGGCCACAGTGCAGTCTCAGCTATGAATTAGGAGGTGCCTATTTTTGATTGAAGCAGTAGCTCCAAAGCCATGAAAATCCCCCACAAGTTCTCCATGTGGACAGACTGCATATTCTTTTCCTCCCTGGCTGAATCTGATGGATGAGGCTGAACTTTCTTTGAAAGGGAGGGACTGTACAATGCTGTCAAACAATTATTGAGTGAATATAGCCAAAGATGTGAAGGATATGGATGGAACCAGCTGCTTGTCCTCATTCAAAATAAACTCTTGGTGTGAGTGTGGTTAGTATGGATGTGAGGTTTTTATCCTTCATTGTCTTTTTACTTGGTGCAGATATTACTTGATTCACCAGACAGGGATGGAACAGACTCTTCACAGATGGGGGATCAGTCAATGAATGATGGGTTTGGGACAGGAGCTAAATGGCTCACGTGGACAGAGCTAGTCCCTGAAGAGGAGACTATAGCAACCTGCTGGACAGAAATAATTGATGTCAAGAGTGGTGAGGAAAGGGTAAGCTATGTGGAATGGTTGGAGTAGTGTGAGAGTTGTACATATAGACTCTCTTCACTGTAACATTTCCTCAAAGAGAGAGAACCAGCATCTGGAAAGAGCTTTGTGCTTGGATCTGGTGAACATTTAAGATGCAGAGTCGACAGAGAGGGGGTTTGGGTTGTTTAGCAAGGTGATAAGGGTAAGAATGACTTCTTCTCCCTTCTCCTCTTGGTAATTTTTATTTGTGCCTTATGCAGACATTTTTCCAGACAACAAGGTTTGAACCATTAGCCCCCACACCAGTCAAGCTGGGAGGCTCACCAACAGATCAGCGGCCTTCAGGTCTGCTTGGTTCTAGAAAAATTATTTTCTTTTCTGAAGTGCCAATATGGTGAAAGTGAATACAAGGTGTGCATATGAGACAGTGTCTTAAGGAGGATATGCACGTTCTTCTATCCTAGCTCAAAGTTTGGCTTGTTTATGCCTTGGTTCATATGTTTGCATGGAGAGAGGTAGCATCTCTGCAGGGATCCTTAGGTCAGCTAGTCCTTTTTCTACAGGCTCTGCTGGCAAGCAATATCCTGAGAGCCCTGGGTTATCCTCAGGAGCAACAATGGCAACTGCTGCAGCCAAGACCCAATTACGTTGGACTCCAGAGCTGCATGAGAAGTTTTTGACTGCAGTTGGTCAGCTGGGAGGTGCTGATCGTGAGTGTTCCATCACTTTCCCTCAACTCCTTAGAAATGACTTTGCTTTTGGATGTTTGCTGAAATACAGGAAGATATGTTGATGGTGAGATTGGAATTGCAGTCTGATCTGAGAAAGAGCTATGAGGCTTGCAGACATGTCTGATGCATTCAAGTGTGGAGTCTATCAATCAAGAACTCTTGAAATGCATGCAAACTGGCTCTATACTGTCTAGTATAACAACATTGTATTGCAGAAACAATTGGGCTTTTTACACTGGTGGCCTACCCTCCCCTCTCAAAGTGTCTGCTTTTTTCTGTGTAATATGTTGAATCACACGACAACTCATCTGATGATCACTTCTCATTTGATTTTGAAGGTGCAACACCAAAAGCAGTGTTGCGGCTAATGGGAGTGCAGGGCGTCACAATTTTTCATGTGAAGAGTCACTTGCAGGCATGATTTTCACCCCTTTCTATTTTCTTAATGTAGACCATGACTTCAATACAAGGTTGTATTTGGTGGTGATAGCAATTGACAAAAAGCTTGGTGTATATGACTTGCTTGAAACCTGGTGTCTTGTGATTTTGCAGAAATATAGACTTGCCAAATATAGCCCTGATATTTCAGACGGTATGCGGATTATCTTTCTAAGTGACAGTCTCTTGTCATCAATTACAAGCCAGTAGTGTACTGTTTCTAGACAAACAGTCTGTCTGAAGATGACAAACTAAAAAATCGTGTATCTTGTTTTGGGGCTAGTTTTGTTCCCTTACTTTTCTTTACAGCCAGGTCCTGTAGTGGGTCCACATGTGACTGTCTAATGATATCTACTGGGTAAACAGAGGCAAGAGCTGAATGGAGAAGGAGTGATACCTACCTTTCACCTATAGGGATTAATTCGTAAGTCTCTCTTCCTATCACTTAGCCAAAGTATCTTGCAAAGGGAAGAGTCACACAACAGTGCCAAAATGTGGCACTAGCATCCACCTGAAGCGCTCTTGGATCCAATTGAAGCCATAATGATCAAGACAATCCTTTGTGTTGACAGCTCTGACTTTGTTGCATCGGTAAGGTTACAGAAGAACAACTTGCAGCTCTGTTCATCACATGTGGTCAGGTAACTTCCAAACCACTCAAGAAGCTCTTTGAATTCAGTCTTTGCTTTTAGGTTCATGCTGACTTGCAGCATCATTCTCTTGCTCCAGGTGGTGGATTGTCGGGTGTGTGGGGACCCAAACTCAGTGCTGCGATTTGCATTTGTTGAATTCACTGATGAAGGTAATGTCATTTGCACCTTCCACAGCATCTTGGTTTTATAACCAAGCCATCATTTTCAGGAAGTATAATTCTTCGTCCTGGACTTTCTCTGACACTCCCTGTGGTGCTGTGTTTGTTTCTGCATAATGACCAGAGGGAGCCCGTGCAGCATTGAGTCTCGGGGGCACAATGCTGGGATATTATCCTGTTCGGGTTCTTCCTTCTAAGACAGCTATTGTGCCTGTCAATCCAACCTTCCTACCTCGGGTTGGTACAGCCAAGGACTTATCAGATTCTGTGTTGTATCTGTTGTGTGAAGTAGCATTGAAATGTCAGATTGGACAAAAGCTTATTCATAGTTAGCATTCAGTTTTTGTGGTAGACCATTTCAGTGATGGGCTTGTACTCCTCTTTATCTGTATCTTACGAGCTGACTGTGGCAGACCGAAGATGATCGGGAGATGTGTGCCCGCACCATTTACTGCACAAATATTGACAAGAAGGTGAAGTGGAACCCAAATTCCATTGTTATTCACATTTCATACTGAGTAATTTCAGTTTCCTGGGAGTGGAGTGTCTTCCCTTGAAGGTTTTCTCTGAGAAAGTGTCACCTTGGATGCAGGTGTCACAGGCTGATGTAAAGCTCTTCTTCGAGTCTTTGTGCGGTGAGGTAAGCTTGCATGGTATGCCATACTTCTGTACATGTCTGAAGATTTCCTGTTGTGGTGTGTTGTCCATAAGGAGGTCTCTGAAAGAGAGCTTTTGTTGCTGAACCAAAGACATCCTGACAGTTTTCTCGAAGTGGCTTGGAGATGGAATGTGCAGGTTGCACAACTGAGATTGCTGGGGGACTACCATCATTCCACACGAATTGCGTTTGTAGAGTTTGTGATGGTGTGTGCATTCCCTCTCATCTGTAGGCAACTTCTTACAAGACTGAAGGGAACTCATTATCCAGAATTTTGTGCAATATAACTGGCCCTGTGCACTTGCAGGTTGCCTCTTTTACATGCATTTAAACAGTGCAAATGTGTATGTGCTGTCTCATGTCATGTTATGACATTTAGACTCAAATCCAAGTCTTTGGGAGATAGATTTTACATCATGTGCATTGGGTGACACAATGTCACCTTTTGTTCATGTAGATGCTGATGTGACCTAAGCACATGCTTACAACCTTTCAAATGAACGAGATCCTTCCACATGTTGGGTCCTAGTTTTCATCCTTTTATGCACTCACCCGATGATGGTTTGTGTCTATGTGGTGATTTGCTTTTGTTATGTGGTCCACGCATTCTGTCTACCTGTATCGATTACTATGTAGGGCCTCTCTATGGTTTAGGCTTAGATGAAACAACTCTTATCCTGTCAAGCTTATTGCAGCTTGAATGAGGTACTATTGACTTCTTTCATTAGCAATGTATCTTGATTGCTAGCCAACATCATGACTGAATCTTCCCATTGCTTCCTGCAATGTGACAGAAATTCAAGATGTTGCTGCAGCTGTTGCAAGCCTCCTTTCTGTCTCCCTATCTTCATCAGCGATAGCCGCACCTGATAATCAAGTATTCGAAAGGCAGGAGAGCTCTTTACAGGATTTGGAGATGCACCTGGAAGGGTTTGCACCTGGGTATACTTAAGGACAAATGGAGCCCTGCACTTCAGATTCGAACAGTTTTGCTCAGGTTTGTCTTGAGAATTTGATAGTTTTGGTCCCTTTCCATAGGTGTTGATTTTGGGAACTTTTCAACTATAAACAGTTTTGTTTGTAGTGGAAGTATTCCCAGATCTTGCAGATCCTGTGTGCGCTCTGAAGGGGCACGTGGTGCTGCATTTTAAGGTCATTTTAGTATTGAATTTTGAATGCTAATTTCTGAGAGGGTTTGATGGAGATCTTGGTGAAGCTCAGCTGACAGTGTTCTGCTGGATGATCGTCAGTAATCGCTCACCAGAAGGATTTCAAAGTCAAAACATGCCTTCTGCATCATCTACCCAGCATCTAACACTAGAAGTACTGCCACGGCCAGGTGACCTGTTTGTTGCAGACATCTGCAACAGGAGCTTCCTGACTACAATCCTTGCAATTATGTCTCTTTTGTTAGTTACTTTCATGACTTTCGTGCTGCGCTTACCGCTGTAACAGTGCATGTGGAAATCACACAAGTATGTTAAGTTTTGGTTGCAAGATATCAAGCAGAGGAAAACATGGAAACATGGAATTTCTGTTGCACAATGCTCTTTTGCTATTGCTGAACCCTGGAAAATGTTCCCACAATTTTGTAACTTTCCATTTGGAATATGCAATTCTTTGCCTTGTACATGTGTTTCTCAGTGATTGTAGAGTTTTGTTGATCGATCTGTTGTTGACAGGCACTCTTGGCAATTCTAGATAGCACATTGAACAAAGCAGGGTGACTGAAGGGGCTGTATGTACACACGGAGAAGAATGTGCTGATTCAGATCAATCCCCATATCCGCATCCCACGAACATTCAAGCGCTTCTGTGGTCTTATGTGTCAGTGAGAATGATTTTACTCTCTTGAGTTTCAATCCTCTTTGATGTAGTAGTTACTTACTCTGACAGTGGTTGTGTAAATCAACTTTGTTCTTGGTTATTATTGATTGTGGTTTTTTGAGATGGTGTGCAGTGTAGTTGCTTCAGAAGTTAAGCATTCGAGCAAGCAATGGACCTGACAAGCTCATGCGGATTGTGAAGCAGCCTGTGACTCGTTATCTCCCTCTTGGTGCCCGACTCGTTATCTCCCTCTTGGTGCCCGACGTATCAGTAAGTATGCTCAAGTTATTGCCCTTGTTACTATAGTGTACTTCACCTCAAAATGAGATGCTAGTAATCATTGGGTTTTGGGTTTAGGGGCTGTAGCCCTTCTATTTTAGTTGGGTTGCAGGATGGCTGGTGTTTGGAACTGGGTTTAGGTCAGTAGCCCTTCTATTTTAATTGGGCTGCAGGATGGCTGACATTTGAAACTGGGTTTAGGGTTTAGGGTCATTGGCCCTTCTTTTATAAAAGGGTGGTGGAATGGCTGATGTTTGAAACTGGGTTAAGGGTTTAGGGTCAGTAGCCCTTCCATTTTGAATTGGTTTGCAGGTGTTTGGCACTATTTTGTGAATGCTTTCTGTTGATTTCTATTTTGCAGGAATGTCATATAGTGCTCCCAAAGTTGTGCAGCTGTCAAATTATGTGGCTGCTGCTGGATTATCAAGCACATACGTTTTTGTGGTATGTAATAGAAACAATTTGATCATGAAACAAGGCTTGTGGAATATAGCAATTCAATGGGTTAGTGAATAAAGGAATGGTTCTGTAACCCCTTGATTTGCTCTTGATGAAAACTGGTTCCAAAGAACTTTTTTCTGTGCATGGTTCACATGCACAAAACTGTGTGTATAACACAGTTCAGCTTGTGTTTGGCAGATTTGTCAGCCCAAGTTCATGTTTCAAATTATTTCGTCCAATCTGACATAGTAATGTGCAAATTTTTTTTGTTTCTAGAGATATGGCCATTGTTGATTTGAGTAGTGATGTAATGTCAATGAGAGCGAATAGTACAAGTAAAGGGCTCCAGTAGTAGAAACTAGGTTTTGACAGGGACAGTATCCTTGATGCAAGTGCAGGTGGGTGCAATGGCACATGGAAAAATTGATGTTGACTACATCGATGATCTTGTTGCTGGTATTTTTTGCTTACCCCTTTCTGTCTCAATTGTCCTCTTTTAAGACATGTTATAGTCAAAATTTGCACCCACAGAGTGAGTCATTAAGAACCATCACATTCAGACGTGAAAAACATAAGGTTCAATCTTTTGCGTTGTAGTAATATGGTTCAAGTCAGTGGGTAGTTATGGCGGCTTGTCATTGCTGTTTTTGGTGAAGGTAAATGGACTGAAGGTAAATGGACTAAGTTAATACCAACATGCTCTTGAGTTTCTATAGTTCATAACTAGGGAACACAAATGCTTTGTTTGACACAATGTTGTAACAAAAATTTATTCCATGTTCCTAAATTGGTTGCTCATGGTAAATTGAATGAAGGTTTTTTATTGGCGTTGATGTGCAGTTTAAAGTAGGGGAAGCAATTGTCTTATGTAACCTTGATGCTGAGGTTGTAGCAAAAGGGCTGATAACAGGTGTTGGAGGACAAGGATGTGTCCACCATAGGGTGCCAATCAAGGAGTCATGGTTCTGAGTCCAGGTAAGCGAAATTGTGGCAGGTAAAAGGCAACACCCTGTTGTTGGTGCCAAATGAGAATGATGATCCCCTACAATGTGTGTTAAAGGATGTAATAGGTTCAAGCACTGCATGGGAAGGTTGTTTAATGCGAAAGCATGCTTAAGTTAGGGGCACTATAGGTCGGGAGCTAGTTGATTTTTCTGAATTCTAAAACCCTAATGAGTAGTTATGGCCTTTTTTGGGTGTCAATGATATTTTAGACATTGTCAGGTTTAATAGACCTGATAGAGTGATGGATTCCTGGTTGCTGTAATTGGAACAATGGCCATTAAACACCATTGGATGGAATTTCAATGTTATTATAAAGGGTAATTTGTTGGTTAAGTAATTGTAGATTTTTTACATGCAAAATTGCAAATCACAGATCGATGTGTGTAATATTTATTGGTTGATTTTTCAGCACTAGTGGAATATAATAGAGACCTGATATGTATAATGTACATTAGTTAAAGTAGGTGTAGGTGTGTAAGGAACCCCAATATGGGCAAGGCAATGGTTAATGTTACTAATCTAGTTGTTCATGTGACTATAGTGGCACACCGTAACCCTAACCCTAAAACATGGGCCAGCAATTGCATTTGCAACTAAATCTAACAGTTGTTGTGTTGCCATGTGGCGCACTATAAACGGTACAATGAAAAACCCTAACCCTAATCCTAAACATTCCCTAGCAGTTGTATTTGCAACTAAATCTAACAGTTGTTGTGCTGCCATGTGGCGCATTATAAACGGTACGATGAAAAACCCTAACCCTAACCTTAAACCATGGGCCAGCATTTGCATTTGCAACTAAATCTAACAGTTGTTGTGCTGCCATGTGGTGCATTATAAACGGTACGATGAAAAACCCTAACCCTATCCCTAATCTTCCCCACGTGCACAATGACATAGCATGCTTGATTCGACACGTGTCCGCACCCCAACGGCTACGACATGGACGGTCTAGATTAATTAAAGTATTCTTAAAACTAAATATTTAATTACAAAATAAAAGTACACGTGTTCGCATACAATTGGGTTTGTATGTTCAATGGGAACGCAACCCCTGTAGTTGCATGCAGTCGCAATTACAACTGTTAGTATAAAATATGGGTGGATGAAACCGTATAACCTAACCGTATATACTTGTCGTATATTGTCTGTCGAAAACCAAATTGGTGGGATGCAACTTGTCTTACGCGACTAAGCAAATTGCAGTTGCATATATCGCATGCAACTGAAAACCAGTTGCATACAACAGTTGCAAAATGGCAAATTTCTAGTAGTGTAACAACCTAGTTGCTAATGGAGGGACTATGGGGGATTCTATAGGTATTGAGCAGTGTTGATGCGAGTTTTGGTCTTGGTCACAATTCGCAAGGTCCTTACCACGGGCCAAAGCTCAAAGAGAAACCTGACAGGCTTGGAAGAAACCCTAAGAGTTATTAATCCTTGCTAAAGTGAGATGGACACACGAATGGGTGTTGAGATGGAGTTGAGGGTTGTCAAGAAGGATTCGCAATTTGCATCTGCCAATTCAAACACCAAGGTGGTTGACATGGTGTCCCCTACACCACCATATGCTCCACCGGCCAAATTCAAGTAAGCATCTATAGTAAGGGCTCTTGTAGAATCCAAATGTTGTATAAAACAAAGCCCGTTGCTTGGTGATTTTTACATGGCGAACTTGCATATGGTTGTTGTGGGCTCAATTTAGCTGCATTACGTTACAATGGTTGTTTCTAGGTTTTCCTAACAAGAGTCCATGCTCCATCAAACATGGAATAACCTGTAGGGGACAATGTAGGAGTAGAAAGTTCCTTTTAGGACTGTTTTTGCTTTTAGTGGTTAGGCATCTATTTGGCTGTGGCAGGTATGAATGGTACTAGACAACCAGTTTGGTTCTGGTTCGTATTTTGGCAAAGGCAGCTGAAGAAGAGGATCTGAAAGTTCATTTTAGTGAACACATTGTATGTTCCAAGTTCTATATACTCCCAGACCTTGATTTTGTTTCTCAAATAATTTGGTTGTATGTTAGTTGGGCTTCTAATGACTTGTATGTGTTTCCAGATCAGCTGCACAATTTTTATAGCAGTTTCTTCACCCTGCATTGAACTGTCCAAAAGAATGGCTCCAGGCCTCTGTTATCAAGTCATTTTGTGTTTGTGAAGGCCCAGTGATAGATGGGCCAATGTTAGGGTCTCTTTCCATTAGGCTGTTGTGATCACAGTTACACACAATGTGTTGTGATCATAGCAGCCTAATGGAAAACCACTGACATATTAGCATCTTGTTTCTTGTTGCAGGGATAGTCGGTTTCCATTGGAGAGTTACAAGTGTGGTGAAAATATGTAGTTAATTAAAGGTCATATAAAATGATGGATGTTGTGATTTAATGTCACTTGCAGCAAATGATGGAATGTGTGTTGGCAGCTAGGCCTGGTCATTAATCTCAGGGAGCCATTGCCGTGCATGCTACAACTCCCCTTGTTTGGCAAGGTGACTAATTATAACTATGCCATTTGTGTTACAATAGAAGGATAAGCACATTGCTAATGTGCCTAGGCTGCTCACTAGGTTAACTCCCACACGTTGACTGTGCAGGTGATCCCTGCAGAGTGTAAATATGCCTGCTTGAAAACCAAGTTGGAGATCAAACTTGTCAAGGCTACGAACATTCATTGGATGCAACTTGGGTGCAACACAAAATGCGGGATTGACTGGGACAAGTTAGAGGTAATTGTTAAAGAAGAGGTGGGTGTTTTTCAGTCTTGATATTTTGTGACAAATATGCCATATGGGTAAAACTATATGCACATTTTGCCTTTAGTAGTAGACCTGTGATCTAACTCGGGCTGGTCTTGATAGGTAAACCACCCACCACCTATACAATACACTACAATCCTAAACAAAGGTAATGAAAATTGGGCAGAAAAGTACAACACATTAGAGGCCCGAATATGTGAGCTTGAGGAGAAGATGAATGCAATGACCTTGGAGCTGAAAGAGGTATGCCAAACTGTACTACCGAGTTCATCAGTTCCCTTGCCTACACAACCCAGTCGCCTTGGTGCAAATCCAAAGACAGTTGCAGAGGTTGCAAGGTGGTTTTTCCCATCATGGGAACCACTTGAACCATGATTTTTTTAATTCCCTAATTTTTAATACAAAGCTGCTTGACGAGTGTCCATATTAAACTTGTATGGACCCTAAAATTTTCTGTGATATTAGTCGTTGAAGGAGCTAAACCGATTGAAGTCAAATGTACCCAAGATTGTCACCTTAGTGGCACTACAGATTTGTGAAACCTTTTTGGACATCTCAGCTTGCAACATACAAGGTAGCTATTCCTTAGAGTAGTGCAGTCTAAAAGGATCTGAGTCCCTAGCTTGGGTGTCTGTATCTTGTGGGCAGAATAAAACATTTTTCCTTTGAGCTTCATTCTCCTTCTAGGCTGCAAAAGCTCCTACCATTGTGGCTGTAGGGTAGAAGTAGTGAGTAAGGAGTGAGTTCTGTTCATGATCTCATACTTTGTGAGTAGCACCCAAAAGGTAATCACTGGACTCATCTTGTAATTGTGAATCATTCTTATGGAGTTTTCTTCAAATCTCAGAAAGATGAGTAAGGTGTGATGCCTTGTGACTTGATAGGATATTGCAAATGATGCAAATGATGAGACTTTGTTAGCTTCAGTGGAATCATCCAGTTACCCATTTGATACTACAAGCAAAGGGGCTCAGTGGGTAATTCATGGCCATGTATAGTGGGAGAACAACAGATGCTGCCAAAGTGGCTACGTTTAGAAAGACCCTGGCTGCTTCTGCTATCGACATTGGTGTGTTTTGTATGTAACCTGTGGCTTTTTTGGTGGGTGCAACAGAGTTGGTGATCTTGACGACTTGTCCAAGGTCCAGAGATGAGATTGGTTCTGGCCCTGGGACAAAAAAAAAGGGTTCAGGTTTTTTGTCAAATCAGGAGTCACCTGTTTTGTTTCAAACATCTTTAGTTTGTTCATATTGTTCGCTGCTTGTCTTTGTTTTCTTTATTCTAGTTTTCTTTGCAGCCAAAACGTGGTGATTTGGACATGAATCAGCATGTCAACAATGTGAAATATGTTGGATGGGTGATGGAGGTAAGCTTCTCTTAGCCTGTTTTCTCAGAAGTCAAATAAAAGATACTTGTTTCTTTTACTGATTACTTACATACATACCTCAGTTTGTGATGACCAATGGTGTGTGACAGCTCCTTTTGAGAGCACTTGGCTTCAAGAGTAATTATGCTTTTCTACTTGATGTTTGGGAGATTTGGTGTTATTTTCTGTTATCTAAGTGCCATGCTCATGCAAGATACTTGTTTCATTGTTTGGCTGGTCAATAGGAAATGTGGACACAAGGCTAATTCAGAATGTGGCTTTGGCTGCAAAGTGTTCCAGTTGCAGTTTTTGAAAACTATGAACTTTCAAGCATGACACTCAAGTACAGAAGACAGTGCAACCAATCTGATGTTTTACAGTCAATGTGCAGTCCTACATCCTGTACTGCAAAGCTAGAGAAGGAAGTTGAAGTAGAGGTGAATGGAACAGGTTGTTCATACACAACTGGATCTCAACATCGGGCTTTTGAAAATTTCTTTCTTTGTTGTTTGCGATGATATTTGGATCGCAAAATAACCCCATGTTGTTGTAGTGATGATATGTGGAATTAACTTTTTCTACCCCATCCAAATATCAATGGGAAAGGATAGGGGACTATGCCATTAATCCCTAATGGGCTGCATTCCCTGGTTAGTGTAAATGAGATGGTAATCTAATGGGGAATTCTATTTCTTTTCACCTGTGGAACCTCCCTATAGGGCCCTTGTGAATTACCATTCTACTTTAACTACTCACTTGCCCCAACTATTCTATAGGCTATCATTGGCCCAATGTTCATGCATCATAACTTTAAGATTTGTGTTGATAAAGGTGGGTGTTTAGTGACCAGCGTGCGTACCCTAGTCCACATTAGGGAAGCAATTTTAATTTTCAAACTAGGGAAGCAATGAATGAATATGGGAGGTCAAGCTTGTTACAGATGTTTATTGTTTACAATTTAATGTTCGTTTGGGACCAGAGATTCCATTAGACGAAAGGTAGATCATGGAGGACAAATTGTCCTCTAGTACTGGCAGCATGCACAAACTTGGCCAAGGCGACCATGTTCGTAATCTGCATGAGTTCAGCAAGAGTGTTAGTGTGGGTGAGGGGCAGGGCCAAACAAAAGCATTCCCTAACTTTCTGTGTATTTGGACATACAAGGAGCAAGTGCTCTTCATCCTTAACCTTCCCCAAATTGCAACCTCGACAAAGCCTTTTTGTGTATGGCACACCCTTCCACGCACCTAGCAGTACCTCAAGCTACGAATTGCCACACCAAAATTGGGCCAGAGTTTTATGCAGCTGAACACTGCTAATGTCACATAAGTAACTTTCGCTCTCATACGACATACCCTTGAAATGTAAGTATCTTATCTACACGCTAGTCTCGATTTCACAGTTGGTGAAAAGCTTTCCAATGAAAGTCAGCTGCATATTATTCTTCACCCTTTTTACACTCAACATTATGTGGGGAAAACTTGGATGGGGTGGGGCCGTAGCCTCCTAATTGATCGGGAAATGTTGCGAAAAATCTTTTTTCGCTTTCTTGGAGTGCAAAACAAATGAAAAGTTGGCTACTATGTCCTATTTACGCTCCTTTTTTTGTTACGTAAAAAAAAGCATAACAACCCACTATTTGTGAAGCAGATAATGAAGTTTATATTTTTTTTTACCCAAAATAAAAAAGACGGTGAGCACGGTCACTAAATATCACATGTTGGGAAAGGCATGGGAAGCCCAGCTCACTATGCTTGTTGCAGGAAAGAAATGTTGGGCTGGATTCGTGAAAAAATGGCTACTCAAGAATCAGCCCTAGGAGGTGGCAAGTTCTCTGCCTTTAATTTAACCGTTGTTCGAAACGGCACCTTAGTTTGTAGCGACCCGTGCATTCTAGGCGAGGATTGTTCAACCACCGTTGGAAATGGCTCTTGGGACAATGCACATACATTCGACCCGTCTAGTAGGGGTGAGAGGTTGGGTAGAAAACCAAGTGCTTTAGTGCAACACGCACAACATACAGGTGGGAGTTCGAATGGCTAAGCTAGCCATGCTACAACTAGTGCAATCGGTTGGTGTTAGATCCACAACAAGAGGTTATAGTACAATATGTTTGTCGCCATGCAAAGTGTTCAAAGGGGAATTTGTTAAATTTTGCCAACATGATGGATGTGCTGGTTGTTTTTCGCACCTCGAGCAAGGACTTGAAGAACCCTCGGTACACTACTTCAATAGCCTCTATTTTTTTGGAGTCCACCCAAACCTCACAAGCATAGCTTGCTGTGGAATGCTAACGCGCTCCCAAGCTCCTTCATAGATTCAAGTTGAGCCTAAAGTAATAAACAACAAAAAGGTTAGGAGGTCGGGGCACGTTCCCAACTCTCAACACTTTAAAGGGGTAGAGGGGCGTGCTGAAGCTCCGGGATGGGATTAGAAAGAGTGATAAGCATTTTAGTTACTCATTCAAATTTGCATCAAACCAACCAACAAGTTGGTTAGTACATTGTTTGAAGCACCTTTGGTGCTAGGACAAGCCACGGGTGTCCTCGGACTCACAAGACTCACCACGGCCCGGGCTCAAGGGAAGCCACCACCTTGCCCCATATAGTATTCTCTGCGCCTCTCCGCGGTGCCTACATCCAAATGGTTTTTTGTCCCGGGACTCCCAAGGACGAATCTCGAAATTGCTAGGGTTTGGACTCTTGCAACTTTGCAGGATTATAACTCCTTGTTCAAACCTTCGATTGAGATGAGGTCTGAAGCAAGGTTGTAGCTCTCATTGAGAACTTTCCAACGGTGTGTTGCATTTCACTTACACGCACGGGGGTTGGGTCGATTCCCGACTTTTTGTGGTTGGGAGTCAAATTACCAATTTCTTTTTGCCATAACTTGTGTTGTAAACGTCCAAATGGGTCATGCGATCCCATTTTAGACATCTACACTTTAATAGCTTTTGAATAATATAAAGAACTCTCCAATGCAAGGTGTTTTGACCCCTGCGATTGTTCTTTGAAGGTTTAGGAGTCCTAGTGGACTCCCAAGCTCCCATTTTGGGAATGTGAGTCTTCACCTTCACACACTCTTAAGATTAGGGTTGCAACAAATGCACCAACGTGTTGAAGAGGTCACAACGTAGCTTAACATCCATAATATGTAGCTTTGCATAGTGGCGGTTCAGTGAGAACAATGAGCATCTACTAGTAGTTGCTAGATGTACGTTCCATTACATTATGGTGGTTTTGAGCAGGATCCCTAGGTATTTGAAGATCTGCACACGTTCAATAGTGTCACCTTTAAACACAAACTCTTGGCATGGGTCAACAGAGTTGAACACCATGACTTTTGTTTTTTTCACATTCATGGTAAGTTCACATTCAGCACAGATGACGTGCTCCCAACTCCTTGAGGGACTCAAATGTGAATCCAAATTAAAAACAACAAAAGAGTAAGGAGTCAGGACACGCTCCCTGGCTCACAACACTTCGGAGGGGTAGAGGGGCATGCTGGAGCTCTGGGATGGGACTAGGAAGAATTGATAAGCTTTAATTACTCACATGAACCTGCACAAAAACAACACAAAGTGGTTAGTGCATAGTTGGAGCACTTTTGGTGCTAAGACGAGCCACGGGCAATAGGGAAGCCACCACCTTCCCCCTTAGTGTATACTTTGCACCTCTCCACGGGGGCCATCCAAATGGCTTTTTGTCCTACGACTCCCAAGTGCGAGTCTCGAAATTCTTACAACTAAGACTCCCACAATTTTAGGGGCCCATATATTCACATGCAGACCTCGGATTGCGATGAGGTCTAAAGAAATGTTTTAGCCCTTGTCACGAGCTTTCCAACAATATATCGCACGCTGCTTGCATGCGAGGAAATCGGGTCTATTCCCGACTTTTCGTGGTCGGAAGTCAAACTGCCAATTTGACTTTTGGCCTTTCTTTTGATCATAACTTGTATTTCAGATGTCCAAATGGGCAATGCGAACCCATTTTAAACATCTACGTTTCAATATCTTTCCAATGATATAAAAAACTCTTCCAACCAATGGGTTTTGACCCTTGAAATTACGCTCTGAAAATTCAAGAGTTCATTTGGGACTCCAACTCCCACAATGGGAGTTCACTTGGGAGTGTGAGGGTTCATTCCTTCACACTCTTTGCACTCTTGGGAGCATGTGATGTGACTCCGGGTCTCCCTTTTAAATCGCAACCTTGCAACCCCTTGCCTTGGTCGCGAGCCCAAGGCTAGGGTTACAACAATAAAATTGTTGGAGCGCGTTTAATTGTTGTTGTAGTTCCACCTTTGACTTCGACGTCAAAGCAAGGTCATCTATAAAAAATAATAACTATACATGCACATCTGCTAGGGTTGGTGCATCACATTCTTTGTCGTCTAAGTGCCCCTCAAGGGCATTCAAATATAGCCCAAACAATAGGGGGCTGAGAGGGCAACCTTGCTTCACACCTTGTTGGCATTTGAAGCTGGATGACGCGTTCCTAAGTCCTTTGTTAAACCCACTTGAGGGTCTAAGTATGTTGAGTTGCGAAAAGTTGGGACTTGAGGGCCGCTCCCGACTTTCAGCACTAAAAGAGGATAGAGGGGCATGCTAGAAGTCCCAAGATTAGACTAGGAAGAAGGACAAGTATTATCTCACTCGAATCTGCATCCAAAACCAACCACAAGAGGGTTAGTTTACATTCAAGAACACCCTTGAGTGTTGGGACAAGCCACAGGCATTTAGACACACTTGACTCATCACGGCCCGGACTCGAGGGAAGCCACCACCTGCCCCCATATAGTATACTCTGCAGCTCTCCACCGAGGCTACATCCAAATGGTTCTTTTTCCCGGGACTCCCAAGGAGGAGTCCCGAAACTGTCCTAGGTTGGAGTCCTGGGAGTTTGGGAGCTCATATCTCCCGACTACGACATCCGATTAGAGTGAGGTCTGAACCAAAGTTGTAGCTCTCCTTAAGAGCTTTCCAACGCTATGTCACAATGCTTCTGAAAACGTCGGGAAGAGGTCGATTCCTGACTTTTAGTGGTCGGGAGTCAAATTGCTAGTTTAACTCCCGGCCCTTCTTTTGCCCATAACTTGGGTTGCAGATGTCCAAATGGCTCATGCGAGGCCATTTTGGACATCTACACTTCAAGAACTTTCCAATGACACCAAAAGCACTTGGATGCGAGGAGGTTTGACCCTTGCAATCGAGATCTGAATTTTCAGGAGTCCCAGAGGGCTCCAACTTCCCACTTTTGGGAGTGTGGGCTTCACCCTCACACTTAGCCCAAAGTGGGGTTACGACACTGGAGGTGACACCTTTGCTTGGGTGGTTGATGTGTCCGGTATCCTTGGCATACATCACCTATAGGCATTGCAAGAAGCGTCCCTTCACCCCACGGCCAACTAACACTTGTCACAACACTTCATGCGGCATAGTATCGAATGTCTTTTTGAAGTCCACAAAACAATAATAAAGTGATTTTTTTTTTACCTTACTCTGTTTTATTAAACTTCACAATATGAAGAATTGGTTAATAATGTGGCAATTTTCACAAAACCCAATTTGACCCTTAGCACGCAGCCGATGTTGTTCAACACACTTACTTAGCCTTTTGTCAAGGATCATAGCGAATAACTTTGCTAGGATAGGCCCAATAGTTATCCCCATGTAGTTGTCAAATTTGGAGGTATCGCCCCTTTTAAAAAGTGCATGGACCATTCCAGTGGAAAGGGCTTCTAGAAAGCCTTCTGTTAGGAAGCAATTAAATGTTGTCAATAGTGGCATGTGTAACAGCTGTCCTGCATCCAAAATGAACTCAACTTTCGTACCATCCAAACCAACAATCTTGTTCCTTTGTAGTTTTTTCAACGCCCAAAGTAACTCGGCAAATGTGATATCTGTGTTCAAGGTGTGGCTAAGTGGAGGTTCTGTCACCTGAGCCGAGTGATCAGTTTGTAGTCATATGGGTGGCAAAGAATTGTCAATTAGCTCACGGAAGCTTTCCAAAAGTATAGCTGCATTGATCTTGTCCACAACAGGTGCCATTGGCCGATACTTTTTCTAAAACGAGAGCGCATCCACCTTGGCAAGCGTACACATATGTTGAGCTCTTATAATGTCCCACAAAATTCTTTTACTTTTTAATAATTTTTTAAGTTTATTTTCCTAATGTTTAACAGTGTGTGAATCGGGGTTGGCTTTTAGCCAAAGCCTCAACTCACGTTTCACTATACGGTAGTTAGCATCAAACCAGGGTTTATGGTAGTGTCTCTTTCTGCAGCTCCTTCCCGAAGGTTTGCTACCAAAAGTAGACTCCATTATAGCACCCATGCATTGTTGCAATAGGTCAATTACCCATCTGCCCCAAGATGCCCAATCAAATTAATAACTCACAGGTTTCCAAAACTCGTTGTTAGGGCAAACTGATACTCTTCAACTTTTGATTTATCATATTTAAACCTAGGCAAGAATTTTTTTGTTATAACTATACGGTGTGGCTCAACAAAGGTACAATCAATGTTCAATTGTGGTCAAACCCTCCCCCCATCGTGCAGTAATGGGTGTCATCTATTATCACCTCGAGGCATATAGCAGCTTACCAAATTGTAAGTGAGCCAACAATATAATCGACATTGCTATGCCCCCCATTTGCCAAACAAGTGAACTCCCCTGATTTGTCACCGAGTGTTCGGCCATTGAGGATGAAAAACCTAGCGTCATAACATAGGTCCAAGATTTCGTGGCCCTAACCGCCAACACTGGCGTCACGGTTTTGTCGCTTAGCCACAACGCTTGGTTACTTAGTCTCTACAAGTTCAAACGCCTGTAATAATTCACAAAGGTCACTAGTGTCAATGGTATTTGGTAGCGCGACAATACGCACATTAAAGTCTTCTCCCAATAATACTATGCCTTTTAAAGTTTGAACGTCGACAATATCAACTTCCAAGTTTTTGAACAAGGATTCACTCTCGTGTTTAGAGCCAAAAGGGGCAGCGTACACCATGCAAACAAACAAGTCAGGGGCAACACCCCTATTGACCCATAACCATAGATAAGAATCGTGGCTTCCTTCTTTTCACTGTGATAGGTTTGGGTTGAGCTGGTTGCGAAAGTAAAAAATAACCCCTCTCTATGTTTTATCGCTTTTGTTCTTCCCAACTCCACAATGTGCGCTACCACAAGTGAATCAAACCCTTCAACATGTGGCAAATGTTGGTCTAGGAAGAGCAAGGTTTCGGTTAATAAGACAAGGTTAACACCCTAAAACATCTATAATATTTGCACCTTCGTTTCGAGTTTATTTACACCCCCCCCCATGCATGTTCCATAATACCACGCATAGGTCTTTTTGGTCCTCGCGCCCCTAAATAGAGGAGGGCGGGCAAATCCGAGTGCCATTGATGAAGAGCTCGATTGCGCACCAAAAGGTGCGCTTGCCTACCACCTTGGCCTCCTTGAACAATGGCCACAACTTCGACTTGTGCGCCTATTGTGTGAGCATGAGGTTTTTATCGAGGCCTAGTTTTCTCTTCGCCAAGCCCTTGCGCCTTCGAAACGCGACTTGGCGGTCTTTATTCGTTGTGAACTTGAACAACACTATGTTAGGGCATGCGCTCGTCATTGAGGTGGAGGTTCGCGTAGTCGTAGGTTGCTGCCACATGGCGACGATAACCTTGGCGTGTAGCCTTATTTGGCCCTGCAACAACTCTGTGTTCAACTGCTACAACGGTTCTTTTTTAATCTCACCCTCCTTTGCCTCAAAGCTGAGGCACAGGTTGAGCTTACACTCCTCTTGTTTGGGCACGTCGGCCAAGGTCTCCACAGCCTGACTCACCACCTGGCGCATGTTCTTAGCCATCACCGTGGTCCACTTGGGCTCTTCCATAGACACACCCTTGGCCATGATAGCCGTAACTGCCTCACGCTCCAATAGTTAGTTGACTGCAAGGTTACCAGTGGCCGCGAGAGACGCAATGTTTTCGATGGCCGCTTCCATCTTAGACAACCATGTGTCAATGGGTGAGCTGTTGTTCTTGAGACCCATGACTAGCCAATGCCTGGCCAGGGCTGCTTGGTAGATTGCCAAGGGTGCATTGTCTGGGACGTTGAGCCCAACATTGTTGTAGTGCGTCTTGGCAATGTCCTTCTTCAACGTGAAAATGTTTGACGCTACAATGAAAAGACACAGCAACAGTGTGGTAGCAAGTGCCATCATGGAGTTCTTTAAATCTTAAACCCTAAATCAATGTCTTTCAAAACACTAAAACATTGAAATCTTTAGTTTAATTTGAAAACCCTACAATCTTTCATCATTATAAAATTTGAAACTTTGAAACACTTAACGCCACATGTTGCCTGCTTATAAAACCTAAAAATCTTGAAACTTCAAGTTCACAAAACTTTAGAAATCTTCAAAAGTAATAGAATTTGAAGCCTTAAACCCTAAGCCTTAAAGAAATTAAATTCCTCTGGGTTTCAAAGGCCTAAATTCTCAAAGATTACTACTTTGGAAACCCTGAGATTCATAACCTTAAAAACTTTGGACACTACAAATACTGAAACCCTAAAAATTTCAAACACTCAAAATCTTGAAACCTTAAAAACTTGAAACGGTCAAAATTATAAAAACCCTAAATCTTCAATGGAATCCTAAGAATTTCAAACGCTCAAAATCTTGAAACCCGCAAAGTCTTGAAGCCTTAAATTCCTTAAAACCTTGAAAAAAAAAAAACCTAATCAACGCAAACCTATCACTGGTTGTCCCTGCTGGGGCCCGTCACTACTGCCATCATCAGGCCACCAGGCGAGCGAGCTTTCGTGGCTACTGCTCTCCGCGCCCGTTGCTTGCAGAACCTTGCTCGCTTTTGCACCTCCGCTGTTGCTATTTTTATCCTTTGTTTTTCGAATCAAAGCTCAGACCCACACGGGCGTGAGCAAGGGGAGCGAAGAACTTTCGTCGTTGACAGTGGTTGCCATCGTTGTCGCTCGTCTAGGAAACTCCAATCCCCCATTCCCATTGTCAGTGTGTTTTTTTTGGGTTCGGCAAGCTTGCTACAACAACGATGGTGGCGCAATGGTGGAGCTTCACGCTTTAGCTACAAGAAGATTAATTTTAGTCCCTTGAAGTTGACTTGGGTCAAGGTGAAACAACAAGGATGAATAGGGAGAAAATCCATCCGTCCACCACTTGAGTACGTAACCAGCACACGTTTCATGGTTTGTGTCTACTCACGACAAGCACGTACTAGAAACTGCCTAGACTGTTCAATATCGTACTAGTGTTGCTCTGCAGCATGTGTAGCTTGTTGTTAACAATGAGCACGTACTACTAGGGTAGTGGGAAGTCACCTCTAGGAGGGTATTGTCGATTCTCACTACCCGAGGAAAACCCTGAGAAGGGGAGGGAGGCAGCAGCCCCATCAAACATTAAAAAAATCCAAGAAATACAAGGGGGGCAAGAAGCACCACACGATGCTGACGTAATCAATCCCAAAGATGCCTAAGTGGCACCACTCCGCCCTAAAAGGTTGATCAATCCTAGCTTGAATACTAGGGTCCCGGGTGGGCAGAAGGGAATTAATGGCCTTCCAAGTGGCCATTCCAACCTCAATGGTAGCAACCTAGGCTTGCTGAAGGATTTTCCTAGAGGAATATTGGTTATCAAAATGCTTTCAGCATTTTTCCGTCCAAAGGAAGTAGAGGATAAAATTGTGAAGGATGTTAAGTGGTTGTCTGATGTAGGAGAAACCTCCTACATGGTACCCTTGGACCCTGAGGGGGTCATCTTTTTTCTCGAAGACAGCTTCACCCAGCATGACGAATGGCCAGGAAAGAGTGATGTCATTTGGCGCTCCCCATTTTTGCCAGATGTGATAGAAGGCCTCCCAAGCCCATTTAGCGAGGGGACACTTGAGGAGACAGTGTTGAAGGGATTCAGGGGCCTCCTCTGTGCAAACCTTACACGTGGGGAGGATCCCCATGCATTGTAGCCACGTGCCAACCGGGAGGCCCTGGTTTAAAGTGAGCCATATGAGAGTGTCGACCTTCTGGGGTCGGGCGTTATGCCAGATTCTGGCTATAACTTGCGTGACTTTGGAGTTCTGCAGGTTTAACCTTTGAATGAAAGAGCAGATGTTGGCGCTCTAGGTGGGTTTCCTTGCATTTTGGTAACCTCGCTTTGCGGAATAGCCGAAAAATGGACAGTCGCCCATTTGGGAGGAAACTTGCCAGTGCCATTCTCCCGGGTCCTAGGGAAGCCCATCAATGAAACCGGATTCAAAAATCCAGAATACAGGGAGCTTGGTGAGTGATGGGAGCTCCTTGGCAACTTTATATGACGCTTCGTGTCTTTCTTGAAAGAGGACCCTGATTGGGTGATAACCTTCAAGGGAAAAGGTTATCACCTAGGAGTTTGCATGTCGCAACCCTAGCTTTGGGCTCACGACCAAGGCAAAGGGGTTGCAAGGTTGCGGGCTAAGAGGAAGCTCGGGAGCCAAGGCAGAAAGACCACAAGGGTGCAGACCAAAAGGAAGCCCGGGAGTCACATCACATACTCCCGGGAATGTAAGAAAATGTGAGGGAGTGTGAGGGAGTGAACACCCACACTCCTAAGGCAACTCCCATTTTGGGAGATGGAGTCCCAGTGAACTCCCAAAACTTCAGAGAGCGATTTCAGGGGTCAAAACTCGATGGCTTGTGGCGTTTTTTATATCATTGGAAATATCTTTAAACGTAGATGTCTAAAATGGGCTCGCATTGCTCATTCAGACATCTGAAACACAAGTTATGGCCAAAAGAAGGGTCGGGAGTCAAACTGACAGTTTGACTCCCGACCACTAAAAGTCAAGAATCGACCTCTTCCCAACATCCGATTCTAGAGTGCGACATGGCGTTGGAAAGCTCTCGATGAGAGCTACAACTTTGCTTCGGACCTCGTCTTGATCGGACTCTGAAGTTGGGAGATATGAGCGTCCAAAGTCCCGGGACTCCAACCCGGGACAGTTTCGAGACTCCAACTTGGGAGTCCCGGGAAAAGAGCCATTTGGATGTAGCTTCCACGGAGAGCTGCAAAGTATACTATAAGGGGGAAGGTGGTGGCTTCCCCCAAGTCTGGGCCGTGGCGAGTCTTATGTGTCCGTGTTGCCCGTGGCTCGTCCTAGCACCAAGGGTGCTCTAACTATGCACTAACCACCTTGTGTGGGTTGTGTGCAGGCCTGTGTGAATGAGTGAAGCTTGTCAACTCTTCCTAGTCCCATCCCGGAGCTCCAACACGCCCCTCTACCCCTCAAAGTGTTATGAGCTAGGGAGCATCCCCCGACTCCTTTTTCTTCTACTATTTTCCTACTTGGGCCCACATATGGGTCCTTTGAGGAGTTGGGAGTGCGTCATTGCAGCTTTTATGAGACCAATGGGGGTAACCCTTTGGAATTCAATGGCTTGCCCGTGTTGGGGGTGACCTCGGTTACATGGTATATCCATTCTAGAGTGGTGTTGTTTCCGGAGTTTCTTTTGTTGATCCAATCCGCTGCCTGAAAGTGGTTAGTGTAAGTTGCAAGATTCCATGGGATGTTTGCTATGATGATTTCTCTGTTGTTCCTGTTGGTGGCGTGGTAGATCATTCGGAAAGCTTGGAGGCTTTTTGATAGCCTACTAATTGGAAGGAAGAATTAATTAGAAGTTAGTTAAAAGTGAGCTATTGAAAGTTAATTAAAAGTGAACTAGTGGTTAAAAATGAGTCATGGATGAACATGCATATGAATGAACTCCATTTATCATGTGAAAATGGTGTGTGTAATAATTTTTGTTTAATCCTTGACACAACCCAACCCCCGCCGCCCCCTCTAATATTCAAATGTGTGAAAGGTTTTGGCATCAATATTGCCTAACTTTATAAAAAAATAGTTGTGGAACAATATTTAGTGACTACTCCACAACTATGATTGAGAATGTCGGTTATCATAAGTTTTTCAATCAAAGACAAGGTTTAATTTTTTTTTTTAATTTGGACAATCTATAAAAGGATTGGAATTGTGCTATAATCAAGTCAAAATGGCTAAAGAAGTGAAATTTTCATCTTAGAATGGGAACCATATGCTTACAATGTCATTTGGCTTATGTAATGCACAAATAACCTTTTAAAAGGTTGTGACCAAAATATTCAACAAATATTTGAATGATTTTATGCATGTATTTTTTTTAATGATTTTAGTGCCTTTGGCAAGAAGGAAGATCATTTATACCGATCGCAAAAATGTTTACAAGAAATCATATAAATGGCATAATTCTTAATCTAAAAAAATGTCTTTGATGCATCAACTTGGGAACATTATTGGGTCATATTGTGTGTAATGAGGGGTTGTTGGTGGATCCAAGTAAAGTCACATCCATTATGCACATGCTCAAATTGATGAGCACTACAAAAGTCTTGGGAATTATTGGATTCTATTGAAGGCATTTAAAATAATTTGTTAATAAACTTGCACTTATATGTAAATTCCTCAAGGAAGATGAAATGTTTAGTTGGACTAAATCATACTCCAAATCATTAAAATGGATGAAGATTTCCCTAACCCAAATTAGGATCCCAACAAGAACTCTTGCCAAAAATAGAATCCCCAAATCCTTACAAAGCTCCAAAAGAAGTTTGCAAATGGACCTTGGGAACCAATTAGCTTCCCCTCAACCATCATTAATAATCTTGCAAAAATGCCCCACCCTATGGACTATTCTCTCAACAATTCAAACCTAAACCTTTGGCATCTCATGAAATCTAAAACTTTCCTTGATTTCTCATAATATTTGCATTCTTCCTTAAATTTTTATTATGCATGTGTAATAAATATTTTTATTTAAACCTTTATTTAAGGAACCAATAAAAACACTACCGAAAAAGGAACACTAGTAACTTTGCTAAAACCAGTAATTCTAGAACTCATAATAATAGTAGCAAGGCCATTATGGGCAAGATCAACACCAACTCTTGCACTAATAGAAACAACAAGGGCATGATCAATAACTCAATCACCAACTACTTCTTTTCCAAAATGAAAAACATCATGGATAAGGTGCAAATTGTTTAAAATAAAAGACAAAAGAATTTGCAAAATCTAAAAGTTAGATCTAAAAGAATGACCCAAATTTAAATCTTAAAATAAGAGATTTTGAAATATGAACCTTGCATGCTTGTTTAGGTCCTTTAACATTCCTTTGAAAGACACAAGTAACAATTTTTGAACATCCTGCAGGCGGTTGTATAGTTTACATACAAGTTTGACAAACATAAGGAATGGGATTAAGTCAATGTCCAGCAAATGCACATTCTAAAAAAAACCAAAGAAGTTAGCTCGGTCTTCTCATACGTAGCTTGCTTTTCACTGAATGCCATCTCATAAAAAACAAGCAACCAAATTTCAATTCAACATTAATAACCCATTGTGTTGCTCAATTTCCCAAATGTTTATCAATTTGGTTATACCTACACACATAAAAAAATCACAAATGCAACTGAAAATGAAACTGAAAATTATATTTAAAAATAAAAATAAAAGAAAATTCAAAAATCAAAATACATTAAATCAAAATAAAATGAAATGAATTTAAAAACTTAATTATCATAAGAAATAGGATCCCATGACCCATTATTTTTATCCCACATTCTTGATAAACAAGCACCTCCTCCATTTAAGTGATTCTAATATCACAACTAGTTTTATTGGATACGACTTTCTTTTTTAACATTTGAAAAATCTGCAATAACTTGTCCACAATAAGTTGAAGTTAGTTTCAACCAATAGAAATAATAATCATAAAAACAATCGAGGTGGCCTAGGTTTGACACTATGCTAGATAATAGGGTGATGACAAACAAGCTCCTTGTAGGTTCTAATCACATTAATTGCTAAACAATCAATAGCAGGTTAATGCCCAATTTATAGAATAACCTATTAATGTTTATCCTCAAATTCTTGGACAACCCTACAAATTTTTTAAATGACATCAATAGGTAATGAAAACAAAATGATTTTATCAAAATCCATAATGTGGAGATCAAATCATCCCTTATAAAAAAAAATTGACACATAAAAATTGACACATGGCTTGCTTTAGCATCATGCACCCCTTTTCATAGAGGATTACAAAAAAATGAAAAGAATAACACAAAAAAAAGCCTGCACATGTCCAACACACCCATAAATTAAAAAAAAAAGAAGAAATAACTTGAAGAACATAAGGAAAGAAAAAAACACTGCACAAAATAGAAAAGTAGGTGTGAGAAACAAAATGTGTGATGGGCAATGCCTAATTTAAAACGTGTCACACAACATGCAAATCAACACAAAAGAAAGCAAGTACGAAAAGAAGAGCATGATGTGGGAATGCTAATGTTATATATGATGAACCCAGTGTTGGATGACAAGAAGAGAAAAAAAAATGCACAAAAAAGGGTCTTCATTGTTGAAGATCTTGGTTGATTTAGTTTAAAATTAAAAAAATCAAAATCTATGTAATCCTACCCAAATACAAACCACCAAGTGGTGGCTAAGAGGATCAAATGTTTGTGAAGTAGGTCTTAGAATGCTAGAATTGATGAATCCTCATAGGATTGTGTATGAAACTAAAATTGAAGCGGTGAATAAGGAACAAATGGAGAGAGTGAGCTTGTGATCTTGTTAGGGTCGAATGGCAAGGGTGACAACTCATGTTTTGCCTGCTTTGACCCAAGTGGTGATGGATACATCTTTGTGCTTTAAAAAAAATAGTAATTATGTTTTTGTCAAATGGTGGTGAACTGGCCGACTATTTTTTGTTTTTTCCCTTGTAGGTTTCGCATGCACAAGCAATGAATCCAAAAGTTTGCAAAATTTCACACAAAAAAAAACACTTGTTGGTGGGGAAATATAAAATATAACCAATTCCTCCTATATTTTGACTACATTTTGGAACCTATTATCTAGACATATGATGATCTCATAATTATTTTTTTCACAATGTGACAATTTGAACCCATTTTTTCATTCTCTGTATAGTTAGCACCTTCATTTAAAAAAAAATTGTTGTGAAGTACAACACTTTATTTTTAAAAAAAACACTAGTTGCATCAAACTTCAGGCACTGCCCTTCAATCAATATTTCTTTTAATTAATCAAGTTCGCTGTCGGGATAGGCATTGATGTGAACCCCGTGCATAATGCACTGGTGTGTTATTTGAACAATGTTTGGTTCATGTTTTTTATTTTTTAAAAAAAATTTCTTTTCAAACAACCGTTGGTGCCCCCCCCACCACCTCGGTCCTTTGCATTTCCCATTCCGGTTCTTTAACTCGTTGACCCCCCCGCCTGGTCCTTCACATTTCCCAATCCTGTTCTTTAACCCGTCGAGCCACCCCGCCCGGTCCTTCGCATTTCCCACTCCGGTTCTTTAACTCGTCGACCCCCCCGCCCGGTCCTTCGCATTTCCCACTCCGGTTCTTTAACTCGTCGACCCCCCCGCCCGGTCCTTCGCATTTCCCACTCCTGTTCTTTAACCCGTCGAGCCACCCCGCCTGGTCCTTCCAATTCCCCCTCCCCCCCCCCCCCCCCGTGGCGCCTAGTCCTTCGCATTTCCCATTCCGGTTCTTTAACCCGTCGACCCCCCCTGTCGGTCCTTCGCATTTCCCACTCCGATTCTTTAACCCGTCGACCCCTCCCGCCGGTCCTTCGCATTTCCCACTCCGGTTTCTTTAACCCGTTGATCCCCCCCCCCGCCCGGTCTTTCACATTTCCCACTCCAATTCTTTAACCTTTCGGTTCCGATTCTTAAGAACCCAACAGGAACAAAAGAACCATCGATTCCTTTCATTTCAACAACCTTGCCGAGCTGATGGTTTTCGTGGAAGAACTGCCATTTCGTTGGCCGGTTCTTTGACTTTGTCATTATTTTGAGGCCCATAACTATGTACCAAGACTACCTTTTTTTTAGCTCCTGTCCGTGGCCATTGTCTGTCCGGCTTCAGGGGAGGTTTCATTCACAGCCGCCGCCATCGCTCCTGCTGTTGCTATTCCTAATGTTGTGGCTCTTGTTGCTATAAATAGACGGATTTCATCCATCCGGCTGGATGATGGGACGGATGACGGTTCGGGCGGATTCAGGGGTTGCTTCACCTCGCTGGCCCAAAAGTTTTCATATATAGATTCTTCAACTTTATGTCATATAATAACACTTGCATCAAAATGTCCAAAATGTCCAATTCAATGAAGTTCAAAAATGGCTCTTGATAGAATCTTGTCTCGAAAATTTGCTTTTCAATATCAATACCTAACTTGCTTCAATACCAAGGTGTCTAATAATTATTATTATTATTCTTCTTTTCATTTACATTCAGCATTGAAAATAATAAAGTTTATAATTTCAAATGATACTATATAATGAAGTTAGTGTGCTGTAGAGTTTCTTTTAAATTTTTGACATGGTCGGCAACCATTTTTTAGAATTTTTGATAATTTCAAAAAATATTGAAATGCCTAACCAGGCCATGTATAATAATAATATTTTCTAAAAATATTCTTGGTTGGTTCATTTAGGCCTTGAGTCAACCATACCGACAAAGGTGGCCTACCGTGATAAAAAAAACTAAAAACCTTACTTTTCTGAGGTTGCTTCTAAACATTATAAATACTAGTGGGTACCCGCGACCTTCGGTCACTGTGAGGTGCCCTTGCAATATTGTTTTACTAAATTCGCCATATTTTTTATTTTTTAAAAATGCTATAGCCTGAGTAGGACCGTCATCATTTAATGCTAATTAATGTTCGGGATCCTCGCCAATGGACCTACTTGAAAAATTTGCCCAAAAAAAAAAAAAAAAACCCTGGTATTAACCAATGTGGGGAAAGGGCGGTGGGGGGGGGTATTACATACCCGTTGGAAAAAGGCGGGAAAAAAAAAAAAAAACCCTGGTATTAACCAATGTGGGGAAAAGGGCGATGGGAGGGTATTACATACTCGTCGGAAAAGAGCAGAAAAAAAAAATCCTAGTAATAACCAATGTGGGGAAAAGGGCAGTGGGGGGGGGGGAATTACATACCCGTCGGTTCCGGGTATTTGAAAATTAACATAATCAAATATGGGTATGGAAGAACATACATGCCTACACCACATATTCCCCGCACACCGTCCGCATTTGCAGCGTAATAAATGGGAGGAAACAATGTGGAAACGGTGGACAGCCTTGTTCTTCTTCGTCTTTGTCGGTTCTGCCATAGAATGCAAAAGCAGAATTGTCATGTCACAGACAGACATACAACGTAATTAATACTAGTGTGAACTCGGTGCATAATGCACCCCGTCGATACAGTGAATAAGTACATTGCACACATTCCGACAGGAAGTTCTGCGCCGGAATTAGTACATTGCGCACACTCTGCCAGCAAGTTCTACGACGGAATATGTACATTACGCACATTTCGGCAGCAAGTTCTGCCGTGGAATAGGTATATCGCGACTCACCACACATGTCTGGTCTGTGTCAACAACTTTCTCAACAACTTTCTTTGCACGCATGTTGATCAATTTTTCTTTTCAACATGTTTCACAACAACTTTTCACACATGTTGATCAATTTTTCTCTTTAGCAGGTTTCTCAACAGCTTTGCGCACATGTTGATCAATTCTTCTTTCCAACAGGTTTCTCAACATCTTTGCAGACATGTCGGTCAATTTTTCTTTTTTTCTTGTCCTTCTCAAGCTCCAGGCTTTTTCTTATAGTCCTTCTTATGCTTGCTGGCTCCATCCATCCATCATTTCGCTTCAATTTCCTCAATCCCGCACACTTGTACTCCTCCACAACTCTCCTCAGCAACAACAACGAAAGAGCTTCCCATCTTCTTCTCCACCACAGGGTTCTACATCAAGACAAGAGCATTAGAACTTCCACACTTCAAGCAGTCACAACTTGTCACAGCAGAGAAAAAGAAAAGAAAAGAAAAGAAAAGAAAAGAACCTGCAAAGCTCATTAACGATAAGATTTCAAATCAGGAAGAAATGAAGGAATCAGGCAAGCAAGAAGACGACGATCCCTGCATTTAAGCTTCCTGGACACACAAAATTATTCAAGATGAAGGTTTCAACAGTAGTAAAGGAAGGAGCAAAATGAAAGTAGAGGATCAAAGTGAAGCAAAAGTCCAAACAAACACCACAACAGGCGCCTGTTGTGGCAATCAACTGGTTGCTGAAGCATCCGCGGGAGCTTGGAGATTTTCGGAATGAACTACAGTGGTGGTGGATTTGAGGCAGCATCGACGACGGCAGTTGCTGCGCAGAAACGGACGTGAACGCCCGCTGTGGCAATCAATTGGCTGGGAGCTTGGAGATTTCCGGAACGAACTGCAATGGCGGTGGATTTGAGGCAGCATTGATGACGACAATTGCTGCGTGGAAACGGACGGACGGACAGGACCTCGACTTTCACAGTAATATATAGAGGCTGGTTCTGCCATAGATTGAAAAGGCAAAATTGTCACGTCACAAATAGACAGACAACGCAATTAATAAAAAAATAGAAGATTCAACCATCAGGAAATCTAAAGTCCAAATTAAAACAATTCCAAGGTGATGTAACCTCTAAGAGGACTCACTCAAGAAGGTGAAGATACCAACTAAGGTGCTGATTCACTTTGGCCCCTCATTTTGTTGCAATGGGTACGGTTTTACTTTTCATGGGCATGGTTATTTTCTTCTTCGCTTTTTCATGTGACCCAGACCTTTTCTTTTCCTCGTTGCCTTTCTTTTGACAGGCCAAAACCGTAAAGACCAGCGGTGATTTTTCCTTTGTATTTTCAGGATGCTCCCTGGCCCGAGTTTTGCAGTAATTGACACGTGTACCTTGGGAGATGTGGAAGGCCCAGCCATACAGCCTGTACTGGGCCTTCCACATTTCTGAAGGTACACTTTTCAAACTCAGTAATCTATCTTTTGCATATTTGCATCGTTTTTCATATTTTATCAGTTTTTGTCTTTATCTATACTAGTGTGAACCCTGTGCGTAATGCACAGGTGTGTTAAAAAACACCAGAATGTCAGAATCAGAGATCCACTGGTTCCCCATTTTTTCATATGTCGGGATCAAAGATTCACCGGTTCCCAATAATGTTATTAGAAAAAAAAACATTTGTCAGAATCAGAGAACCGTCTGTTCGTGGTTCCAATAACCATTCAGTGGTTGGACGTGCGGTCGTCAAGAACCGTTCAATCCAGCAGTTTTTTCATATTTTCAAATCAAAAATCCGTCGGTTCTTTTTTGTTATGGTGTTTCCAATTCAAACTCAGAATCAGAGAATCCCCGATTCCGGTTATTTTATGGAATTCATGTAATGAGCCCAAGGAACCAGTGTTATAACCTCCTCAGGTATGTTACCCTTCGTTTATAACCGCCTCCACACTGGGGTGTGCATACTGCCAAAGTTCAAACCCCAATACTTTTCATCTCGGGACCTCGATAAAATTTGGAGACCTCGATCATCTCGGGCTGAGCCCGGTCGGCCTGAACGCCGGGCCCCGTCACAGACATAACCCAGTTGGTCTGAACGCCGGGCCCCGTCACAGACATAACCCAGTTGGTCTGAACGCCGGGCCCCGTCACAGACATAACCCAGTTGGTCTGAACGCCGGGCCCCGTCACAGACAAACGTAATGAAATTAATAGGTTAGGATAGGGAAGCGGAAAGAGAAATCGCCGTAGGTCTTTACGAAGGGGAAGGGTCTGAAAATAGACCCTTCCGGATTTGAGATCCCGGCCCCAGGCCGAGGGAACGGGTCGAAAATTTGGAAGGGTGTATATTCGGACCCTTCTCCTATACTTTTTGTGGTAGGTAAAGCCTCAAGTTGCAGGCTTTACTGGCATAAGCGCTTGCATAGGCGGCTAACCTTGATTCTGCATGACACCGGGAAGGAGGACTTTACTATGCGTAAAGATTTGAAGGAGCTTTAATTTGTAATTTTTACCTTAAACTTTTTATTATAAAAAAAGTAAGGAATGTTGCGCTCCCATGGCCTGGACGAATTGACCCCTACACTGGGATCATGGTAAAAACCACAAAACCCATTTAAATGCCCATATTAGGCCCCAAAAATTATAGATTTGAACTCAACGACCCTGATTTAGTCAATGGAGATTGTATTTATAAGCAGTTTATATGGGTTTTGGAGGTTTTTTCCATGATCCCAATGTCGGGGTCAATTCGCCTTGGCCCCCTCCATCTACACGAAACAAAATCCAAAATCCTACAAAGTCATTCTGGCCTTTGTTTTTTGCTTTTTTGTTTTTGGCTTCCCACATGCGCAGAAAGAAGCCTTGTTTACGAATTGTAGGTAACGCGCTTTCATTAAGTCTTACAACATTATTGCCCTATTATCCTGTAGACTTCGTTGGACTTCCGCTTCGCCTTAGCTGTTCTTGTCTTACCGACAAACGTTTTCATCAAATGCCCAAGAGCAGCCTTGATTTTTCTCCTCTTTTCTGTCGCATGTAGAACACCCAACAAAATTCTGCGCGCAGTGAGGCAGTTCGTCTTCCTTGACAACTGAACTTCGGAGCTTGAGGTGGGAGATCCCCTGATCAGAGCAACCAACCGGGTTGCGGTGTTGAAGCCTTCCAGTTCACTCATATTCCTTGGACGTAAAAACAGTCTGCTTCAAAATTTTCAATGGAGGAGTCCAGGAAGTTCGCTTATGTAAGTGTTCTTACCATTGAACGTTGCTACGAGATGTTTTTCTTAGTTCTCCGTAGATTAACTTGCAGAGGAAAACCTTGAAGCCTCTTTTTGGCCTACCCTCTTAGATCGACGTACGCAGTCAGCTCACTTCACACTTGTAGAAGGATATGAGAGCAGGGCGAGGGTTTAGGGTTAAAATAGGAAGGTCTCGTTGGCAGAAACTGGGATCCTCCTTATTCTTCTTGTTAACACTGTGCGACTCTTTTACAAGTTCTCATGGGATTGCAATTGCTAGTGACCATGGTCGCCGCTCTATAGTGGAGAATCAACGAGGTTCAAGTTGCTCATTCCCCTAACACTGAGGCAAAGGCAAGAGGATCACAGGGCAGATCATCCCTATATCATTAGCTCTTGGTGTTAGAAAGACAAACACTCCTCTAGGCAAACATCGGCCTGATTCTTTTTTTTTTTTTGGTTTTGCCTATGGACTCACGTCCAGATGGATTCAATTGCTGTTCGTTCAGGGTCGACTTACGGTGAATCAGCTGTATTCTTGTCCATGGACTTTGGGGGAACACAACCAGGACTTGACGATTATCTTCTTCACTTGTTCAACGAAACCATCAGGTTGAAACAACACATGGATCCAGCGTGGACATCCCGAGGTGTGTTGGCCACGAGACTGGCTGCCAAAAGCTGTAGAGAAGTGGGGGTTGAGAAGACGCATGTTGGTGCTGTCTGTGTCATATCTTCGCGATCCTGGTTCCTACTGTAATGGAGACTATTGTATCGCATCTGGTGGAAATCCTGCCCAACAGGTGTTATGCTCTCCTTTGGCTGCCTCTGATCTACTTTTTTGTAGTGTGGTTGGAGTCCATTGTTCTCATGCTCCCTCTAATGGTTAGCGCCTTGCATCTTGGTTTTTGCTTCAGTCATAATTGTGTCCTCAGATTCCCACATCGCACTCTCCAATGAACTAGGTAATACTTGTGAGGACTGCCACTTGCACCCATTGAACCATGTGTGAATAGGAGAAGGCCCTGATGTCTGCTACTTCTTCCTTCATGCAAGATCCCAAGGCCTTGCGGGCAGTAGCTTGAGGAATCTAAAATGGAGAAAAACCTTCACAGCATGGCTTTCTTGAGCAGAAAGTCTGCAGAAAATACTTGAAATTGTGTAAAAGTCCACATAAAACTCATGGAAGTGTGGTGCATGAGGGATGGCAGATTCTTCCAGATCTATGAACTTCTTGAGGTCGTCCTTTTGCTAAGCAGTTTTGCTGCTAAGTTCCATAGCGTTGTCAGGCATTGCCTGAAGGGTTGGACTTGGAGGCCATTAGCTAACCTTGAGACCATGCCTGGCTGCCCTACTTGGTTTGATTGGGTCTTCTGTTGCTGCTTGTATGAGCTAATTGGCCTTTGACATAGCCTTCTGAAAGACCTGAGTGGAAGGACCACTTGGAAAGCTTGAGGAGTATCAATGTATTGTGACTCTTATTTAATTTCATAACATGTGTGGAAACTTAAAACTAGTCATATAAATGTTTCGTTGAGGAGATTAACTTGCACAACCTTTGGGTTGGTTTGTGTATAATATTGCAAGGTGGCACCTCACACATCCACAAACGATAGTGCTAGTTGGCTATGGCATTGGAGGTTTGGTGATAAAATGCTTTTTGGCTCAGGTTGACAAGGTTGCCAGGGGACAATCTTCCATATCAGAGAATTGCAAAGCATTCCAAGAGAATTTGCAAGGCATTGTGTTTTATGCTGTGCCACTCTCTGGGTCATCAGAAGATTTTGCTAAATATACAAAAATTTGGAACAATCTGACAACCTCAAGGTCATTCTTGGATTTGTCAGTGGAATCAGGGAGATCCTTTCAAGAATTCAAACTGCAGATGGAGCAACTTCATTGTGACTTCAGCTGTTCAACTAAAGTGGACACAATGATCATGGCAATTGTGGAAGGTCATCCCATGGGGCAAGAGGTACAATTTCACAACTAAATGCATCTTATCTACACTAACAACACTTTGATTCATGACTTCATCAATCCTTTTGCTTCAATTAAAGTAACTAAATGATGAAAGACTTAGATGAGTGTTCTTCCTTTACTTTTATTTCATGAGTAGTTTTTCTGCCCTAAATGAGCACTTAAGAAATAAAATGCTTCCTTGTTATAGTTAAGGCTTGTGCTTGATGTGGTAGAAGGGTAATATTACCACTGTGCCTCTCTTGGTGTGCTTAAGTGAAATGTTTAGGGTTCAAAGAGGCCCCAACCCACTAGCTGCTTTGTATGTCTACTTCCCTCTTGATGTCTTAGGCTTAGATCCAGGCTCAGATGCTTGCTTGTACCGGGGCAAGCTAAAATGATTTGAAACTACCTTCACCAGCTTGTTGAGGACATTGGCTATTTTATTCTCTATTCCTCTTGAGTGCTAGTACACATCATGATGAAATCTTCCTGTTGCTTCTGGAAATGTAACACAAGCTTTGAGCTGTCTTTCTTATGCTTATGTCCACACACTGTCTGCAGCTGACAAAGTAATGACTGTTGGTCCTGCCATTGATTATGAATGCTAAGGTGTAATACTTTGTGACTCATTCACAAGGTTATGACTGCACTCATTCCTGTCACATTTATTTGGATTTCTGGAACTGATGCAAAAGTTACCTTCCTAGTGCTTTTATGGATGCTTTTCTGCAATTTCATTGATATTATACATGTATTGATCATGAACCCAATCATAGTTAGACTATTTACTTGATGCAGTCTGAGAACAGCATTTCTTTCCTCCATTGGGTGGTTACAATTTGAACAAGCATATGTGAAAGTAATCATCCTAATTTACTCTTCAGTTTGGACATTAGCACCCAAGTCTTGAATCTACCAGATCTATTTACATTAAACACTTTGACACAGTTGATTTTTGGTTGGTTCATGGAAACATTGGGTTGTTCATGTGTAGGTTTTGGTACCTGATACTTCAGCTCAAATGTTAGCAGGCAAATTATTTTATAAGATTGAGGATGCTAACTATTTGGAGGTCTGTCAACCTGTGGATGAACAACATCCATCATATGTGAACTTCTTATCAGGCCTGGAAGCCATTATGACACCTGCAAATGTGGGGATTGCAACTCCTGTGACTCCTAGTGTTAGTGTGATAAGTGATTGTGTGGCCTTCCCATACCAAGTTCTATGTGATGCAACCAACAATTTTGACCCTACCTCCCAAATTGGCACAGGGGCTTCTGGGACAGTCTTCGAGGCTAGAATTGCTCACAATGGGAGTGAGCGCAAAGTGGCAATTAAAAGGCTTTCTTATGACGGATTCAGCAGTGAGTTAAATGAAGCATTCAGGCAAGAGATTTGGAGGGTGAGTACTGTACGGCACAAGAACATTGTCTCTGTTTTGGGATAGTGTTCAGGACAACTCTCCATTGCTAATGGTGACACCATTACATTTGAGCCTCTTCAAATGTTTATATGAAGGTGAAAATCCGTGGCTTAACTGGCAAGCACGATTGAAGATTGCTGTGGGTGTGGCAGAGGGACTAGCCTATCTTCATGACGGTGCACCTGAGCGCCTTGTTCACTGCGATATAAAACCAGGAAACATTCTTTTGGATGCCAACACCTTACAAGCATACATAGCAGACTTTGGCACTGCCAAATTCATGCAACCATCTGAGTCTATGGTTGAAACATTGACAGTGAGAGGGACACCAGGTTTTATGGATCCCCATTTCCTGAAATACAGACGCCATTCCACAAAGATGGATGTGTACAGTTTTGGAGTGTTGTTGTTGGTGCTTGTATCTGGTGAGGAGGATGCAGTTGAGCTTGTGGATAAAGGAAAAAAGGAAATTTTTGTGGACATACAATTCAGTCAACGACATGATGGAACATATAAGGCATGGGAAGTTTCTCGAGTGTTAGAGATTGCAAAGCAATGCATGAAATATGAGCCAGGTGATCGACCATCCATGTCACAAGTCGTCATGGTGTTGAGAGGAGACATCCCTTGTTCAATTAGGCACTCCTTAAGTTCATATGTAGTTTCCTCTATTGACTCTATTGAGAATGCTTCCACCTCAAGCTTCCACAAATTGAGACATAGCAGCATGCTAGGTGCTGCTGTCTTGATTGCTGCAATCCTCATGATTTTTGTCATGTGGAAAACATCTGTCTGATCTTTTCAATAGTGTATTCCATTTGAACAAATGGAAATTGTAGTTTCATGTGACAGAGGCAATGTTCATAGAAAACAGAAGTCTGGACTCCTAGTTCCTGGAATAGATACTGCATCTCTTGCATTTTATGTGACAGAATATCTGACAGAAGCAAAGAGTTCCTTTCAACAATTTGCAGTGGATACTGAGCTCCTTCAATCGCTTGTAGTCTTGGATGTAATCTAAGCAGTGGTGTCAATCTTGTAGTGTGTGTGTGAAGAGAGGTGTGCAGCTGTGAAGGCCATGGATGTATGGTGTGATTGATGTACCTAAGGCAGTTCCCACTCACGTGCACATACACTATGAAAGTGCATGCCCTTCATGTGTGGTTGCTGGCAATTTAGTGTTCCCAATGGCTTAATGTCATGTTCAGGTCTTTCTTTACCCTTTTTCAAGTGATCTCTTGTGTTTTTAAGTTGCATGAGTACTTGGTGGCAGGATGTGTGATTGCGTCACTATGAGTGAACAGACCTTTCATAAGAACAACATTGGGCACATTCTTGGACACTGTACATGCTGCAATGGAAACACATTGTTGTTTAAGGTTTGTGTTCCTAACATGAGCCCTTTGAACATCACATCCAGCAAGGAAAGGCAGTGTTCAAGTGCATACTGAGATGTGTAATCATGACTTTAGGGTCTTGCAACAAAATGCTGAGGATTCATCAATAGTTTAATTGTTGTAGCCAGTAGATCAAATGGAGGTTTGGCATGAAAGGAGTGTCCCAAAAAATAAAATTGTGTGAACACAACTGGAAGTTGAAGATGTGGATTAGGGATTTTGAGGAGCTGTGTTGTGAAAGAGACATATGCAGTTTGTTTGTTGTTTATGAGTAGCTGGACCTGGTCGCCAATGCTGGAGCTTTGTCATTAGTGCTAAGCTGGTTTTCTTTGTTCAGAATTATGCAACAGATTTTGTGCCGTGAGAGTAATTAGGGTTGGTTAAGAGCTGCTGGGCATTGCACTTAGCGGTAACGATGTTTGTTGGTTTCTTAAGATTGGGTTGTGCATGGATCCTGGAAGGTGGCTAATGGATGCCCACCAAGTACCTGCTGGGTGTCATTGGAAATAAAAAAAACTTGCACTATTTATACACCATGTGAAGCTGAGGGGGCATGCTTTCCAAGAATTGGGCCCACACTCAGCTCCACCTTAGGGGTGGCTTATTCCCGGAAAGCCAACCGCCTTGGGCTTTACCCTACACGTAGGATTCCTGGGCAAATGTTATGGAGTTTTTTGGGATGCTAATTAAAAAAGGGGATCAGCAGCACTGTTTGTCTGTTTTCAAGGTGCGAGATTTCACAAACTTTCAACGATCGAAATTTAAATTTTGTCAGAAATTCTCTGTTTTAGAAAAAAGAAAAAAATTCACATAATTATTTTATGTAGAAGGCTTCTAGCAAAAAACTTGCCACTTCTGAATACACTTTTTAGTTTTTGGGGGGTGGGGGAGCAGGTTTGCCACCAGTTTTTTCTCTATTTCGGACAATATTTTGAAAACTTTGTGCTAATTTGCACTAAATCCTGTTTGAGATTGTCACTAACTATGCTACATTAAAAAAGCCTGAGAAATGTTTCGCCAAAGGAATGATCAGGAGCTTGGATATTGTGTTTTGTCTTTTGGTGAGAAACTGGCTTACACTTTTGAGGCCTAATTAATAGGTTATTCCATGAAACCATTGTCACCAAAAGAGAGGTAGTGAGTTAAATGAGAGCAAACAACAACAACATGGAGTCAATCGACCATGGAGGACACACAGGTCTGCACCGATCTGAGTTCCCTGGCCTTTCCAACTGTAGCTCCTCACCTTCACTCCAGTGAATCCATCAAACAACTTAAATCACAAGTGCCTGATTTTTCTACAGAAGCCATCCTGCTCAAAACAGAACTACCCAAGCAAACCTCAGAGTGCAACTTCCTGAGCTTTTAGTCGTATTAATAAATGAACGAGTACAAATTGTCCATTCTACACTGCACATTCCTACAATACTGCAGAACCTCCAAAAATCAGAACACCCAGCCCTTCCATGTCTTGCACACTAAACGCCTTCAGAGATTGCTAGTGAGCTACCAGATCTGCGCAGCGGAAGAAGATCAGTTCTTAGCTCAACTGCAGCAATTCTACCTCCAGAGACCACACCAAAAAACCTCCCCGAAAATCATACCAGAACCAGGTTAAAGGATTGCCTCCACGATTCCCCGTTCACTCCCAGGCTTCCCACTCAAGCTTCCATGCACTGTTACAAAACCCACGCCGCCCAACTCATAACACCGCCGTCTCCATTAAATCCCACCTTTTCGGCGGGTTTAATTCCTTAAACCTTTAAACAAAAGATCAGGACCCAGACCTCAATGGCCGAGATCAGGTGAGTGTTCGATCACCCCACGATCGGTCACACCATGCTCTCTTTTTCTAGGAGAATTATACAGATTTTGGATACACAGGTTCCCCCTTGACCTATCTACTCCACATCAGTAACATTGCCCTTGGCATTCCAAGCATCTAATGAGGTGACTCAGTATGAGGGGAACACAGTTGAAGAAGCCCAAAGTTTTTCCTTTGTAGGGTTGGGAGGAGGGGAAGGGGAACTTGAAGAGTTTTTAAAGGAGCGGTATTATTTATCACTTAGGAGTATGTTCATCAGAAAAAATGTTCTGTAATGGTGTTCCTAATGTGTTCTCCATATGTTTCTTAATTTTGACTGAGGGTTTTATTTAAAAGGGGAATTAGGCTGAGTTAGCATCAAAGAAATTGACAAAGGTTGTCCAAGTAAGAATGGCATGTAGCCCTAAATTACGGCTTTCTCATGTCTGAAGTATGATTGGTGTACAGCCAAAGTTTACATTGAGTTTTGGCCTCTGACGTTGCAGTGTAGTTCATGGTGTTTAGATGTGTTGGGATTTAGGGTTTAGCTATCCGAATTGATGGGTGCAAGACAAAAAGGGAAGTGTTGCGTCTGTTTTCAGCTTCTTGACAAGCTTGGTTATGGTCACATTGAAGAATTTATTTGTATTGCAAAAAGAAGTTGTAAGATGGTTGTTTTATTGTGGAATTTAAGTGTGAGACATGTATGTTTGTTGGCCCTGCCTTGTAAGGCAGGGATATTGTGTTGAGAATCATTATAGAGTATATTAGCTTGAAGGGATTTTGGCCCTTAGAAACTAGGCGACATGATTCATCCTAATTTGGTTGTAAAAGGATTCACATTCATCTTTTGACATTTTGTTTTCTCCCTAAGCTTCTCAAATGTGCACCCTGCCCCAAGTGACTTTGCCACCAATCCATAACCTCCCAAACTAAATATGAAACTCCAAAAAATAGTTATGGCACCCATCATACACAAAAATTCATGTAATTCTTTCAAAATGTGACAAAACATCCAAATACACATGTCATGGTTTGAAATTTTGTACAAATGTGAAAAATAAATTTGAAAAAGGAATAATTTATCACTTTTTTTTTGAGAAAAAAGTCATTAAAATTTCAAAACATTGAAATTCATGTTGTGACATTTCCCTATTGGTTTTGGTTTGGTAACAATTATTTAAATGTTTAGATAGGTTGCTAGAACATGTCATCATTTAATGTGAGATCCCTTTTGGGTTCCTCATAACTAATGTGATGTTATGGGTTTTTTATAACAACATGATGATGTCATGTTGTTATAAAAAAAAATCCCCTACATATGACCAATTTATCATATGATATCAATTGTTGATATTAAAATGAATGACAAGGCCATTGTGTATAATACATTTTGTTGTTTTTGGAAATGAAGTTGGTGGTGGAGGATAGTGCCACTTTGATGATGTTGAGCTTTCACGAGTAGACAAGAAGAGAATGTGGGACATGATGAGAGAACTTCAAAAGACAAAGGATAAAAGGCATGTTGGCTACTTGCAAAAATGAGGTTGGAGTTAAGAGATTCTTTTTTTCCTTTTGTTTTGTGGGTTGGTGTAGGAGAATGCTAATGAAATGAATGTTCATAACAAAAAAATTGTATATGTCCAAAATAATCAAATTTATTTTGATGTGCATCGAAACTAGGGCCAATGGAGGAGGCACATGTGAAAGTGATGATAATCTCTTGGGAGTTTATGAGCTAATCTGATGAGTTTTTTCTTATCTCAAGTTTGGTACACTTGATAAATTGCTTTGTATTTTATGGAGTTGAGTTGTTGGGTGATGTGAAGTTAAACCTATGTTAATGTAATATTGCATAGGAAATATTTTCATGTCCTTCAAGTTGTAGTGAATTCACATGGAACCCTTATTTCTTTGAAAATTTCCAAGGCAATGGGTTGGGATCTAGGGTATCATCTATTTGTCTTCTAGGTATGGGATTACTAATGGAGTAGGTATGCATGTCAATACATGCATGATGTTGGAGAAAGTATAGAAATCTCCAATATGTGGTTGAATTGCAAATTGGAAACCTCAATTACTATATCCAAGCGTAATGTATGGTGAGAGTTAATGTTTAAAGGAAACCATATAGAAGATTTGATAGCTCAAGAAAGGGAACTTGAATGATCTGATCCAAACATGCACACTTGTAGATTTGCTTACATGGTTAAGGTTGTATGTTTAGACTAAATTGTCTACAATGTTCATAGCAAGTTCTTATGACACAATAAACATATGTTTTGAGGTTTCTTTCTTAGGAATTATTTAAAATTGGGTGTGCTTTTATGTAAAATAAATGGTTTTAGATTCATTGGCAAGGTGACATGCCCTTCTAAGCAAACTTACTTGAAAGAGATGAACTTTGCATCAAGACCACCATGGTGGGGCACCATGGCAACAAGGGACGCTTCAAGCAACATGGCAAATTGGGGTTCAACTCCTCCATCCACCCTACGAGACTAAACCATGGGGTTTGGGATGAAACTTGGAACAACTCAAGCTTGTTTTAAGACCAACATAAATGTTTGTTTTTGGGGCAACATACAATTGTCTTAGGGTGGCATTGGTTGCCAACCCAAATAAACCTTTAAGGGCAAATTGGAATTGTTGTAGGTTGGGACTTGGTGTCACCTCATATTTCCTATCTTTTGGGACACATCTAAATGTTGTGAACACATTTAATCTTAATTATAAGTGAATTTTGAAATTTTTAATTATAAGTGAACTAGGACTTAATTAAAAATGGATTTAATTTAAAGTGAACCATGAGTCAACTAAAAATTAACCTAAATAAAGAAGAAATAGGATCCTCATGAACCATTTTTTTAATCCCATATTTTTTATAAACAAGCACCTTCTTCATTTAAGTGATGCTAATACCACAACTAGTTTTACTAGGCTAGAATGAACCAACACCCACCAGTGCACCTTTTTTGTCACTCCCTATCCTTGGGCTAACCAAGATGGCAAACTCAAGTTGGCATTTTTTTTTTTTCCTTTATTTAACCCATGTTGGTTTTTTTGGGGAATTTTTTTCTTCATCCCCCACACCCGCCTATGTCTCACCTACCTACGTACCTTTAAACTATTACCTATGCACCCTAGCCTCCTCCCTCCCCCACCTATCTACCTACCTACCTACCCATCTACCTACCTTCCCATTAAGCTATCTACCTATGTACCTACGCATTAAATCTCCACCAAGGCAATGATGATGCAAGTCGATGAAAATATTACAATACATTAAGCAGGTTACTTCATTCTCCTTCCTACCTACCTTTTTACTAGACCATGTAACTTTATGACTATGGAAAACAATGTTGCAATCACCCAATTGAAGGTATTACAATTAAGCTAGATTTCTTTTTTTGTAGCATTATAAAACTCAAGAATTAAATCACATATGAAGGTATTGCAATTCAACTTGATATCAATACTCAAGGCACATCAATCCACTAATATAACCATTCTTGCAATACCTTTATTGAATTTCCTCCTAATTATTAGATTTCAAACTTGCGTCATACCCTTAGCACAACTTGCAACATTAGTTAATCATCACATTGCCTTCATAAGGGTAATGCACACCCATTAGATGATTTTATTGAATTGCAATATTGTCAAGGCAAAGAGAAAATATCATATTGCACCTTATTTCTTTTCTCAATACCCTCATTAAACTAATGCATGAGCACAAGAAATTTATTATAATGCAATACCTTCAATCCTATTAAATTACTTTCATCTCATCCAATTGAACAATGCAATACCCCAAGGACACATTGGAAATAACATATCCAACCTCATGCCCATATGAATTACTCTCATAAAGGTAATGCAAATGCATTGGATCATTTTATTGTTTTGCAATAAACAAATATGCCTAGTTGTAACTATTTTATTTCATTTATTTCATATGTGCAATAACCTATGAACACATTGACAATATAATATCCAACCCAATTCACACATGCATTACCTTCATCAAAGTAATGCAAATGCAATGGATTATTTTGGTTTTATGCAATACCCTCATGCCTAGGTTATATTTGATATTATTTCCTTAAACAATTACAATACCCTATGGACACATTGACAATATCATATCCAACCAATTGACACATGCATTATTTTCATTAATGTGATGTAATACCCCAAGGACAAAATACAAATATCATATCCAACCGTATTCACATTTACATTACCTTCATTATGGTAGTGCATATCCTTTGGATCATTTTGGTGTTTCACAATACCCTTAGGCCAATTGAAATTATTTCATTTTATCTATTTCAACAATGTAATACCTTGAACACATATTGGATATAATTTATGTTGACCTTATATGCAATACCTTAATATGGGTGTTAACCAATATTTAATTGTGGCTTCACGTAATACTAAGGCAAAAAAATCTAGTTCAATTGAAATACCCTTATTTTGTTTACCCTATTCCTATTGGGGTTATACAAACACCATCTTGGGTGTATTAAGGTTAAGTTTAGGGTTTAAGGTATTGCATGGACCAAAAAATGATCAAAGCCTATGCAATATCATTATGGGTATATTAAGTTTAAGGATAGGGTTGATGGAATGAATATGTTTTTTCTTGTTCCAAGGGTATTGCATAGCAAAAATGTAAATGTGATACATTCATTATGTATATATAAACTATTTAAAAATTCTAACTATGAAATAGGGGATTGTTTTTACGATGATGGTATTGCACAAAATCATGCCTTTAGGCTTTAATGCAACTTCCACAAATGTTTAGACTACAATTGCAATATCCTCATGTATTAACAATACGTCCAATAAATTTTTTGTTCAATGCAAGATGCACATACACTATATATGGATCTTAATAACATTTTTTTTGTACAAATAAAATTCAATTTTTTTAGAAGTAGATATATTATGCACATTCATTTCCAATGCCAATGGGCTATACCATGGAGGTTAAATTAATGTAAAAAATGTGGCATGGAAAATTCATGGAATGTCAAGTTAATTGCTTTCATCTTCATTCTCAGATGAACTCTCACTAATAGATTTCAATGATAATCCATTTGTATTCTGATAGTGTGCCATTGCATATTGTGCAAATTGAACATATTATCAGGTGTGTATTTGCCAGTTTGCCAAAATCATCTTCACCAAATCAACTATGAAATTCCTTGGTGGTAATTCAAATCCTAAAACGGACATACACACATATTAGTGAATATAATTTTAGAAACATATGTTTGAAGCACAATTCAAATTTGAGGTGACAATTGAATGTGATGGAACTTACCGGCCATGAATCATTTCCAATTCATGGTGATTCACAAGTAAAATGATCTCGCTTTCACGCTCCTTTTTGGATGAAGATCTTGTTCAATTTTGGCTATCCCAAACATCTCTAAGGACCTTTGCATAAAAGACCTTACTAGCCCAAATTAAACCGACAAGAGTCTCATCCCTTTTTAATTTGGTCATTACATGGGGAAGATACCACACACCCCATGTTGGAATGCTTAATAGAACTTTGACAAAAAACAACTCTTACCAATGTGGGCATTAGTGTCAGTTTTATGCATAGTCCATCGTTCCACAAGTGATCCCACTTGCATGTGGCATGGGTATTTGTTTGAGCAATTGCTCAACACACAAAGGAGGAGTTTACCTTTTCTCACACATGCACAACAGAAACCAAAAAAATAAAATGAAATAAAAAACCCCAAAAACAATATTGAGAAAGCCAAAAGAAGGGAAAAAAGAAAACCAACAAGAAGAAATAGAGATAAATAAGATTATCAGAAATTACAGAAACAAAAGGACAAGAAAACTAAAAAATTGGAAAAAACAAGAAAAAATAAAATTCAAACCCCGAAATTTTAAATAAAAAAATCATTTCAAATAACAAGAAAAAGAAACAAGAAAAAAATATAGATCCAAAATTTTGAAGAAGTACAGAAAAAAATAAAATAAAATAGAAAACCAAAAAAAACAATGGAAAAAATCCAAGAAAACAGATTTTTGAAAACTCCAAAAATATATATTAAGAAAACCAATAAAAAGAAACAAGATAGAAATAATAATTTTAAAAAATGAAAATGATAAATAAACCGATAAATACAACCAGAAATTAAAATTTTCTTTAAAAGTAAAGAAATTAAAAAATTAAAAATAAAAAAAACAAAGGAAAACTATCCAAGAAAAAAATAATTTTAAACCCCAAAAAACTAGTATTAAGGAAACCAACAAAAAAACTGGAAAAAAAAAAACAAAAAATGAACTAGATAAAAATAATTTAAAAAAAAGCTACAAGAAAATTTTAAAAGAAATATAAAATCAGAATTAAAAAGTTACTGATAATAAAATATTAAAAAAACAGGAAAAAATTTGAAAAAAACTGAAAAAATGGAAATTCCAAAAAAAAGGGTATTAAAAAAACCAGAAAAAAAACAGGAAAAAAAATGAAATAAAAAGAAATAAGAAAAATAAATAAAAGCAAAATAAATAAGCAAAAAAGAAAAAATCTTGGTGGAAGCAGCAAACCTTTGCTGCAATCAAGACCTCATGACCATGACAACAAACCTCTACTACCACTGTTGGTTTGCAAGGGCTAGACTACAAAAGAGTCACCTAGTTGCTCCTCATTTTCCTCTTTCGCTTTGTCTCTCTCCTCTCTTTCTTATTCCTCGTCCTCCTCTTCCACAGCTCCACACACAGAATGCAAAACACACACACAAAGACAAAAGAAAGAAAAACAAAACCAAAAGAAGAATAAAAAGACTAGAAAATTGTCAAATAACGACACACGATTATAAAAAAAAAGAGGGAGAGAAAAAAAGCCAAAGAGATTGTGAGGACCTTAAGCCAAGGTACACAAAACATAAAATAGAAAGGAAAAACAAAGAAAGACCTAGGACCAAAGAAAGAAGAATGGAGAGGTCTCAAAGAAAGAAGAAAAAATTATGAGCTGGAGGGGAAAAAGGAAGAAGGGAAAAGCAGGAGGTAGGGGCTAGGTAGGGAAGGGGTGGGGAAAGAAAAAAAAAACTGACCGTTAAAGATTAGGGTGTGTGAGAAAAAAAAACTATCAACCCAGAATCGTGTCCTGTGGTTGGGTTGGGTTTCATCCCATCCAAAAAATTGGATGGTGCACTGGTTTGTGCTGGGTCATTCAAACCGTTTTATTGGATACGACTTTTTTTAACATTTGAAAAATCTGCAATAATTTGTTCACAATAAGTCAAAGTTGGTTTTGACCAGTAGAAATAATAGTCACAAAAACAATGGATGTTGGTTTGACGCTAGGCTAGATAATGCGTGATGATGAACAAGTTCCTTTTAGGTTCTAGTCACATTAATTGCTAAACAATCAATAGCAGGTTCATACCCAATTTGTAGAATAACCTATTCATGTTTATCCTCAAATTCTTGCACATCCCTGCCAAAAATTTTAAGTGACATTGATAGGTAGTGAAAACAAAGTGAATTTATCAAATTTTATAATGTGGAGTTTAAAGCACCCCTTATAAAAAACAAATCACATATAAAAAAAATCTGAATTTAAGATTAAAATTGAACAAAAATGTGGGTTAACACATTGCTTATGTTAACATCATGCACCCCTGTTCATAGAGGATTAAAAAATCAAACAAAACAACCAAAAAAAATGTGAACGACAAACACCACATAAATTTAAAAAAGAAGAAAAAATAACTTGAAGAACTTAGGAAACGAAAAAAACACTACACCAAAAAAGAAAAGTGGGTGTGAGAAACAAAATGTGATGCCTAATGTAGAATGTGCGGCGCAGAATGCAAATCAACACAAAAAAGAAGAAGCAAGTGTGAGAAGAAGAGCATGATGTGGGAATGTTAATGCTATATATGACTAACCCGGTGTTGGATGACAAGGAGAGAAAAGACCCCTAAACCCTCCCACTCATTTCTAGCTTATGATTCACTAGTGGGTTCCCGTGACGGTTGGACACAATCTGCCCGTGCCTGCCTTTTTTTTTTTCCTTCACTTGGATGGTCTTAAGACTCCCATATATTTTATATTATTTCCAAGAATTCAAGCAACAAAGTAACTCAATTGTATTGGGTAATTATCGTTATTCCTCCCATATATACTCAAACCATAGTCATAGGGGGGAGGACCATGGGCTTCCTCCCAAGTAGTTAGACACCTAAACCCTAAACCCCTATTCCAATGTTGGAGTCTTTCTTCTTCACCCATTGGCTGGTATTATGCTAAAATCCAAAGATAATTTGAATTAGTTTGGCTTGACCTAAGTTTCCAAGTATAGCCTGTTACTAATTAAGTTTGCCTCCATTGGTTAACCCTGAGGACCTATGAGTTATGACTGAATTAGTAATTCTGGCCATTTTGGGGGCGGGGGCAATTGTATAAGAAGGTTGCTGCATTTGGCTCTCAGGACCTGGGTCGCTGGTAGCCGGTGGTCATGGTCTCTGTGGCCGGTTCCGCCATAGAAAATCTCTGCAGCCGGTTCCGCCACAGAAAATGCTCCGCGGAACGCCCAATCACCCACCCACGGACGTAGTGAATTTATATATAACATGTGTGGGGTGGAGACAAAAAATAAAGGGCCTAGGATGAAGTGATAGCCTCATGCAGCCTTCCATTTTGGGAATGCCCTGGCCCCCCACCCATGGGCTTTATCTGTTGTAAAGCACTAGGTGAATGTTATCATTGAACCTAAGCCTATGTAGATGAGAAGGCCTAGGAGGGGAGGCCTCTTATGCCTATTCCTTAAAGGAGGTGAGCCATTACACCTATATAGTAGGTGTAAGTTCCCACTCATAAAGGAGTAAATGGATGATCCCTATTCTTTTCTAAGAGGGATATTCACAGGTGCACTTGGTGCTTTTCAAATACACTAAGGCTGGTTGACACTAGGAATCAGGGCCAATGTTCAACCCAAATCAAGCATTCCTATTGGTGCAAAAGTTGAAATCAGCCCGAAGGGCTTTACACTAGGAGTCAAGGCTGAAATAGAAAAAATATTTTCAATCAGCCACAAGCTATATGAATGCTGAACTTTATGGCCATGTATTGGCCCCAAGGCTCAAAAAAGGATACCATTTACTTTGGGAAGCCAATTTGCAACCCTTGGGGCCAATGTTCCAGCAATTTTTTAATATCCTGACATGAATGTTCTAGCATTTGTTAGTAAATTGGGGCCAAATAACAAGCCAAAAATGCTCAAAGTTGGCCCAAAGTTTTCTGGGCCTGAGTCCTAGTGTAAAGTGGGCCTAAGAGATTTCTACAAGTGTTCATAGTTTTTATCGGGCTCTGTAAAAGGGTGGGCTCTACAAAAGGGTAAGTACCTGAGTAATGTCAATCGCGTGCAATGACATTCGAAATAGTTACTTTTGGCATGCCTAAAATTCAACACAAAGTGACCTCATTTTTAAACCTCATTGTTAAATTTCATATTCAATTGCTTCTCATATTCAGGCATACACTGTCATTGCTTTCAGCCTTGTGCAAGTTGCATAAATTTCTTTTAAATTTCTCACATGGTCGGCAGCCATTTTTCAGAAGTTTTGATAATTTCAAAAAATAGTGAAATGCCTAACCAGGCCAGGTACAATAATAATATTGTTAAAAAATATTTTCGGTTGGTTCATTTAGCCCTTGAGTCCAACATACCTACAAAGGTGGACTACCGTGCCAAAAAAAAACTAAAAACCTTACTTTTCTTAGGTTGCCTCTCAACATTATAAATACTCAACCATCAGGAATCTAAAGTCCAAATTAAAACAATTCCAAGTTGACGTAGCCTCTAAGAGGACTTACTCAAGAAGGTGAAGATACCAACTAAGGTGCTGATTCACTTTGGCCCCTCATTTTGTGACGTGGGTATGGTTTTATTTTTCACTACAATGCTTTTGACAGCTTATTTTCTTCTTTGCTTTTTCATATGACCCCTACCTTTTCTTTTCCCCATTGCCTTCCTTTTGACAAGCCAAAACCGTAAAGAGCAGTGGTGATTTTTCCTTTGTATTTTCAGGATGCTCCCTGGCCCGAATTTTGCAGTAATTGAAAACTGTACCTTCGGATATGTGGAAGCCCCAGTACAGCCTGTACTGGGCCTTCCACATTTCTGAAGGTACAGTTTTCAAACTCGCTAATCTATCTGGTGCATATTTGCATTGTTTTTCACATTTTATCACTTTCTGTCTTATCTAAATAAGGAAGCGAAAATAAAAATCACCATAGGTCTTTACATAGGGGAAGGGTCTGAAAATAGACCCTTCCGGATTTGAGATCCCAGCCTGAGGCCGGGAACTGGTCGAAAATTCCAAAGGGTGTATTGTCCGACCCTTCTTCTATACTTTTTGTAGTAGGTAAAGCCTCAAGTTGCAGGCTTTACTGGAATAAGGGCTTGCATAGGTGGCCAACCTTGATTCCTCATAACACAGGGAAGGAGGGCTTTACTATGCATAAAGATTTGTAGGAGCTTTTAATTTGTAATTTTTACCTCAAACCTTTTATTATAAAAAAGGTGAGGAATGTTGCCCTCCACCCGCCAGGGCAAATTGACCCCCACATTGGAATCTTGGTAAAAACCCCAAAACCCATTTAAATGCCCATATTAGGCCCCAAAAATTATAGATGTGAACTCGAGGACCCTAATTTAGTCTATGGAGATTATATTTATAAATATTTATAATATTTATAACCAATTCAAATGGGTTTTGGGGGTTTTCACCATCATCCCAATGCGCTGGGTCAATTCGCCTTGCGCCCCTCCAACTACACGAAACAAAGTCAAAATCCTACAAAGTCATTATGGCCTTTGTTTTTGGCTTTTTTCACTTCGTTGGCCTCCAGCTTCGCCTTAGCTGTTCTCGTCTTACCGACAAACGTCTCCATGAAATGCCGAAGAGCCGCCTTGTTTTTTCTCCTCTTTTCCGTCGCATCTAGAACACCCAATGAAATTCTGCGCTCAGTGAGGCAGTGCGTCTTCCTTCACAACTGAACTTCGGAGCTTGAGGTGGGAGATCCCCTGATCAGAGCAACCGACCGGGTTGCGGTCTTGAAGCCTTCCGGTCCACTCATATTCCTTAGACGTAAAAGCAGTCTGCTTCAAAAATTTCAATGCAGTCCAGGAACCTAACTTTTGTAAGTGTTCTTACCATTGAACGTTGCTACGAGATATTTTTCTTAGTTCTCCGTAGATTAACTTGCAGAGGAAAAACTTGAAGCCGCTCTTTGGCCTACCCTCTTAGATCGACGTACGCAGTCAGCTCACTTCACACTTGTAGAAGGATATGACAGCAGGGCGAGGGTTTAGGGTTAAAGTAGGAAGGTCTCGTTGGCAGATACTGGCATTCTCCTTATTCTTCTTGTTAACACCGTGCGACTCTTTTACAAGTTCTCATGGGATTGCAGTTGCTAGTGACATTGGTCGCCGCTCTATAGTGGAGAATCAACGAGGTTCAAGTTGCTCATTCCCCTAACACCGAGGCAAAGGCAAGAGGATCACAGGGCAGATCATCCCTATATCATTAGCTCTAGGTGTTAGAAAGACAAACACTCCTATAGGCAAACATCGGCCTGATTCTCTCTCTCTCTTTTTTTTTTTTGCCTATGGACTCACGTCCAGATGGATTCAATTGCTGTTCGTTCAGGGTCGACTTACGGTGAATCATCTGCATCCGCCTCTACGGACTCGCGGGGAATACAACCAGGACTTGACGATTATCTTCTTCAGTTGTTCAACCAATGAACAATCAGGTTGGAAGAATACATGGATCCAGCGTGGAGATCCCGAGGTGTGTTGGCCACGAGACTGGCTGCCAAAAGCTGTAGAGAAGTGGGGGTTGAGAAGACGCATGTTGGTGCTGTCTGTGTCATATCTTCGCGGTCCTGGTTTTTTCTGTGATGAAATGGAGAAGATTGTATCGCATCTGGTGGAAATCCTGACCAACAGGTGTCATGCTCTGCTTTGGCTGCCTCTGATTTAATTTTTTGTAGTGTGGTTGGAGTCCATTGTTCTCATGCTCCCTCTAATGGTTACGCCTTGCATCTTGGTTTGTGCTTCAGTCATAATTGTGTCCTCAGACTCCCACATCGCACTCTCCAATGAACTAGGTAATACTTGTGAGGACTGCCACTTGCACCCATTGAACCATGTGTGAATAGGAGAGGGCCCTGATGTCTGCTACTTCTTCCTTCATGCAAGTTCCCAAGGCCTTGAGGGCAGTAGCTTGAGGAATCTAAAATGGAGAAAAACCTTGACAGCATGGCTTTCTCAACCAGAAAGTCTGCAGAAAATTCTTGAAATTGTGTAAAAGTCCACATAAAACTCGTGGAAGTGTGGTGCATGAGGGATCATGCATGGCAGATTCTTCCAGATCTATGAACTTCTTGAGGTCGTCCTTTTGCCAAGTAGTTTTGCTGCTAAGTTCCATAGCGTTGTCAGGCATTGCCTGAAGGGTTGGACTTGGAGGCCATTAGATAACCTTGAGACCATGCCTGGCTGCCCTACTTGGTTTGATTGGTCTTCTGTTGCTGCTTGTATGAGCTAATTGGCCTTTGACATAGCCTTCTCAAAGACCTGAGTGGAAGGACCACTTGGAAAGCTTGAGGAGTATCAATGTATTGTGACTCTTATTTAATTTCATAACATGTGTGGAAACATAAAACTAGTCATATAAATGTTTCGTTGAGGAGATTGACTTGCACAACCTTTGGGTTGGTTTGTGTATAATAGTGCAAGGTGGCACCTCACACATCCACAAACGACAGTGCTAGTTGGCGATGGCATTGGAGGTTTGGTGATAAAATCCTTTCTCATTCAGGTTGACAAGGTTGCCAGCACACAATCTTCCATATCAGAGAATTGCAAAGCATTCAAAGAGAATCTGCAAGGCATTGTGTTTTATGCTGTGCCACACTCTTGGTCATCAGAAGATTTTGCTAAATATATGAAAATTTGGAACAATCTGACAACCTCAAGATTAATCGGGGCGCCAGAGGAAACCTTTCACGAATTCAATCAGCGGATGGAGCAACTGGATTTTGACTTCAGCTGTTCAATTAACGGGGACACAATGATCATGGCAATTGTGGAAGGTCGTCCCATGGGGCAAGAGGTACAATTTCACAACTAAATGCATCTTATCTACACTAACAACACTTTGATTCATGACTTCATCAATCCTTTTGTTTCAATTAAAGTAACTAAATGATGAAAGACTTAGATGAGTGTTCTTCCTTTACTTTTATTTCATGAGTAGTTTTTTCTGCCCTAAATGAGCACTTAAGAAATAAAATGCTTCCTTGTTATAGTTAAGGCTTGTGCTTGATGTGGTACAAGGGTAATATTACGACTGTGCCTCTCTTGGTGTGCTTTAGTGAAATTTTTAGGGTTCAAAGAGGCCCCAACCCACTAGCTGCTTTGTAGGTCTACTTCCCTCTTGATGTCTTCCGCTTAGATCTAGGCTCACATGCTTGCTTGTACCAGGGCAAGCTAAAATGATTTGAAACTACCTTCACCAGCTTGTTGAGGACATCGGCTATTTTATTATCTATTCCTCTTGAGTCCTAGTACACATCATGATGAAATCTTCCTGTTGCTTCTGGAAATGTAACAGAAGCTTTGAACAGTCTAACTTATGCTTATGTCCACCCACTGTCTGCAGCTGACAAAGTAATGACTCTTGGTCCTGCCATTGATTATGAATGCTAAGGTGTAATACTTTGTGACTCATTCACAAGGTTATGACTGCACTCATTCTTGTCACATTTATTTTGGATTTCTGGAACTGATGCAAAAGTTACCTTCCTAGTGCTTTTCTGGATGCTTTTCTGCAATTTCATTGATATTATACATGTATTGATCATGAACCCAATCATAGTTAGACTATTTACTTGATGCAGTCTGAGGACGGCATTTCTTTGCTCCATTGGGTGGTAACAATTTGAATAAGCATATGTGAAAGGCATTGTCCTAATTCACTCTTTAGTTTGGACATTAGCACCCAAGTCTTCCATCTACCAGATCTATTTACATTAAACACTTTGACACAGTTGATTTTTGGTTGGTTCATGGAAACATTGGGTTGTTCATGTGTAGGTTTTGGTACCTGATGCTTCAGCTCAACGGTTAGCTGGCAAAAAAATTTATACTATTGAAGATGCTAACTATTTGGAGGTCTGCCAACCTGTTGATGAACAACATCCGTCATATGTGAAATTCTTATCAGGCCTGGAAGCCATGTTGAGGCCAGGAATGATTACACCTGCAAATGTGGGGATTGCAACTCCTGTGACTCCTAGTGTTAGTGTGACAAGTGATTGTGTGGCCTTCCCATACCAAGTTCTATGTGATGCAACCAACAATTTTGACCGTACCTCCCAAATTGGCACAGGGGCTTCTGGGACAGTCTTCGAGGCTAAAATTGCTCACAATGGGAGTGAGCGCAAAGTGGCAATTAAAAGGCTTTCTTATGACGGATTCAGCAGTGAGTTAAATGAAGCATTCAGGCAAGAGATTTGGAGGGTGAGTACTGTACGGCACAAGAACATTGTCTCTGTTTTGGGATACAGTGTTCAGGACAACTCTCCATTGCTAATGGTGACACCATTACATTCAAGCCTCTTCAAATGTTTATATGAAGATGAAAATCTGTGGCTTAACTGGCAAGCACGATTGAAGATTGCTGTGGGTGTGGCAGAGGGACTAGCCTATCTTCATGATGGTGCACCTGAGCGCCTTGTTCACTGCGATATAAAACCAGGAAACATTCTTTTTGATGCTGACACCTTACAAGCATACATAGCAGACTTTGGCACTGCCAAATTCATGCAACCATCTGAGTCTATGGTTAAAACATTGACAGTGAGAGGGACACGAGGTTTTATGGATCCCCATTTCCTGCAATACCAACACCGTTCCACGAAGATGGATGTGTACAGTTTTGGAGTGTTGTTGTTGGTGCTTGTATCTGGTGAGGCGGATGCACGCGAGCTTGTGCAGAAAGCAAAAAAGGAAATTTTTGTGGACATACAATTCAGTAATCGACATGATGGAACATATAAGGCATGGGAAGTTTCTCGAGTGTTAGAGATTGCAAAGCAATGCATGAGATATGAGCCAAGCGATCGACCATCCATGTCACAAGTTGTGATGATGTTGAGAGGAGACATCCCTTGTTCGATTAGGCCCTCCTTAAGTTCATTTGTAGTGTCCTCTATTGACTTTGTTCAGATTGCTTCCACCTCAACCTTCCACAAATTGAGACATAGCAGCATCCTTGGTGCTGCTGTCTTGATTGCTGCAATCCTCATGATTGTTGTCATGTGGAAAACATCTGTCTGATCTTTTCAATAGTGTATTCCATTTGAACAAAGGGAAATTGTAGTTTCATGTGGCAGAGGCACTGTTCATAGAAAACAGAAGTCTGGACTCCTAGTTGCTGGAATAGATACTGCATCTCTTGCATTTTATGTGACAGAATATCTGACAGAAACAAAGAGTTCCTGTCAACAATTTGCAGTGGATACTGAGCTCCTTCAATCTCTTGTAGTCTTGGATGTAATCTAAGCAGTGGTGTCAATCTTGTAGCTTGTGTGTGTAGAGAGGTGTGCAGCTGTGAAGGTCATGGATGTATGGTGTGATTGATGTATGTAAGGCAGTTCCCATTCACCTGCACACACCCTACCAAAGTGCATGCCCTTCATGTGTGGTTGCTGGCAAGTTATTGTTCCCAATGTCTTAATGTCAGGTTCAGGTCCTTCTTTACCCTTTTTCAAGTGATCTTGTGTTTAAGTTGCAAGAGTTCTTGGTGGCAGGATGTGTGGTTGGGTCACTATGAGTGAACAGACCTTTCATAAGAACAACATTGGGCACATTCTCAGACACTATACATGCTGCAATGGAAACACATTGTTGTTTAAGGTTTGTGTTCCTAACTTGAGCCCTTTGAACATCACATCTAGCAAGGGGAGGCAGTGTTCAAGTGCATACTGAGATGCACAATCATGACTTTAGGGTCTTGGAACAAAATGCTGAGGATTCATCAAAAGCTTAGTTGTTGCAGCCATTAGATCAAATGGAGGTTTGACATGAAAGGAGCGTCAAAAAAAAAACTTTCTGTGTGAAAACAACTGGAAGGTGAAGATGTGGATTAGGGTTTCTGAGGAGCTGTGTTGTGAAAGAGACATATGCAGTTTGTTTATTGTTCATGAGTGGCTGGACCTGGTAGCCAATGCTGGAGCTTTGTCATTAGTGCTAAGCCGGTTTTCTTTGTTCAGAGTAATGCAGCAGATTTTGTGCTGCAAGAGTAATTAGGGTCGGTTATTGCAGCTGGGTTTTGCAGTTAGCAGTAACGATTTTTGTTGGTTTCTTAAGATTTGGCTGTGCATGGATGCTTGATGGTGGGCTAACGAATGCCCGCCAAGTACCTGCTGGGTATCATGGGAAAAAATAAAAACATACACGTTTCATACACCATGTGAAGCTGAGTGGGCAGGCTTTCCAAGAATTGGGCCGGCACTGAGCTCCACCTCAGGGGCCATATTCCTGGAAAGCCAACCCCCTTGGGCTTCACACCACAGATAGGAATCCTGGGGAAATGTTTTGGACATTTTTGACATGTTAATTAAAAGAGGGGGATCACCGTACTGTTTTTCTATTTTCAGGGTGCAAGATTTTACAAACTTTCAGCCATCGAAATTTAAAAGGGCATATTTTGTCAGAAATTCTCTGTTTTAGAAGAAAACAAAAAAAATTAATATAATTATTTTATTTAAAAGGCTTTGAGCAAACTTTTTGCCACATTTAAATACGCTTTTTAATTTTGGAGGGTGGAGTAGCAGGTTTGCCACCAGTTTTTTCTACATTTCAGACAATATTTTGAAAGCGTTGTGCCAATTGCACTAAATCCTGTTTGGGATGATCACTAACTATGCTACATTAAAAAAACCTGAGAAAAATTTCGACCAAGGAATGATCAGGAGCTCTGATATTGTGTTTTGTCTTTGGTGGCAAACTGGCTTACACTTTTGATGCCTAATTAATAGGTTATTCCATGAAACCATGCACTCTTTTTCTAGGAAAATTATACAGATTTTGTATACACAACTGCCCCCTTGACCTATCTACCCCACATCAGTAACATTGCCCCTGGCATTCCAAGCATCCAACGAGGTGACTCAGTATGAGGTGAACACTATTGAACACTCCCAAAGTTTTTCCTTTGTAGGCTTGGGAGGAGGGGAGGGGAACTACAAGATTTTTTAAATGAGCAGTATTATTTATCCTGTAAGAGTATGCTCATCATTAAAAATGTTTTGTTAGGTGTTCCTTATGTGTTCTGGATAGGTTTGTTATTTTGGACTGAGGATTTTATTTAAAGGGGAACTAGGCTGAGTTTACACCAAAGAAATTGACAATAAGTTGTTCAAGTAAGAATGGCAAGGAGCCCTAAAAAAGGGTTTTCTCATGTCTGAAGTTTGATTGGGTGTGGTCAAAGGTTACGTTGATTTTTGGCATCTGAGGTTGGAGTGTAGTTCACGATGGTTAGATGTGTGGGGTCTTAGGGTTTAATTATCTAATTGATGTTTTGGTGCAAGGCAAAAACGAAAGTGTTGCATCTGTTTTTAGCTTCTTGATAATCTTGGTTAAGGTAGCATTCAAGATTTTATTGGCCCTGCCTGACAGTGCAGGGATATTGTGTTGAGAATCATTATAGAGTATAGTAGCTTCAACGTATTTAACCCCTTGAAACTAGGTCAGATGATTCATCCTAATTTGATTCTAAAAATATTCACATTCATCTTTTGACATTTTGTTTTGTGTGCCATTTCCTCAAATGTACACCCAGCCCCAAGTGATTTCATCACCACTCCATAACCCACAAAACTAAACATGAAAGTTTTTTCACCAAAAATGATTAATGCACCCATCATATACAAAAATTCATGTAATTCTTTCAAAATGTATTTGAATGATTGAAAACATTCAAATACACATGTCATTATGAGTTTTTTCTTTTCTTTTTTTTTTGGTTCAAAATTTTGGACAATTGTGAAAAATAAACATAATAAGGAAATATTTGATGGCTTTTTTATTAAAAATTTCATTAAGTTTGCACAAAATTGAAAATCATGTTTCGACATTTCCTTATTGGTTTTGGTTTGGTAACAATGTTTTAAATGTTTAGATAGGTTCCTAGAACATGTCATCATTTAAAGTGAGATTATTTTGGATTCCTCATAAATAATGTGATGTTAAAAAATGAGAAAAAAATTCATTACAATTTTTCTTTTATAACAACATGATGGTGTACATTAAAATATATATTTTACAAAAATTCCCCTAGTGATGATCTATTTATCAAACACTATCGATCATTGATATTAAATTAATGGCAGGGCCATTGTGTATAACACACCTTGTTTGTATGGCAAAAATAAGTTGTAAGATGGTTGTCCTATTGTGAAATTTAAGTGTGAGATGGTCATGTTTGTTGCTTTTGGAAATGAAGTTGGTGGTGGAGGATAGTGCCACTTTGATGATGATGATGGTAAGGTTTCACAAGTGGACGAGAAGAGAACGTCGGAAATGATAAAATGATTTCAAAAGATAAAGGATAAAGGGCAACTTGGCTACTGCCAAAAATGAGGTTGGAATTGAAGATTTTTTTTCCCTTTTGTTTTGTGGGTTGGTGTGTGAGAATGTTGATGAATTAAATGCTCATAAATTTTTTTGGCTTTATGTCCAAAAAATTTCCAATTTATTTCGATAGGCATGGAAAATTAGGACAATGCAGGAATAAACACTTTTCTTTTGTAGCATTATAAAACTCAAGAATTAAATCACATATGAAGGTATTGCAATTTAACTTGATATCAATACTCAAGCCATATCAATCCACTAATATAACCATTTTTGCAATGCCCTTATTGAATTTCCTCCTAATTATTAGATTTCAAACTTGCGGAATACCCTTAGCACAACTTGCAAAATTAGTTAATCATCACATTGCTTTCATAAGGGTAATGCAAACCCAATAGATGATTTTATTGAAATGCAATATTGCCAAGGCAAAGGGAAAATATCATATTGCACCTTATTTCTTTTTTCAATACCCTCATTAAACTAATGCATGAGCACAAGAAATTTATTATAATGCAATACCTTCAATCCTATTAAACTACTTTCATCTCATTTAATTGAACAATGCAATACCCCGAGGACACATTGGAAATAACATATCCAACCTAATGTCGATATGCATTATTCTCATAAAGGTAATGCAAATGCATTAGATCATTTTATTGTTTTACAATAAACAAATATGCCTAGTTGTAACTATTTTATTTCATTTATTTCATATGTGCAATAACCTATGAACACATTGACAATATAATATCCAACTCAATTCACACATGCATTACCCTCATCAAAATAGTGCAAATGCAATGGATTGTTTTGTTGTTATGTAATATTCATGCCCAAGAAAATATATTTCACCTCATTTGATTCAAAAATGCAATTACTAAATTATTTTGGTTTTATGCAATGCCCTCATGCTTAGGTTATGTTTCATATTATTTACTTAAACAAATACAATACCCTATGGACACATTGACAATATCATATCCAACCAATTGACACATGCATTATTTTCATTAAGGTGATGCAATACCCCAAGGACAAAATACAAATATCATATTCAACCATATTCACATTTACATTACCTTCATTAAAGTAGTGCATATCCTCTAGATCATTTTGGTGTTTTTCAATACCCTTAGGCCAATTGAAATTATTTATTTTATCTATTTCAACAATGCAATACCATGAAGACATATTGGAAAAATAACTTATGTTGACCTATAATGTAATATTTTAATATGGGTGTTAAGCAATATTTAATTGTGATTTCAGGTAATACTAAGGTAAAGAAATCTAGTTCAATTACAATACCCTTATTTCGTTTACCCTATTCCTATTGGGGTTATACAATACCATTTTGGGTGTATTAAGGTTAAGTTTAGGGTTTAAGGTATTGCATGCACCAAAAAATGAACAAAGCCTATGCAATATCATTATGGCTATATTAAGTTTAAGGATAGGGTTGATGGAATAAATAAGTTTTGTCTTGCTCCAAAGGTATTGTATAGCAAAAATGTAATTGCAACACATTCATCATGCATATATAAACTATTTTCAAATTCTAACTATGAAATAAGGCATTATTTTTACGATGAGGGTATTGCACAAAATCATGCCTTTAGGCCTTAATGCAACTTCCACAAATGTTTAGACTACAATTGCAATATCCTCATGTATTAGCAATACATCCAATCAATTTTTTGTTCAATGCAAGATGCACATACACTATATAGGGATCTTAATAACATTATTTCTTTACAAATAAAATTCAATTGTTTTATAAGTAGATATATTTACATACATTCATTTCCAATGCCAATGGGCTATATCCATGGAGGCTAAATTAATCTAAAAAAATGTGGCATGGAAAATTCATGGAATGTCAAGTTAATTGCTTTCATCTTCATTCTCAGAAGAATTCTCACTAATAGATTTCAATGATAATCCATTTGTATTTTGATAGTGTGCCATTGCATTTTGTGCAAATTGAACATATTGTCAAGTGTATAATTACCAATTTGCCAAAATTATCTTCACAAAATCAATGATGAAGGCCTTCTTGGTGATACCTCAAATCCTAAAGTGGACATACACACATACTAGTAAGTATAATTTTAGAAACACATGTTTGAAGCACAATTCAAATGAAAATTGAATGTGATGGAACTTACTAGTCATGAATCATTTCCAATTCATGGTGATTCACAAGTAAAATGATTTTCTTTTCATGCTCCTTTTTGGATGAAGATCTTGTTCAATTTTGGCTATCCAAAACATCTCTAAGGAGCTTTGCATAAGAGACCTCACTTGCCCAAATGAAAGCAACAAGATTCTCATCCCTCTTTAATTTGGTCATTAAATGGGGAAGATACCCCACACCCCATGTTGGAATGTTGAATAGAGTGAACAACTTTGAAAAAAAACAACTCTTACCAATGTGGGCATTAGTGTCGGTTTTACTCATAGTCCATCAATCCACAAGTGATCCCAGTTGCATGTGGCATGGGTATTTGTTCAAGCAATTGCCCAACACACAAAGGAGGAGTTTACTTTTTCTCACACACACAAAACAGAAGCCAAAAAAACCCCAGGAACAATATTGAGAAGGCAGGAGGGAAAAAAGAAAACCAGCAAGAAGAAATAGAGATAAATAAGATTTTCAGAAACTACAGAAATAAAAAACAAGAAATGAAAATAAGAAAATAATCAAAAACTAAAGAAAACTAAAAAATTTGAAAAAAAAAACCAAACCAGGAAAAAAAAATTTTCAAACCCCCAAAATTTTTATTAAAAAACCATTTCAAATAACAAGAAAAAGAAACAAGAGAGAAATATAAACCAGAAACAAAACAAGAAATATAAAACCAAAATTTTGAAGAAGTACAGAAAGCAAAAATTAAAATTAAAAAAAAAACGAAAAAAGAAAAAAGAAAAGATAGAAATAATAATAAAATAAAAATGATAAATAAAACCAGAAATAAAACCAGAAATAAAACCAGATATTTAAAAAAGTACAGAAATTTAAAAACAGAAATTAAAAAAAATTAAATTAAAAAAAGGGAAACAATCGAAGAAAAAAAAATTTAAACCCCAAAAAAATGGTATTAAGAAAACCAACAAAAAAATGTTTGTCAAACACACCCATAAATTTAAAAAAGAAGAAAAAATAACTTGAAGAATTTAGGGGAAAAAAAAACCACTGCACAAAAAAGAAAAGTAGGTGTGAGAAACAAAATGTGTAATGCGCAATGCCTAATGTAGAATGTGCAAGGCAGAATGCAAATCAACACAAAAAGAAAGCAAGTTCAAGAAGAGCATGATGTTGGAATGTCAATGCTATCTATCATGAACCCATTGTTGGATGACAAGGAGAGAAAAAAAAATGCACCAAAGAGAGTCTTCATCGTTGAAGATTTTGGTTGATTTAGTTTCAAATCAGAAAATTTCCAAATCTATGTAATTCTTACCAAATACAAACTACCAAATGGTGGCTAAGAGGATCAAATGCTTGTGAAGTAGGTCTTAGAATGCTAGAATTGATGAATGCTAATAGGATTGTGTATCAAACTAAAATCGAAGCTATGAATAAGGAACAAATGGAGAGATTGAGCTTGAGATCTTGTTAGGGTCACATGGCAAGAGTCACAACTCATGTTTTGCCTGCTTTGACAGAAGTGGTGATGGACACATCTTTGTGCCCTAAGAAAAATATTACTTATGTTTTGTCAAATGGTGGTGATCTGGGCCACTATTTTCTTGTTTTTTCCTTTGTATGTTTAGCATGCACAGGCAATGAATCCAAAAGTTTGCAAAATTTCACACACATATTTGCATCATTTTTCACATTTTATCAGTTTTTGTCTTTATCGATACAGGGAAGCGGAAAGAAAAATCACTGAAGGTCTTCACATACAGGAAGGCTCTGAAAATACACCCTTCCGGATTTGAGATCCGGGCCCCAGGCCAAGGGAATGGGTCTAAAATTTGGAAGGGTCTATTATTCTCAGACCATTCTCCTATACTTTTTTTGGTGCGTAAAGCCTCAAGTTGCAGGCTTTACTGGAATAATGACTTGCATAGGCGGCCGACAATGATTCTGCATGATACCAGGAAGGAGGACTTTACTATGCATAAAGATTTGTAGGAGCTTTTAATTTGAAATTTTTACCTCAAACCTTTTATTATAAAAAAGCTTAGGAATGTTGCCCTTCAACAGCCAGGGCGAATTGACCCCCCACATTGGGATCATGGTAAAAACCCCAAAACCCATTTAAATGCCCATATTAGGCCCCAAAAATTATAGATTTGAACCTGAGGACCCTGACTTAGTCTACGGACATTATCTTTATAAATATTTATGATATTTATAAGCAATTTAAATGGGTTTTGGGGGTTTTCACCCTGATCCCAATGTGGGGGTCAATTCGCCTTGGTCCCCCTCCAACTACACGAAACACAATCAAAATCCTACAAAGTCATTATGGCCTTTGTCTTTTGCTTTTTGTGCAAAAAGAAGCCTTGTTTACGAATTCTCGGTAACGCGCTTTCATTAGAGTCCTACAACATTATTCCCTATTATTCTGTAGACTGCGTTGGACTTCAGCTTCGCCGTAGCTGTTCTCGTCTTACCGACAAACATTTCCTTCAAATACCGAAGAACAGCCTTATTTTTTCTCCTCTATTCCGTCGCATCTAGAACACCCAACAAAATCCTGCGCGCAGTGACGCAGTTCGTCTTCCTGACAACTGAACTTCGGAGCTTGAGGTGGGAGATTCCCTGATCAGAGCAACTGACCGTGTTTCGGTGTTGAAGCCTTCCGGCCCACTCATATTCCTTAGACGTAAAAGCAGTCTGCTTCAAAAATTTCAATGGAGTCCAGGAAATTAACTTTTGTAAGTGTTCTTACCATTGAACGTTGCTCCGAGATATTTTTCTTAGTTCTCCGTAGATTAACTTGCAGAGGAAAACCTTCAAGCCGCTTTTTGGCCTACCCTCTTAGATCGACGTACGCAGTCAGCTGACTTCACACTTGTAGAAGCATATGACAGCAGGGCGAGGGTTTAGGGTTAAAATAGGAAGGTCTCGTTGGCAGAAACTGGCATTCTCATTATTCTTCTCGTTAACACTGTGCGACTCTTTTACAAGTTCTCATGGGATTGCAATTGCTAGTGACCATGGTCGCCGCTCTATAGTGGAGAATTAACGAGCTTCACGTGGCTCATTCCCCTAACACTGAGGCAAAGGCAAGAGGATCACCGGGCAGATCATCCCTATATCATTACCTCTAAGAATTAGAAAGAGAAACACTCCTTTACGCAAACATCGACCTGATTCTTGTTTTTGTTTTTTTTTTAACCTATGGACTCACGTCCAGATGGATTCAATTGCTGTTCGTTCAGGGTCGACTTACGGTGAATCAGCTGCATCCACCTCCACGGACTCCGGGGGAACACAACCAGGACTTGACGGTTATCTTCTTCTGTGGTTCAACCAATGAACCATCAGGTTGGAAGAACACATGGATCCAGCGTGGAGATCCCGAGGTGTGATGGCCGCGAGACTGGCTGCCAAAAGATGTAGAGAAGTGGGGGTTGAGAAGAGGCATGTTGGTGCTGTCTGTGTCATATCTTCCAGGTCCTGGTTACTCGAGTGATAAACTGGAGGATATAGCTACGCAACTGATGGAAATCCTGCCCAACAGGTGTCATGCTCTGCTTTGGCTGCCTGTGATTTTCTTTCTTATTGTGTGGTGTGAGTCCATTGTACTAATTCTCCCTCTAATCATTAGGGCCTCGCATCTTGCTTTGTGCTGCAATCATAATTGTGTCCTCAGATTCCCACATCACTCTCTCCAATGAACTAAATAATACTTGTGAGGACTGCCACTTGCACCCATTGAACCATGTGTGAGTAGGAGAAGGCCCTGATGTCTGCTACTTCTTCCTTCATGCAAGTTCCCAAGGCCTTGAGGGCAGTAGCTTGAGGAATCTAAAATGGAGAAAAACCTTGACAGCATGGCTTTCTCAAGCAGAAAGTTTGCAGAATTTTTTTGGAATTGTGTAAAAGTCCACATAAAACTTGTGGAAGTGTGGTGCATGGGGGATCATGCATGGCAGATTCTTCCAGATCTATGAACTTCTTGAGGTCGTCCTTTTCCTAAGCAGTTTTGCTGCTAAGTTCCATAGCTTTGTCAGGCATTGCCTGAAGGGTTGGATTTGGAGGCCATTAGCTAACCTTGAGACCATGCCTGGCTGCCCTACTTGGTTTGATTGGGTCTTCTGTTTCTGCTTGTATGAGCTAATTGACCTTTGCCATAGCCTTCTCAAAGACCCAAGTGGAAGGACCACTTGGAAAGCTTGACGAGTATCAATGTATTGTGACTCTTATTTAATTTCATAACATGTGTGCAAACTTCAAACTAATCATATAAATGTTTCATTGAGGAGATTGACTTGCACAATCTTTGGGTTGGTTTGCGTATAATAGTGCAAGGTGGCGCCTCACACATCCACAAATGATAGTGCTAGTTGGCTACAGCATTGGAGGTTTGGTGATGAAATGCTTTTTAGCTGAGGTTGACAAGGTTGCCATGCAACACACTTCCACACCAGGGAATTGCAAAGCATTCCAAGAGAATCTGCAAGGCATTGTTTTTTATGCTGTGCCACACTCTGGGTCATCAGAAGATTTTGAAAAATATAAGAACATTTGCAAGAATGTGCATACCTCAACAGTCTTCTCAGATCTGTCAGGAGATATGTCCTTACAGAAATTCAATCGGCGGATGGAGCAACTGGATTTTGACTTCAGATGTTCAATTAAAGGGGACACAATGATCATGGCAATTGTGGAAGGTGGTCCGATGGGGCAACAGGTACAATTTCACAACTAAATGCATCTTATCTACACTAACAACACTTTGATTGATGACTTCATCAATCCTTTTGCTTCAATTAAAGTAACTCCATGACAAAAGACTTAGATGAGTGTTCTTCATCTACTTTTATTTCATGAGTAGTTCTTTCTGCCCTAAATGAGCACTTAAGAAATATTATCCTTCCTTGTTATGGTTAAGCCTTGTGCTTGATATGGTACAAGGGTGATATACTATTGAGCCTCTTGCGCTGTGCTTAAGTAAAATGTTTAGGGTTCAAAGAGGCCCCAACTGACTAGCTGCTTTGTAGGTCTACTTCCCTCTTGATGTCTTAGGCTTAGATTTAGGCTCAGATGCTTGCTTGTATCAGGGCAAGCTAAAATGAAATGAAGCTTACCTTCACCAGCTTGTTGAGGACATTGGGTATTTTATTATCTATTCCTCTTGAGTCCTAGTGTATGTCATGATGAAATTGTGCTGTTGCTTCTGGAAATGTAACAGAAGCTTATAGCAGTCTATCTTATGCTTATGTCCACCCACTGTCTGCAGCTGACAAAGTAATGACTGTTGGTCCTGCCATTGATAATGAATGTTAAGGTGTAATACTTTGTGACTCATTCACAAGGTTATGAATCCACTCATTCTTGTCACATTTATTTTGGATTTCCGGAACTGATGCAACAGTTACCTTCCTAGTGCTTTTATGGATCCCTCTCTGCAATTTTACTGATATTATACATGTATTGATCATGAACCCAATCATAGTTAGGCTATTTACTTGATGCAGTCTGAGGATGGCATTTCTTTGCTCCATTGGGTGGTATCAATTTGAACAAGCATATGTGAAAGACATCATCCTAATTTACTCTTTAGTTTGGACATTAGCACCCAACTCTTCAATCTACCAGATCTATTTACATTAAACACTCTGACAGAGTTGATTTTTGGTTGGTTCATGGAAACATTGGGTTGTTCATGTGTAGGGTTTGGTACCTGATGCTTCAGCTCAACGGTTAGCTGGCAAAAAAATTTATACGATTGAGGATGCTAGCCATTTGGAGGTCTGCCAACCTGTTAATGAACAACATCCATCATATGTGAAATTATTATCAGGTCTGGAAGCCATGATGAGGTCAAGAATGATGCCACTTGCAAATATGGGGATTGCAACTCCTGTGACTCCTAGTGTTAGTGTGACAAGTGATTGTGTGGCCTTCCCATACCAAGTTCTATGTGATGCAACCAACAATTTTGACCATACCTCCCAAATTGGCACAGGGGCTTCTGGGACAGTCTTCAATGCTAGAATTGATCACAATGGGAGTCAGCGTGAAGTGGCAATTAAAAGACTATCTCAGGTATTCAGCAGTGAGTTAAATGAAGCATTCCGGCAAGAGATTTGGAGGGTGAGTACTGTACGGCACAAGAACATTGTCTCTGTTTTGGGATACAGTCTTGAGGACAACTCTCCATTGCTAATGGTGACACCATTACATTCTAGCCTCTTCAAATGTTTATATGATGGTGAAAATCCACAGCTTAATTGGCATGCACGGTTGAAGATTGCTGTGGGTGTGGCAGAGGGACTAGCCTATCTTCATGATGGTGCACCTGACGTCCTTATACACTGTGATATAAAACCAGGAAACATTCTTTTTGATGCCAACACCTTACAAGCATACATAGCAGACTTTGGCACGGCCAAATTCATGCAACCATCTGAGTCTATGGTTGAAACATTGACACTGAGAGGGACACGAGGTTTTGTGGATCCCCGTTTCCTGCAATACCAACGCTGTTCCACGAAGATGGATGTGTACAGTTTTGGAGTGTTGTTGTTGGTGCTTGTATCTGGTGAGGAGGATGCAGTCCAGCTTGTGCAGAAAGCAAAAAAGGAAAATTTTGTGGACATACAATTCAGTGATCAACATGATGGAACATATAAGGCATGGGAAGTTTCTCGAGTGTTAGAGATTGCAAAGCAATGCATGGGATATGAGCCAAGCGATCGACCATCCATGTCACAAGTTGTCATGATGTTGAGAGGAGACATCCCTTGTTCAATTAGGTCCTCCTTAAGTTCATTTGTAGTTTCCTCTCTTGACTTTGTTCAGATTGCTTCCACCTCAACCTTCCACAAATTGAGACATAGCAGCATCCTTGGTGCTGCTGTCTTGATTCCTGTAATCCTCGTGATTGTTGTCATGTGGAGAAGATCTGTCTGATCTTTCCAATAGTGTATTCCATTTGAACAAATGGAAATTGTAGTGTCATGTGGCAGAGGCAATGTTCATAGAAAATAGAAGTCTGGACACCTAGTTGCTGGAATAGATACTGCATCTCTTGCATTTTATGTTAGAATATCTGACAGAAACAAAGAGTTCCTGTCAACAGTTTGCAGTGGATACTGAGCTCTTCAATCTCTTGTAGTCTTGGATGTAATCTAAGCAGTGGTGTCAATCTTGTAGCTTGTGTGTGAAGAGAGGCGTGCAGCTGTCAAGGTCATGGATGTATGGTGTGATTGATGTACCTAAGGCAGTTCCCACTCACGTGCACATATCCTACGAAAGTGCATGCCCTTCATGTGTGGTTTCTGGCAATTTATTGTTCCCATTGTCTTAACGTTAGGTTCAGATCCTTCTTTACCCTTTTTCAAGTGATCTCGTGTTTCAGTTGCATGAGTACTTGGTGGCAGGATGTGTGATTGGGTCACTATGAATGAACAGACCTGTCATAAGAGCAACATTGGGTACATTCTCGGACACTGTACATGCTGCAATGGAAACACATTGTTGTTTAAGGTTTGTGTCCCTAACATGAGCCCTTTGAACATCACATCTAGCAAGGGGAGGCAGTGTTCAAGTGCATACTGAAATGCGTAATCACGATTTTCGGGTCTTGCAACAAAATGCTGAGGATTCATCAAAAGCTTAGTTGTTGCAGCCAGTAGATCAAATGGAGGTTTGGCATGTAAGGAGTGTCCAAAAAAAAAAATTATTGTCTGAAAACAACTGGAAGTTGATGTGGATTAGGGTTTCTGAGGAGCTGTGTTGTGAAAGAGACATATGCAGTTTGTTTGTTGTTCATGAGTAGCTGGACCTTGTCGCCAATGCTGGGGCTTTGTCATTAGTGCTAAGCTGGTTGTCTTTGTTTAGAATAATGCAGCAGATTTTGTGCTGCGAGAGTAATTAGGGTTGGTTAAGAGCTGGTGGGCATTGCACTTAGCAGCAACTATGTTTGTTGATTTCTTAAGTTTGGGTTGTGCATGGATCGTGGAAGGTGGCTAATGGATGTCAGCCAAGTACCTGCTGGGTATCATGGCAATTAATAAAAACTTACACAATTTATACACCATGTGAAGCTGAGGGGGCATGCTTTCCAAGAATTGGGCCGACACTCAGCTCCACCTTAGGGGGGGCCTTGTTCCCGGAAAGCCAACCACCTTGGGCTTGACCCTACACATAGGATTCCTGGGCAAATGTTATGGAGTTTTTTGGAATGCTAATTAAAAAAGGGGACCAGCAGCACTGCTTGTCTTTTTTCAAGGTGCAAGATTTCACAAACTTTCAACGATCGAAATTTAAATTTTGTCAGAAATTCTCTGTTTTAGAAAAAAGAAAAAAATTCACATAATTATTTTATGTAGAAGGCTTCTAGCAAAAAACTTGCCACTTCTGAATACACTTTTTAGTTTTTGGGGGGTGGGGGAGCAGGTTTGCCACCAGTTTTTTCTCTATTTCGGACAATATTTTGAAAACTTTGTGCTAATTTGCACTAAATCCTGTTTGAGATTATCACTAACTATGCTACATAAAAAAACCTGAGAAAATTCCGCCCAAGGAATAATCAGGAGCTCTGATATTGTGTTTTGTCTTTGGTGGCAAACTGGCTTACACTTTTGAGGCCTAATTAATAGTTTATTCCATGAAACCATGCTCTCTTTTTCTAGGATAATTGTACAGATTTTGAATACACAGTTCCCCCTTGACCTATCTACCCAACATCAATAACATTGCCCCTGGCATTCCAAGCATCTAACGAGGTGACTCAGTATGAGGGGAACATAGTTGAAGACGCCCAAAGTTTATCCTTTGTAGGGTTGGGAGGAGGGGGAGGGGAACTTGAAGAGTTTTTAAAGGAGCGGTATTATTTATCACTTAGGAGTATGTTCATCAGATAAAATGTTCTGTAATGGTGTTCCTAATGTGTTCTCCATATGTTTCTTAATTTTGACTGAGGGTTTCATTTAAAAGGGAAACTAGGCTGAGTTAGCATCAAAGAAATTGACAATAGGTTGTCCAAGTAAGAATGGCATGTAGCCCTAAATTAGGGCTTTCTCATGTCTGAAGTATGATTGGTGTACAGCCAAAGGTTACATTGATTTTTGGCCTCTGACGTTGGAGTGTAGTTCATGGTGTTTAGATGTGTTGGGATTTAGGGTTTAGCTATCCGAATTGATGGGTGCAAGGCAAAAAGGGAAGTGTTGCATCTGTTTTCAGCTTCTTGACAAGCTTGGTTATGGTCACATTGAAGAATTTATTTGTATTGGAAAAAGAAGTTGTAAGATGGTTGTTTTATTGTGGAATTGAAGTGTGAGACAGGTATGTTTGTTTTGTCTCAAATAATTATGAGAGATATTGTGTTGAGAATCAATATAGAGTATATTAGCTTGAAGTGATTTTGCCCCCTAGAAACTAGGTGAGATGATTCATCCTAATTTGGTTGTAAAAAGATTCACATTCATCTTTTGACATTTTGTTTTCTCTTTAAGCTTCTCAAATGTGCACCCTGCCCCAAGTGCCTTTGTCACCAATCCATAACCTCGCAAACTAAATATGAAACTACTTTCTCCAAAAATGGTTTTGGCACCCACCATGGTTTTGATGATACATAAAAATTCATGTAATTCTTTCAAAATGTGAATTTTTGCAAAAATCCGAAAAAAAAATATGAATAAGGAATAATTGATCACTTTCTTTTTTAGAAAAAAATCATTAAATTTGCAAAAAAATGAAAATCATGTTGTGACATTTCCTTATTGGTTTTGGTTTGGTAACAATTTTTTAAATGTTTAGATAGGTTGCTAGAACATGTCATCATTCAATGTGAGATCCCTTTTGGGTTCCTCTTAACTAAGTGGGACTATCCTCCAAAAGGGACAAGAAGAAAATGTGGGAAATTATAATGAGGACTTCATAAGACAAAGGATAAAGGATGTTGGTTACTTGCAAAAATGAGGTTGGAGTTAAAGAAAAAAAAATTCCCTTTTGTTTTGTGGGTTGGTGTGGGAGAATGCAAATGAAAAAAATGTTAATAGCAAAAACTTTGTATATGTTCAAAAATATATCTTGATGTGCATGGAAATTGAGGACAATGGATGAATGACACTTCAATGTTTCAAGATAGAGGCACATGTGAAAGTGATGATAATCTCTTGGGAGTTTATGAGCTAGTCTGATGAGATTTATTTTTTTCTCAGGTTTGGTACATTTGAGAAGTTGTTTTGTGTTTTATGGAGTTGAATTGTTGGGTGATGGGAAGTTAAACCTATGTTAATGTAATATTGCATAGGAAATATTTTCATGTCCTTAAAGTTGTAGTGAATTTACTTGGAACCTTTCTTTCTATGAAATTTTCCAAGGCAATGGGTTGGGAACTAGGGTATCATTTATTTGTCTTCTAGGTATGGGATTACTAATGCAATAAGTATGCTTGTCAATACATGCATGATGTTGGAGAAAGTGTAAAGGAATTTCCCATATGTGGTTGAAGTGCAAATTAGAAACCTTAATTATTATATCCAAGCATAATGTATGGTGAGAGTTAATGTTTGAAGGAAACCATATAGAAGATATGATAACTCAAGAAAAGGAACTTGGAGTGATCTGATCCAAACATGCACACTTATAAATTTGCTTACATGATTAAGGTTGTATGTTTAGATTAAATTGTCTACAATGTTCATAGCAAGTTTTTATTGCACAATAAACATATGTTTAGAGGTTTCTTTCTTACATGTGTTACTAAAAAACTTTTTCATTTTACCTTTTTTTCTTTTTGTGCAAAGACAAATAGGTTCAAAACATGAAGTGTTGTGTTGGGACATGAAAAATATTTTTTTATTCTCTTTCTTGTTTGAAAGTAGGTATTAAATTGATTTTATGTTAACATATGTGTAAAACCATTTAATGGGAAAGCTTTTGCAATGCTTTTGTATTATGTAATGGTCAAACCTTGCCCATTATACTGGGTAAGGTGCCAAGTGAACTCAACAACACACCTAATACAATGGACAAGGCAAGGTCATTCCATGACATTAAGGTTTGGGTTAACAAACTCAATGCTTCTTTGAAAAAGGGACCAACTAATGATAATCACAAATCAAAACGACTCAAACAGGGTTGGAATGCCAAGTTTGTTTGAGATTTCAACAAGCCAAGGATTGTACCACCAACCTTAGTTCTATGTTTGGACTTAAAGAGAGGGCAATACGGGATGTCAGGAAAAAAACTCACCAAACATTGACACATCAAGAAGATGAAGAGTTGTTAAGGAAGTGTAATGGCCAACTCCCCAACCCAAGAATAGGCCATTATTACCAATAGTTAGTTGTCATTATCAAACCAATGTTGCATTTTGGAAACATAGTGCCTAGATTGAAGAATCATAAGAAAAAAATGTTTGATTGGAAAATGGTATATTCAAATAAAACAAGGGGCGTTCATTGTGACCAAAATGAGGGAGAAAGGCATAAAGAAAAAATAACTAAATGGAGTGACAAAGGGAAATTTGATGTTGATAGATAGTTGAGAAGCCATTACACTACGAAAAATTTTGTTTGCGGCAATTAGATTACCCTACAACTAAAGCTCCAAAACAACTAATATATAATTGCATTGCAATTGTCCCATGGAAATACAACAACGTAGTAAATAAAATGTCGTGTCATAAAATTAAGGAATTGTATTGTAGTTGCAAATTAGTTGCAAGATGTATACTTATACAATACAATGTACACATTATATATATAGTTGTAGTTAACCATGTTTGACTTTGTTGACAAGTTGCATTTTAGTCTCATGAAACAACTACATCACAACTAAAATAAATTTAGAAACTAATCAACAACTACTTTGCAACAAATGGTAACACATAGGACCATGTCATGTGTATACATTTCCACCACCCAATATATATGACATTTCAACTTGTTTGCAACTAGTATGCAACTATATTTCAACTTAAAATTTGAAATTTAAAGATTTAAAATTTGGGCAAGAAACCCTTAAACAATTGACACATGGTAATATATCAACAAATCTTCCCCAATGCATCAACAACATCATGTGCTTATGCTTATTGTCAAGAAATTCAAGATGAACTTTTTTTTTAAACATTTATATTCAAACATTTTGTGTATTTCCTAGTTTTTTGGTGATGCAATTTTCATATCATGTGTTATAAATAAGATTATTTTTGTTAGTTAATTTAAAACTAAAACTAAAAGGTTGTTATAAGTTCTATTATTTATTTAAATAACTTAAGGATTAAAGTCTTTTGTTTTTGCTCTTCAAGGTTGAAGGTTTTCGTTATTATTCTTAAAGAGGTTGAAGGATTTTATTTTTTCTCTTTGAGGTTGAAGGTTTTTGTTCTTGCTTTTAAAAGCAGTTGAAAGTTTTTATATTTTCTCTTAAAGGTTGAAAGTTCTTGTTCTTGTTCTTAAAGAGGTTGAAAGTTTTTGTTTTTTCTCTTGGAGGTTGAAGGTTTTTATTCTTGCTCTTAAAAGCGGTTGAAAGTTTTTGTATTTTCTCTTAAAGGTTGAAGGTTCTTGTTTTTGTTCTTAAAGAGGTTGAAAGTTTTTGTTTTTTCTCTTGGAGGTTGAAGGTTCTTGTTCTTGCTCTTAAAGATGTTAAAACCTTTTGTTTTTGCTCTTAGAGGTTGAAGGTTCTTATTCTTGTTCTTAAAGAGGTTGAAAACTTTTGTTTTTACTCTTCTAAGTTGAAGGTTCTTATTCTTGTTCTTAAAGAGGTTGAAGGCTTTTATTTTTGTTTTAGGAGGTTGAAGGTTTTTGTTTTTACTCTTAGAGAGGTTAAATGTTTTTGTTTTTGCTCTTGGAGGTTGAAGGTCCTTATTATTAATCTTAAAGAGGTTAAAGAATTTTGTTTTTACTCTTGGAGGTTGAAGGTTTTTTTTCTTACTTTTAGAGTTTGGAAGTTCTTATTCTTGCTCTTAGAGAGGTTAAAGGTTCTTATTCCTAAAGAGGTTGAAAGTTCTTGTTGTTAGAGAAGTTGAAGGTTTTTGTTATTAAAGAAGTTGAAGGTTTTTGCTTTTGCTTTTGAATGTTGAAATTTTTTGTTGTTTCTTTTGAATATTTAAAGTTCTTACTCATATTTTTGGATGTTGAAGGTTCTTACTTTTACTTTTTGATGTTGAAGGTTATTGTTTTTACTTTTGGATGTTCAAAGTTTTTACTTTTGGTTAGATGTTGAAAGTTTTTGTTCTTACTCTTAAATATTGAAGGTTCTTATTTATGTTTTTGAATGTTGAATGTTCTTGCTCTTATTTTTAAATGTTGAAGGTTTTTACTTTTGGATGTACATCAAAATTATGTATACAAAATAAGATTTTTTCAAAAGTACCTAAAATTTTAATTCAATTTACCTAATTGTCAGCATAATATTTGATTATATTTGCAAGTGTATAAATTATAGTTTAGTTTGTATCAATGTTATATATGTTACATTTTAATGACAAATAAGTTGCATGTTAGTGGTAATGTAGTTGTAAACTAATTTTATTCAAATTGAAGGGATTATTACATATTTTTTACATCACAATGTTATGATAATGTTATTGATTTCATTTCACATGTGGAACTAAATGTCATAACATGGTAGATTTCAAGCAAATAAGGCGCATTGAAAAAATTGCATGGTTCAAATTCCATTTCAACAAAAATAGAAAAAAACATTCATTTATGAAACATAATGTTTTAAATGACAATATTTGATTGTTGGGGGTCATCATTTTTATGATCTGACCTTTTGTTTATATACAAAATTTTTATTATTATATATTATTCAGGCATCATAATTAAATTTTCTTTTGATAAAAACATTTTTTAATTTTTTTAATAATGTATTCTTCAAGATGGAAGGTAAATGTATTTTAAGTTTCAAATCCATTTCATGTTTATAAATAATAATGTCTAATGCGATTCAACATCATCTATTATAATTAGAATAATGTAATAATGGTTGTGTGAAGTTTGGATAATTGCATTATAAATTGCAATTTAGTTGTTTAATAGCACTAAAATCAACTACCATACAATTGTTTTGAAACCCAGATTTAAACGCTTGGTTGTAAATTAATCACAAAATCTTTTATTTTCATTTCATCTTTAATTGTAAATTAGTTACAAAAGATATGAACAAAATTCATTGTTTTTCCAAGTTTCAAAGATCAGGCGGTTTTGACAATGAGACCGGGCTTATTACTTCTCCACTATTTGAGGCTTTTATAGTTTTTTTTCAAGAGAAAAGGTTTGAGTAACTTCTATGGTTTGAAAGAGAAAGAAGATGATTCTGGGTTTTGTGTATTATTTAGAGTATATTCACATTGAACATTGCAAGAACTGTGACAGGATCTGTTGATGAAATTAGGGCACCAAATGTGAGACAAACTAGATACGGCATTGAATATGTCCAACCTAACAACCCAAAAACCCATCTGCAACAAAATGACAGTGCACACAGCTTAGTTCCTTACAGTGCAGAATTTGACCAAGAAATGCCCAACATCCAATTTCATGCATAAAATATCAAAACACCGAAATTAGCACATCAAACATCCAAATGAGTGCATCAGAACATCCAAATTAGTGTAATCAAATGTCAAAAATCCAAATAAATGCATCAAACATCAAGACATCCCAATGAAGCGCATCAAAACATCAAAACCATCTCTAAAAACAAATTGGGTTTGCATCCTATTATTTGATATCATATGAGCTATTGTCTGAGATGATAAAAGAGGGAGGAGAAACTTCTTGGTGATGACACAAGCTAGAATGGGGTTTGCGAGAGAGAGGGGGAGAGAGAGATGGGGGGGTTGGGGAGGGGCACCCTCCAATAGAAGAATAGTTTTCACTTACAGGAGCAAGCTGATCACAAACGATGAAATCACAGTGCCCAAGAAGGCAAATGTACAAATTGCACCAAAGTTTCGAAAAAAATGCCTCTGCAGCATAAAGTTCCCATACCACATTTTAGCAAATCAGCTCAACACAACAAAATTACCAAATTTCCCAAATCATCAGCACCTAGGACCAAATGTCCCATTTAGAATCAGCTCACACAACCAAATTCCCCAGTACTAACCAGAAGGAACTTCAGCAAAGAAAATTTTGAAGAAGAAGATTGAGATCCACTAGTGCAGAATCAAGTTGAAGAAGCACAATCAGATTGACATCCACTAGTGCAGATTGAGGAGCGCGTGCAATCAGATTGAGATCCAGTAGTAGTGCAGATCAAGGAGGAGGAAAGCACAATCATCAGATTGAGATCCTGGTAGTGTGGATTGAGGAAGAAGCACAATCAGGTTGGTTTTTTTAACAAAAGCTTTCATTGAATGCAGAAGAAAGAAAAGAATCAAAACAGACTGAATTTGGAAATGCGACAATCTGAGCAGTTGGCTAAGGAAGGCACACCGGCTGTAAGCTCCATCCGGATTCAGTTCTTTCCAGTTTTCGTCAAGGAAATTTTCTTTGTCCAATACAAAAAAACACACATACACATACATGTACACATATACATACACACACATTTGAGAACTCTCTATAAATCAGAATTTCTGCTAATTTCAGAGAGCAAGCAAGGCGGATTTTACAAAAACTCTTTGTTGTTGTTGGTGGAGGATATAAGATGATTGGTGGCAAGAGACCATAGAAGAAGAAATGGGTGTTGAAGTTTATCCAAGAACTGCATACACAAAACCCCAATAACAACACTGTATCAGACAGATTCTCTCCATCTCCTATCTCTGTCTGTGTACCTCTGGTATCCATGTCTGTGTGTCTCTTTGTGAGTCTGTGTCTCTGTGTCTGTGCCTCCGTTCCTCTCTGTGTTCTCTCTGTGTGTCTCTTTCTCTCTTTGTGATCTCTTTATGTGTCCCTGTGTGTGTGTCTCTCTCTCTGTCTCTGTGATATTTTCTGAGGCTTTACCATTTTTATACGGTTTCAGTGGCAACAAAGATTCGAGCATCACACACACAAGTACTGTGTGAAAAATGCTCACCTGAAGCCACTCTCATCACCTATGAATGTCACCATCAATCCAACAAACACATCTGCAGCAGGAGCAGAAAAAATCAGTTTGCAGATTCCATACAGCCACCACCCACCACCACCACCGACATGAATTCCAATTCCTTCCCAAAAGTAGCTTACTTGTTTGAGTTGTTTTGTGGGAAGAAGAAGAAGAAGAAGACTGTGGGAGAAGTAGGAGGAAGAGACAGGAGGTGATGGATGGAGTGATGGAGGATCAGGCGGGTATTGTATGGGTGTTCTCAGGTTTAGAGTTTGGGATTAGGGTTTAGGGTTTTAGGGTGAGTGGCACCAAGGATGAGAGCTGCTCCCGCTTCGTGAACGATCAGGACCTTCTTACGACGTAGAGTGTGACCGATCACAAAAATGGCACCCAACATGATGATTTGCAACAAGAGTGAAAGACTCCCTGCATCTTCCGATGCTGCTGTTGCCGCCACAGGTGGTTTTGGTAGCGCCATCTCTGACATCATATGATCATGTATCATGTGTGGATTGTTGTTGTTGTTGTTGACGAGCTCCATCAAGTTCTTCTTCAGTTTCTTCTTCCTACATTGCCCAGCATGAACTTCAAGGTAAAAAAATTGTGTTTTGTTGCCTGTTTTCTTGTATACAATCTCTCTCTCTCTGTCTCTCTCTCTCTCTCTGAGTTCACCACCCCTTTCTCTCCAACAAAACCTTGAAAAGGATTTCTAGTTTGAAATTGTGAGCAATTTCCATTCTTTTGCTATTCTTTAGAGCTTACAAAAAACACAGTTTTTCTTTTCTTTTTATTGGGTTGGGTCAACACCCACATGAATGTTCACAAACATCATAGTGTGGATGTATGTGTGTGTTTTGTTTTGCAAATCCAGATGTTCACAAACATCACTCTGTTTTTTTTCCTCCCACAAAATTGCATGCTCACAAACATCACTCTGCTTTCTTTTTCTTTTTTGGGGTGGGAGTACTGCATGTATGTTCAGCAGCAGATCACATTGTTTCTTTTTTGTTTTTTTTTTCTGAAGAGGGGTGGTTGCAAAGATTGTTGTCATTCCCAATTGATAGAGGAAAAATATATAGCTATGATGGAGTCTTACATGGTTTTTAACACTCCAATCTGCAGACAACTCTTGTTCATGAATTAGGGTTCCTCTTGATTCAAGAATTTGTGGGATGATGAATGTTTGGGTGGGAAGTTGTTCAGAGTCACCCACCACATATTTGAATTTCACCCATGACCCCCAATGGAAACTTATGACAGACAACACACTACTTCTTTCTGTTGGGTGACAAAACACAAATTGTGGAAGTGCTTGCTGCTCACACACAGAGAGGAATGAGAAAGGAAGGAAGGAAAGAGGAAGGGAGGAATTTAATTTGTTGCAACCACAACCCATTCCAAGTTATGCCCAAAGGAGATTTTAACGCAAAAGGGTTTGTTTTTTTTGACAATTCACAAGGATATGATTGGGATGCTCTCCCACCCATTTGTTGATTCAACAGATGAAAGCAAATTTCATCATTCAAACTTGATCAGAGAGGGTTTTTTCCTTGAATTTTTTGGGGGACTTTTCATTCAAAAAATTTGCTCTTAGATTAGGCAACTGAAGATCTATATGTGCCCAATCGAACAAAAGAATTGAGTGCCTTTTTGGAGTGTTATACTCAGTGCTCTAAAAAGGTTTCATTTCCAAGTATGATATATATATATATACCAAGGGAAAAAATTTCTTGGAGAATCAAAATGCAAATTTTTCAAGACCCATTTTTGTGATTCGTCATGTGATCAGAAAGCTATGAGAGAGAGAGAGAGAGAGAGAGAGAGAGAGAGAGATATATTATGATGTTAAGCTACACCCAACTTGAAAAACTCAATGGTCTAAAACCTTTGCTTGTCAGACTGAACCTTGAGTTTGACATGGTTAAAATTAAGAGAGTTTTTCACAATTTTATGAACCGCTGATGAAAACAAAACAACACACACATGCATGTACAAGAATTGCAGTTGTAAGCAAGAATTCTTACAACTGCAATAATGTAAGAGTCATGCCGAATTATAGTACCTGTAAGCAGGAATTTTGGAGCTGAAACCCCAATGTATTGATTCATATTCTCCTTCACATTTTCTGGGTCCAGATTTTGGGTACTATTGTTAGGCCTTGATAAGAACAACTTGGGAAGGCTTCACCAATTAACAAGAACTTGGAAATCTGTCGAGATCCCATTCCTAGGGGAAACAGAAGGGAAGGGTAGTTACTCAACTAACAAAATGCCCTGGTGACAATGTTGGCATGTTCACACTTCACACTTATAAGCTATACTTAAAAAGGAGGAGGACTTTTTTTACTTTTCTCACAAATTTCAGTGTTTTTTTAAAACACAACAAGTTTAATGCACCCTGCCCCATCCCCTCTCTCCTTTTATTTAAATTTTTTTCTTGTATGTTTTCCTATGGTTTTCAATAGTTCATCATTATCCATGTCAAATCTTTCATGTTCATGGAAATGTGCAAGGGGAAGGATTTAAGTAGACAAGCTTGAAAGAGGCAAGTTATTAAATTCTAAGGATGATGTTTTTATCAAAGTTGGTTGGTGTCATCCATTTAGATGACGGTCTTAAATTAGAATTTGTTTAGTCAATTCTCACGTATAGAGGAATGGAAAGGTGCCTTTTGAGTTGTGGGCCATAGGAGTTCCTCTATTTTCTTTAACATAGCAATGACATATTCCTACTCGTGCTTGAAATGTGTCACCCACTCTATGCTTGCATTCTCTTGCATATTTGAAAAATTGTCAAGCAACATTTCGAATATTCTAGGCCATGATGTCAAACCATGTGATTGAAATCTCTCATCTTCACGGTATTCCGCTTGCATTATACAAAGCATTCGCTTTGTAGACTTTTTGTTTTGGTTTTCATTCTTTTTTTAGCATTGCGTACCAAGGATAGGATATTGTGTGTAGATTCATTATAAAATATAATAATTTAATGGATTTTGGCCCCCATGTAGTAGGTCTATTTTTATACAAGGATTTTTAAAACATGATATTTTGGTTTGTGTTGAAACTTGAAATTAATGATAGAGTTGTGATATTTTCAAGGATTTTGGTTTTTTTTAAGGATTACTTTTAAAGATTATATTTTTGCATGGTGAAATATTGGAATTTCCATAATTCTTCTTTTGCCTTGGGATATTCTTTGATGTAAATGACAAGGCCATAACATGACAACAAAAAGAAGGTGAGAAAGATGGTGATTGAAAACATCTGTCACCACAAGATGGTGTCCAAATTTTGATTGTCGCATTGGCGACCAAAACATTTCGGTTACTATAGGGTTAGCGACCAAAACTTATTTTTGATAACCCATCATAACGCGGGCAACCTGAGTGAAAATATTTTTTTGTGTTAATCTTTACAGACATGATTAACACATTAAGATAGACACCAACATGATGTGCAACGCAAAATGGCCATGTCACATTTGTTTTTGACAACCTTGATTTTTAATCTTTCAGAAAATGAATTTTGTATTTAAAATCTAGTGGATATGCGAACTTCTTTTGTTTTGCAAGTTACAAAAAAAGACTACCTCCAAGGAGGTATGTTTCCTTTGTATGTTTTGTATTCCATGTTTTCTTTTTCTTTTTTTTCCAATTTTTTTTAAGGTTTAATTTTTTTCAGCTTTCTAAACCCTAAACCCATTTTAATTAATTTTTGGCCTTTGCAATGATTAATTTGTCTAGAAGGAATTTCTTTTATGTAAAACATAATAGTTTTTTTCCTTTGGCCTTTTTTTTTTTCACTGTTTCTTTTCATCTTGATGCATACAAATATAAGGTTTATGGTGCTAGGTTTAAGCCCCAAAACATCATATGAACATAACAAAAATATGTTGGTTTTGGTATTGATTCTAAAGTTGATTTTTGGAACAATATGTTTGACAAAGAGCTTTCGATCTACAAGGATTGCTTGGAAGCCATTTTCCCTTGTCGTCTCCTTGAAACCACCAACTTGCATAATGTTTTCATGCCACATTTTCAGCCACTTGTAGAGTTGCCTAATTAGTATTACATAGGTTGTTGATCCAAAGTCCATTCTTGATTTAACACACTAGCACTAATAGATAAGTCTTGATTTTGTTGGCCAGATGCTTCAAACTTTTATAGATTTTTCATTTGTGTTTTCATTTCCATTACATATGGCCATGCTTCTTGTAACACATGCATAACAAAGATACATGTGGAGAGGATGAGAACTTAAGTAAATGTGTTAAATTTCATGAGGATGCCCAGGTTCTGTGGTTGGGTTGATCAATGGGAGGTTTTTTATGAACATTCCTTTGGATTTTGATTCTATTTTGGGGAGGTTTGGGATTTTTATTGGGTGAGTGGAATCCAACCAAGAGAACGTTGAAAGTATTGATCCATAGTTTTCTATTAATCCTTTGTGCAAGTAAATTCAGTGAGTTTTTGTGTATGAATATTTTGTCTTGAATGAATGAACAATTGAATTCAATACATGATGAACCCTTTGTGTTGAATGAGCTATTCAATTTAGCCTATGATCATTCAAATTATATATGAGTACTTTGAAAACAATAAGGTTAACTTTGTACTCCTTCACTTGGTCTTTTGTTTAATGTTGTAATTTTTTTCATTATTATAAATAAAAGAACTAGGCTTTACCTTTGTGTTAGAAATTTATTTTGATTGTATTGATTTATTATTTTAGAAAAAAAACAAAAAAACAAAAAAACAAAAGAATGAAAAGATTAATCTACCTATGAAAGAAGGTAGTTTGTTTGTTTTGTTCCAATGAGATCCACATATCACGTTCTTGGTCTCTCTGGAAAGCTCTTGAGGAAGAGGGGTGCATCGCTTGTTTTCATGGCGTTTGGGCTTGTGGTGTAAAAGTTCTTGAATATTGAATGATTTCACTGAAAATTAAATTAAATCGTAGCTGAAAATTTTGGAGAAATTGATTTTCAAATGATTTCTGCCTCGAGTGTTTGGACTCGCAGTGTAGAAGTTCTTGAATATTGAATGATTTCTTCATTGAAATTAAATTAAATCGTAGCTAAAAAAAATCGGAGGAATTGGCATGGGCCTTTGGTGTCACTGGAAAGATCTTGAATGGAAATGATTTGGTAAGATTTGGATTCCAAATGTGGGAGATTTTGGTTTTAAAGTAGCCAGACTTGTGGCGACACGCTCCCCCCCCCCCCCAAGGGCGAAGTTTGATGAATCATTTTTGAGAAAAAGGACAATTTTGGCGAGAAATTTGAAGCAGTGTGGCCTTTTGCGATTCCTCGCCAAAAAAAAAGAAGCCTGATTGGTGGGCAGTCTGTTTTATGTCTTAAAGGAGCCGACACATTTCGACCTGCATTTGGGTGGTTTTAGTCAACCCAGGGCGGTAAATGTCAAAAGCGCGTGAAAGAAACCGTGCGCGGCTGTATTTCTTCTCCGGTCAATGCCGATCGGGTGCGCCCGGGTTGCCAACATCCGTACGTACACTCATTCATGGGTGGTTTTAGTCAACACCCAGGGCGGTCAATGTCAAAAGCACGTGAAAGAAAGGTTACCGTAGACATTACGTACTGTGCATGTGCACAGTTCCCAGATAAAAAGGGGCAGAGTTGCACACAATTTTCAAGTCTCACAATTCACCTCCCCAGCACTTGATCAACCTCACCTCCCTTCCCTTCTCCGCCTAGCTAGTGCAGATTTTTCGCCTCTTTCATTGCTCCTATTTCATTTCTCCACTCAAGTCTACTTCATCAGCAGCTGGCTAGCTACCATGGGATCACGTTACAAGCAAATGCAGGCTGTGCTCTGCTTGGTGGTAGTCGTCGCGATGGGTTGCATGCAAATCACATCAGTGACTGCGGCCGACCCTGATCCATTGCTCGACAATCCACTCAATCTCACCAGCTTCACTATTCGTGACATCTTTCACAATGGCGATGTCTCTTCAGGCCCTGGAGGTGTCCGTGCCGCCTTGAACACTCGAAACTTTCCTGCCACCACGTATGTATTATATCTCCATGCACACACTGATCTATAGATCGCTCTACTAGTGTTGTACATGTCTACTTTAGGTCTCTTTTAGTCATTAAGCTGTTGTGATCACAGTGACACACAGTGAAATGCCTGCACCCTACTGTATCATCTCCACTAGTCTGTAAATTAGTACTAATAGGTGCTTGCGGTGTCGATTATATACTTATGTCTATCTGTAGGTCTGAAGGCCTAACCGTGGTGAGATTTGAGATGGTGCCATGTGGAGTGAATGTGCCACACACACATCCGCGAGCAACTGAACTGCTCTCGCTCATCAGCGGCGGCCCACTCCAAGTGGGCTTCATCGACACGTCAGGTGAGTAATTATGATATTGCAGCTGTTAAACTTTTGATAAGCTCTTGCAATCATTAACACAATGTCCATTTGTGCATGCATGCTCTACAAGAGAATGTGGTTTGTTTCACACAAAAGGCCACGGCTCATGGCACATGTGTGTGAGGTAAACAGTCTAGTTTCATAGATATTATTGTGAGGCACAGTATGTGATGTTTATTCTGGCATATGTGACATTAGCAAGCGGCCTTTTGTCTGAGACATTTGACCATGTCAATGTAATATCCATGTAGTGCTTCACCTGAGAGCTTACCCTCTGAAAGCTACAAGTGCAATTACTTGGCTGCAGGAAACGCGCATCTTGACATAATGCGCCCAGGAGATTCCACATTATTTCCAAGAGGGTTACTTCATTTTGAAATCAACTTAGGCACAGAAAATGCCACATACCTCTCTGCTCTCAACAGCCAGAACCCTGGAACATTGGTACATAATCTACCAACCCTGCACAGTAATGACCACGTTGTGTACTGCTTAAGTTATGGGTCGAGATCTGGCGACCAGATTAGGAATAATTTTTTACATTACATGGGCTGATGATGCCTATTCAAGTTCAGTCCCACAAATTCTGTAAAAGAATCTAAACATCTAGAAAGTTGAAAGCAACAAATCCACTCTGGAATGCCATTGATCACATACATTCCATATCTTCTTGATCTGATCAAAAAATTGTGTGGATGTGATCTACAGAATGCGGGAGCTTCCTTGTTCAGAGTTCCCGAACTCACCCTTGCAACAGCCCTCAACACGGAATTTTCAGTACTAAAAAAGATTGCAAAATCCATTTCCTCTGATTTGACTACCCTGCAAAAGAGCAGCAAAGCTCACTGTGTTCCCGGAAAATGGGTTTAAAACAAATGGTGCGAATTTGGGTTGCTGCACCCAAGCACTCCAGGTGCATCCATGATATACTTGACATCTCCATTGCCAGCTCAAATTGAGTCCAGTGTAGTGATGCAGAGATCTACCATGCCCTGGCATCCATGGAAGGAAATAAAAATCATCAATGTTGCATGATCTTGTGCACCTTAGTTTGATTAATTACTTAAAAAACTTAAGCAAACACAATCCCTAGAGAAGTGATTGTTGTAGGCACAACCTGTTTCCAGTGCCATATATCACATAGTGCTATTGAATTTTTATAGATTCATGTGTGCCTTTTAAAATTCTTGCAATGGTGATGATAATCAAAACTGGTTTATGTGAACCCTGTGAGGGTCTGTTAGTGATTGTCACTACAAGAGTAATGGACATGGATCAAGTGCTTGACATTTTGGTTGAATGGAATGGAATAAAACAATGTCTTTTGTGTTTTCTCATGTCTCAATTGTTGCAACCTGATGTCAATTGTTGCAACCCTAATGTCCCAACTCAGATATGCATGCATAGCATGGCTTGTGGAAATCCAAGAATCCATTCAGAACAAGTTCCTCAAGTTCTTTGACATTCAAAGCTATTTCAATGCAACTACATAGACATTGAAATGATTACTCAAAACATAGGGTACTTAGCAACCATACAAACGTGGAAGTTATTAATCCAATAATAGGGCACACAGTGTGTATGTGCTACATAGACATGTGGGTGGAAAGAGCATCATAGAACTAATTTCAACTAAATGGAACTGAGAAGAAACATTAGTATCCAGTGGCTAACAGGGTGCTTCACCAATATTAAAACGATATAGCTCAGTGAAGAACTACCTACAGAACCATTGTGACAAGGGCACTGACATGAACTATGGAAAAACAACAAATTAGGCACCTGACTATTATTACCATGTTCTCCTCATCAAGCACAAGAAACCTACCTGGGTCCTGGACCTTCTGATATGAGTCCAGATATTCGGTCCTTGGAAGAAACATACCATACACAAAGAGATTGAAGCAAAGGCACGTCTATGTAATATTGATTGCACAAGTATTTTTTATGTGAACCAAAAAGTGTGAGCTCAAAGTGTGGAAGTGTGATACCTGGAAATTCTCAAAAATATTTAGTGCCCCAACTTGTGGTGAACCTACTACTAATGGCCAACTTTCTTGCTATGGTGACACAAACGGAACCCATCTTGGGCCAGAGTGAACCACCTCCCCTTGCAGCATGGATGGTCTGTGGACAGGGAACACTTTTTTGTTGTATTCCTGTCCCACAGCTCACCAGAGTGGTAAGCTCTGTACCAACCATTCCCATGCATTACCTGCCTGCTAGCCACCAAGTAGTGCACCTACTTACATAGTAACCACTTACATTTCTGTTGTACTTACTTACTTATATAGTTGGTTACCTAAGTAGTGTGAGGGGAAGTCAGAGGGTTTACAGGATGGGTAGGTTATGAACGTGGAACCTTGGTAACTCAGTTGTGGTTCATCCATAGTGGAGTTATAGGGGGATTCCAATGGATGGTGCACTACACTGGTGTGTGCTGGGTTTCACATAATTTCCTTTACACCATCCCGGACTATTGCATTTGGCAGCTACTCAGCATCAATTATCTATCCAGATGGTCACTTGAATTCTGTATAGATTTCAATGGGTTGCAGCTGGTCTGAAGCATCTACTGCAAACATGTGAACCTCATTATTCACTTGAGTCCAAGTGCAACCCAAGTGTTTTATGCACCCTTTACTTTCTCTGTCAAATATTGGCACACAGACTATAGTCACTGCAGCATACTCTTGAGTGCACTGAGACAACAAATTGCCACATAGTCTCTTGCACAACATACTTCTTTCTGTGTATCACAAAAAAATTTCAACCTTTTTGTTGTTTTCAAACATTGGCAGTGAAAAATACTCCAAGACTATACCCCCACTGTCCATAGAATCAAAGAGGCACAGGCATTCAATTTACTAGCCCAGCTTGCTACAAGCTGAGAGAAGACAAGTTCATACATGCCATTTGTAATTACAGCCACACCTGACACATCCGTTTTAGATGTGCAAGAGCTTCCTTACCACAAAAATATCCCTGGGAAGTCCTCCCGATATGCCACATTTTGTGCAAGCATCTTTTGAAACACTCTTGAAACATCCAACCCATGCTGTCACATTTGACATTCATATTTACAAGTCTACTGCATAGAGACATCAGACTAGGATTTACTCTCAATGATCTGCAAGTACCCATACACTGACACACACTGTATTCATAATCCCCACAAATGTGACCAGGAAATTGACCAGGTCAGGCTGCACAACTTTCTGTTGCACAAATTGTCTCTGCCCTTGTTTAAATTTTACTTATGTTTAGGATCACCAAAAGGGGCTATCAAACTTTTAATTTACTACATAGTACAATATTTGTTATAAATCATTTTTTCTAATGAGAAAATGGTTCACCCTTGGGTAAAAACATAGAATAAGGAGCTGAAAAGGTAGTTGGATATGTGACATAACCAATCAAAATCAAACATATTTATTTTATTACCGATATTTGAAACCATAGTAATCATAGCAAGTTAGTCATTTTTCTCTCATATGAAAGTCAAGAAAATTAGAGTAAAAATTCATTTGATTCAATTTTAAGTTTTGGTTTTAATTTAGAATGTTTGAAAATGTACACCTATACATGATAGGGAGTCAATTTTACAAAGGGTTATCAAAAGGACTCATATAATAATAATAATAAATCATTGAAAAATATAAAAAAATAAAAACATATTAGACACATTCAAAAACCACTCATAATTTTGAAAATGTGAAATTCTAAAAATTCTAAAAATTTAAAAGAATGTTTCAAAATTGCTTCAAATTTTCAAACCCAAAGGTGGGTCTTAGAGCAAAACAATGGGAGAAGAAAAAAGTTAGGGCACATTTGTTAACTCGTAACACTTCGAGGGTAAGAGGATGTGCTAGAGCTTTGAGATGGGACTAAGATTAACTCACAAGTGAAAGTTCAAGATGATATAAACTTGCACAACCAAGAAAAAAAGGTGGTTAATGCAAGTCAAATGGAAGTGGTGCGATGGACTTAATACGGGCAACCTCAAACACAAACTTCACATGCCCTACAACCTTTGAGAAAAGGCACCACCCCCCTCCCTATAGTATACTATGTGTTTCACTGTAAGGATTACATTCAAATGTCATTTTTCCCTAAAACTTTCAGTTGTCCCAAAATTTTGGACGCTCATATCTTTCCTAAATCAAGTATATTTCGAAAGTGCAAAGGTAATATTTTATAGCCCTTGAAAATATATTTCCAATGGTGTATAACACGCTCCAATCAAACCTCATTTGACCTTTGTTTTCAAGGGATTTGTGGTTGGAAGTCAAATTCCCAATTTGATTCCCGCCCCTTCTTTTGATCGTAATTCATGCAATCACATTTAAATGACCAATGCGAGGGCATTTGAAACATCTAAACTTCAAGAAACTTTTTAATGGTGTCCTGGGGACCCAATTTGGTGTTTGTTTTCCTTTCCAACCAAGGCTCTAAACATTTACAACTTCCGCACAAGTGCAACTCCCAAATTGGGAGTGCACTTGGGAGTCATTGGGCTTCACTACTAGAAATTTTGGGTTTTGCAACTGTCTTTTGCAACTAAAATTCAGTTGCATGCAACACATGCAACTACAAATTTGTGTAGTTGCATAAGACAAATTGCACATGATATTCAGTTGCATGCGACACCACGTATGTCACATGTATATACGATGCTAATATACATGCTCATCCCATACATACTCCTTGCAACTACAATGTACTTAATAAAAATATGACATGTGTTTAAAAATTGAACAACTAGCTTGTGGACACATGTCACTATTTAATTACTTTGTGTTTTTTTAATTAAAAATTCATTGGATTAATCTCAATCATTAAAGTTTCTACCATTGAGATGATGACACGTGGCACAACATGGAGCATTCATTGACCATTTGACACTTGTCATTTGTAAACACCAACTATATGATGACACGTGGCAACTAAAATTCCATTTTTAAAATTTTAAAAATATTGATTAATGAAATTTAAATCGTTCAATTTTTTGGCCAATAAGATGTTGACACGTGTTGCCTAAGTAGGTGGGTGTTTATTAAACCTTATTAGGTAAGTAGGTTTATTTAGGTATGTAAATAGGTTGAACATAGCTAGGTTTAGGCTTTAAAAGTAGAATAGAAATAATCCGATTTCATTTTTAAGATTAACCATTTCATGAAGGTGAAGTTTTAGTTATTTACTCATCCCCAATAGCACTTAGTGCTTGATTACAACAAAGGCATTGCTCCTAGTTATATACTGAGCCAAATAGAATTATAAACCAAAGGATATGGGATAAAAAATTCCATTGCAAACATTATGAACCAACTTAGTTGCACATTAGAAGTAACTAATGTATTAAAGTATAGCAGCCAAGGGAGGGCTTTGTTGCTTCTGGTGTCCAAACAAAACTTGAAGCCCTTCTCTTGGCGCATCTAACACACTAAAAATCATCCAAAAAAGATTAGAAATGAGAAAGTTATGGCCCCCAAAGTAAAGGGGGTCAAAAACTCAAAAAAAAAACCATTTAACACTACAAAGGCCGATTCTTAAACACCCAGAAAGTTCCTTTTGTATTGTTTTTTTGTTATTAAAGTTCAAACATGATTTGTAGAACTTCAGATGGCGCTCCTATAGCATTTTAAATCGTTTAAAATGATTAAGAAATAAGAAACTTATGAGGTTTGAAAGTAGGAGGGGTCCAAAGAAAAGAAAAAGAAAAAATGTTTTGTAACTTGGAAAACTTATTTTTCTTATTTTCCTTCTTGTTAATTTTTCATTACTCCTTTTCTTTTGCACTTCAAAGATGATTGTAGAATATTTTTAATAATTATGATTACTCAATGAAAATATGATTTTAACATTATTATATAGCTTAAACTAGTAATTAACTTAAGATGTTTGTGTACTTGTAGGTTAATTCATGTAGCCTATTTACATTAATATTTAAACATAAATAATAAAATTTAAATATATAATGCCTATTGACATTATAATTATAGTAAAATTTTAATTGATAATTATGAATATTTATAATAAAACTTAATATTATCATATTAATTGATTTTAATTAATGTTTTTGTTTAATCAATTTTACATTTTCTAAAAAAGATTCCAAATAAAATAAAATCAAAAAGTTTTATTTGCCAAAACAAATATATAAAATTAAAAAACTTGTAATATATATTTAAACCATGGTTTAGTTTAACTGAATTTAATTTAGTATAATTTAGTTTAGCCATTGTTAGTTTTAATTTAATTTATTTTAGCCATAAATATTTTAGCCTAACTTAATTTAGCCATAATTGGTTTAGCATAATTTAATTTAACCATATTTATTTCATTTAATTTAGCTTAATTTATTTTAGCTATAAATAATTTAGCCACATTATTTTAGCCAAAATTAATATAGTTTAATTTATTTTAGCCAGAAATAATTTATCCATAATTATTTTGGCCTAACTTAATTTAGCCATAGTAATTTAGCATAATTTAATTTAGCCATAATTAGTTTAGCCTAATAAATTTAACCATGGTTAGTTTAACTTTTTAGTTTATTTAGCTTAGGTTAGTTTAGCCATGGTTATTTTGGCTTATGTTAGTTTAGGTTAGCTTAAGTTAGCATGGGGTTAACCTAAGTACTAAAAGTACATAATATTATTATACATAGCCTATGTAGATATATTAAATATAATAATTTAAGTATGTATAAGTTTAGGCCATCATTTTTATGACACGTGTCCATGTTGTACACATTTAGTTGCACGTTAGTTGCACGTTAGTTGTACACACAACCGTATGCCTGAAAAATTATACAATACCAAATTTATAGTTGCAAACATGACCAAGATGGTTGCAAACGACAACCAGCATGCCAGTTGCATAGTGATTGGTTGCAAACGACAAGATTTCTAGTAATGCTTCATCCTTTGCACTCTCCCCCATTTGTGAGAATGTGTTTCGCACCTAAACACACTCTTGGCTTCATTGGGCCCTTGGACTTCATACTTAGTCGCAAACTCAATGTTAGGGTTACAAAAATTATAAAATAATTATAAATAAATTGTAAAAGATAAGGATATTTTAAATCCATTCTTCAAATGGATGAATGAAATAATGAAACAATATATTTGTTGAATTAGTTGTAAAATAGTTGTAAATAATTTATATAATATAATAATATAATTCATTCATCAAATGGATGAATGAAATAATTAAAGATTATATTCGTTAAACTAATTGTAAAATAATTCTCAGTAAGTTGTAAAAGGTATTAACATATACGTCATTTGTCGACAAATGGATGAAATGCCATGTTGGCATTTCATTCGCCACATTGAATTGTGGGTGGGAATATGATGTGGAGATTAGTTGCAAAGAAATTACATATAGTTGCATGTGAGTTGCACCATATATACAATATTGTATATGACATAGGGTGTCCACTACCACTACTACAACTTGTTTGATAGCATTCAATGCTATATAAATACCATGAGTTGCAAGTGTCCAACCCAATTGTAAAACCCTATATTTTCTTAGTGTTAGAAGCTTGTATGAGGGAAGAAATGAGAATTTTTGGTTCTATCCAATTTGGGAAAATAGTGAAATGACATATAGAGGAAGGTTTGTGAGCAAGTTGTTGTAGCTTGTAATGTGGGGCAAAGAATAAAAGCATTCTAGGAAAGACTCTATGAAAAGAGATGCATTTTTTTTTAAAGAGAAAAAAAATACATTGTCAAAACTATCCACTCCAAACAATTTTAGTTTGGAGAATAATAATAGTTTTAACTATACTCACATAGAAATAGGTGATCATTGAGAGAAATTGAAGAAGGTCAAAGTTGTGATTCCAAATATTGGTTTCAAACATTTTTTTTTTAAACGATCAAAACAACATTAATGAGGAGGTTGAACTAAGTTGGTGGCCCAAGTTTGGAAATATAAGATAGTTAAAAAGAAGGGCATACTACCATCATATTCAATAGAAAAACATGAAAGATTTGAGGGAAATACCTTGATTTTTGTTTTGGTTTCTTTGTTGTCGGGATTTGCCACAAATTTACAAAAATGTCGCACAAAGATTACATGAATATTATCTAGAACTAGGAATTCAACTATTACAATGAATTATTGTTACAGCTTGGAGATATCATGAAGAGGGACTTGGAGAAATTATTAATGTTAGCATGTTTGCCACAAAACTCATCACAAGAACATAAAAAAAACCATCACATTCATGAAGTTGGACAAAATCAACTTAAACATATGTAGACATGTTGTATAGATTGTTCAAAAATCATATTGAAGATGAATGAACGAAACAGATGGGGTTGTAGCACTTCAAAACTAAAGATTGGTTGGCAATTCATCAACCATTAGTGGAGGAGCTGATTTGCAACTTCGAGTATGCCAACCAGAGCACCATGGCATGGGGGATTGAAATGCCTTACATAAGAGGCAAGATTTATCAATTTTTTAGATTATAAAATGAAAGAATAATCATGATAATGTAAGAGCGATATAATCTTGAGTTGTCCAAAATTTTGGAGGGAGCAAAAGGGGAACATTATGTTCCAAGCTTTGGATATTTCATTTCAAAGGCATTGACACCAAAAGGTGTGGCAAGACTAGAGGCTCTCACTACTAGAAATTTTGTAATATGTAACCATTCAATTTACAACTATTTTTGTGACTATTGTGCAGCTACTAAATTGTACATATATATTTCGATATTGATTAACTTCTTGGATTTTTCATCCAAAAATAGATTCTTATGTTCATTTAGTCACAAAATTACTTGCAATTTGGTTACTAATATTTATGATGTCTTTTTACATTTAACATACATGTAGATTAAATTTTAAATGAATATTTAGCTTTTATTCAAGGTATATTAAACATATATTTGCCCATATTGTGGGCATTTGGATTGGAAAAAATTCATTTTGATTTTGTAAGGTCCATTTTTTTAAAAACCATCTTTATTAACGTATGATTAAATTGTAGTAGCGATGTCATGTTAATATGATATAATCATTGTATTTTTAAAACATTAATTATTGATAAATTATTAGATAAAATAATTTACTAGTTAATATAAACTATGAAATAAATTATTATATTTTATTATTTTATTATATTTAAACTAATATCAACTAGTTAAATAATCAATTATTAATTATTAATCATTCTAAATGTTTTTTATAATTAGATACAAAATCATAAATTGATACAATAATTAATCATTATTCATGAATTTGTTGATAGATATGCAATAATAGTTATTTAATTGAATTCCATTAATAAGACAACGAAATTATAAATAAAAATTATATATTTGTTATTTATCAACGAATGATTTTTCAATCCTTTATTAACAAATATTTAATATTTAATATTTAGTTACTATGAAATAAATAATTATTCTGAATAATTAGTCAGATAAAATTTAAAAATTACTAATTTTTAGATAATCAATTATCTGATTATTTCCATATTTAATAATTCTGAGATATGTTATTAATTTTGAAATATTTCAACAATCTGATTTAATTAGTTAATTAGAAATTATGGTTAATAAATAATGACTACTAATTAGTAAATATTTAGTCAGCCAATGAATAATAAATAATAAATAATTCAAAAAAGATCAAGGTATTATTAATGATTAATTAAAACCAATTGAGTACTTACTTAATAGATTAATACAATTCATAATATATATGTTTAATACTTATTATTTCTAATCAGTTAATATTTTAAATATATATTAATATTTTATTTATTATTTTCTTACTATTTATTAAACTATGTGATAGTTAATATTAATGATTAATTAAAATTGATTTAGTGTCTACTAATGAAGTTAATAAATTAGACATTTAGTAATTTATAATTAATATTTGGGAATTACCAATTAGTCAATAATTTATTTTGGTAAATAATCAATTAATACCTAATTAATTTTTATTTCATTAATTGATCACTAACATTATATAAGGTTTATTTTCAGACATAAAAATAGTAGGTTTATTTAAGTTACCGAATAAATAAATAAACTATGTTATTATATGAGTGATTTCCAAATAATTAGATACATTTAAATAACAAGAACAATTAATTTGAGAATTTAATAATTAATTAAAATTTAGATGATTATTTATTGAAATAAATTATTAATAATTTTGAATTATTAATATGAACCAATTGATTAATTATTGGAATCTATGAAATAATAATGATCAATTCTAATTCTAGAATTACTCAAATAATGTTTTAAAAATATGTAGTAAGTAGTTTTGTAAGTTGGTGTGTGGGTAAGTAATTACTTATTAGCTAATTAATTAGTTATCTACTTACTTACTTTTTTAAACCCTATTTAGTTGTATGTGTTACAAAACTAAAAACAAAGACATTGTTTGTGGGAGAATCTTTTATAGTTGCAATTGAATTTGCAATTAAGGTTCAATTAAAAAATTTAACCCATATGTTATGTCTTCTAATGTCATTTTATAGTGTATATAAAGGAGGATCCTTTGTGACCAGAAAACGGGTCACCAACTTGTTCATGATGACTAGTTTCTGCTAAATTGTGAAGACGGCTAGAAATTATGAGAAGGTATGGAAGATGACGGTTGACGGAGGGAGTCGGATAGAACGGAGTAGGTTCGCAAGGCTTCTGGAGGAAGCCAACGGAGTTGGTGGAGTGATTTATGGAAGTGCCGAGAGGAGAAGAAGGCGGATTTTTTTGGCAGTAAGGAGCTGATTTTTGGGAGAGACATGGATCAGCACTAGAGAAGAACAAGAGGAGAAGTAGTTAGGAGAGATCGAGGAGAGACAGAGTGGAGAGGAGGGAGAAGACAGTGTGTGTTTTGAAGATAGCTAGCGGAGTAAGCAAGAAGTAGTGAAGATGTCTGAGCTGTAGTCGAGCAGGTTCGGTCGAGTACCGATTTTTCTTCCGCTGCGTTTGGTGTTCGAAGTTGAGCTGCTCAACTGCAGAAGTAATTGAAGGGAAGGAGTAGAATGCAGTAAGTAATCAGAGAGGTCTGAGATTTTGGGAGAAGGTTTCCGAGGAGCGCTTGAGCTCTCGGCATGTACATACTTCGCAATTGAAAACAAGGAATGTTCTGCAGATGAAACTCTGTGCGTTTTGGTGTGTGTGTAGATCTTTGTTTCTGAAATGACGTGTTGTGATGAAGAGCTTACCTTTCGGAGGTAGTTGAAGGAATCAGCAACTTCAGTTTGGGGTTCATCAGGGTTTAGGAGGTCTGAGTCGGGAATGAATTGATTAGGATCGATGAAGTCCGCATCAGGGGCCCGATGATCCAGGACAGATGTATAGGGTCCCCTCCTTTTGGTTACACCTTTTCTTTTGATTTCACATTAAAAATCATGTGTGATTTGGGATGAACTCAAAAAAGCTTAACCTTAAAAGGCAAAACATTAAATAAAATAATTTACATTGTTACTTTCTAACTCACCTAGCTTTCTACCTCCCTACCTATTTACCTACTTTCCTACCCAAGTAAGTAGGTGGGTAAGTAAGTAAATAGCCTTAGTACGCATGTTTCTTAAGTAGGACTTAAATATATATTTCTTCTACACCTAGTTTCACTTACCTACTTACCTATGTTAATAAATGTTTATTTTAATTAACTTTTTTCAAAATTCAATCAATATGCAAATGCACCATATGTTACAATCTCAATACATATAAATTGAACAATCATAATGGATGGTTGAGACCAATATTTCAATAAATTTCCATCCAAATTTTCCTAGTGCCATATGTCAAATTTTCATTTATCCAAATGTAATCATGTAAAAAATGTTGAAATTGGACCATGTTGATTTTTTTCTCATTATTTATTATATAAAATTATTTACAAAGAAATCCAAGTTTTGCCATGTGGAAAATTTTGATTAAAGAATGTGTTAAAATCTATGGCCATCCATAATGGATGGCCTAGATTAATATTTCAATAATAGAAAAATTTGTTCAAAAAAATATTATGTTGATAAATGGCAATTAGTGACAGGGTTATTAACAAGTTGTAAAAAAATGGTTAATAGTTGTAAATGTTATACGCTAGTCAAAGGATGAAAATGTATATGTTGATTGTATATTTTGTTCATGGGAAATTTGTTGACATCACATTGACTCATCATTTGTGGCTAAAGGGTTAACTTGACTTAAATTATGCAACTAAGGGATTTTTTAGCTGCAAAGTTGATTGCAACTATTTTTTGGTCACAAATTGATTTTTTTATAATAATATCATTGAAATTTGTAACTTCAAGCAGGGAATAAATATGCCCATGGAGCTTTGGTAAGGATCATCTAAGCAACAAAAAAGGGATTTGTCAATTGGGCAAATTGGTTTGCCAACAAGCTCTAGAATGAAATTGGAATCACCTAAAAAAAAAGTAGGGATCAACAAAAGAAATTCATTGGTAGGCCATGTTGTCACCAATGTAACACAATTCTATCTAGTAGAATGGATAACCTAGGATTTGGAAGAAATTAGACCAAGTCTAATTTAGAGGAATACCAAATTAAATATGGGAAAGGTTGCTTTGCAAATTCAACCAATAATTGTGGATATGAATGTAGTTTTTGTTGTAAACCAAAAAAGGGCGAAAGGGAAAAAATCATGTAGAAATCTTGAAATATCCTTCTAGATCTAGTGTTATCTCCAATCCAATAGTGGGATACCCAATAGGTTGTAAGAAAAAATGGTGGAATAGCCCAAGGAGATGGAGGTAATTGCATTGGCAATGGTGGGAACACCAATTGAAGAATTATTGGTTGACCTCACAACAACACAAATTGGATTGACAAGCCAAGAGATAACTCTTGGACAAACCAATGCATACATGTTAATTAATACTCATTAGATGAAAAGGAAAACATACTGCATGAGGAAATCACCTTAGATGAGTAAATGATGGACCAAGGGATCCTATAATACAAGGAGGATGGGGATGAGGAGTTTCTAGGACCTTGAAGAAAGTCATCAATGCTTTTAGAGGCGTTGATAATCATGTGTTTGCATAGCAACAACACTATCAATGGGAGATGGAAATAATGAAAAACAACTTGGATGTTGTGCATGTAAAGCTCATAAAGGCAAGAAGAATAGTAGTTGACATGATTAAACAACATATTTAACTTGTTCAAGGACTAGGAATTGACCAAAGATGCATATGTTGTGCAAGTGAAACATAAATATAAAGAACTAGTGCATTCCAAGAAGATGGTTAGTATGTTGTGTCACATTGACAAAAGCCAAAAAAGGGTAATTAATTGTTGTTTATGTTAAACAAAGATGATTAGAAAAATACTTGGAAATAATGAAGGAAGCCCGAGGGGAATTGAGCAAGGAATTGGAAGAAGCGACAGTTTATAAATCAACAGACCAATGAAGAATTGCAATAAAATTAGGAGGTCATCCAAAGGCTAAAGCTTATTCAACATGAAGAATAAAAGAGTTAGGTTGTTAAAAATAGTGCAATGGAAGGACAAATTATATATTTGCAAGAAAAGAAATCAATCCTAACATAGGAATGCAATGAATTGGAGGAGTGACATTAGAGCTTGGAAAGGGAAAAGGAATAATTGGCACACATATGAAGAAGACAAGGTTGTTTGGCAAGTTAGAGAAGCATCATTGAATGAAAAACTTGGGAAATTATAAATGTTGGCAACATTAAAGGTGGAAGGGGAGTAGCCCCAATGGGAAGTAATCGTAGCCCGAATGCAACCAAGGCAATGATGTATGACAAGCTAATTAGGCAAAAGTCAATGGAATTATTTGAAATCTTTTAAAAGAATTTGTGGAAGATATGCAAAAATGGCATACAAAGCAAATGAAAAGGTATCAAACACATATTGATGAGTTGTTAGAACAATTGTGTATATGTGTAGTAGTGGAACAATTTGAAAGAAATGATGATGTGTAGATTATAAATTTAGTAGTTACACTAGATGCACAAACAACTACGACCACAACACCAACATTTATGGTTGATCACCAACAACAATGATTGAAGGACCAACAATTGTAAAAATGATGTACTAGTTGCCACAACAATCACGTTGGTATTTATAATTGGGGTTAAACTAACAATTGTAGCCCAAGCCCACCACACACCAATAACAATAGCTTGCAAGGGGGGGATACAACTTTTGTACCACCACATGAAGACATGTTGGACCTAGGAAACAAACATCTCACAAGTAGTGATCATGAAGGATATGTTGTTGTGATAAAACAAGGGAAGTAAATGACGTCCAAGAAAAATATGTTTGTCCAAAAAAGAGACAACACAAGGCCATCAAAAGATATAGTTTAACATGGCTCTCTAAAGGCCCATGAAGAGAAGGAGAAAGGAAGGAGCACGTGGTGTATCTAAAAACCAAATAAAGTCTTGAGGACTATTGGTAGCTTCAACACACCTAGGGTAAAGGTACCATGTATGGTGATTAAACAAGTAGGATTTAAGGTGGTGCCCATAAGTGATATGTTACATATCTTTATGGAACTAGAGTATATGATTCTTTTTCTCTTTCACCCGAAAGGGCATTACGAATAAGAATAACATTGCCTATGGTTTGATCAAGGGTGACCAAAAAAGAGTTATTTGCCATGTGGACAATCAATGACTTGGAATATAATGAATATTTCATGTATAGTTTGATATGTGGCTACATTTTTTATAATGAACCATGAATGTAGGTTGGTATAATTTAAGTAAGCCACTTGTGTTGGATGGTTACACCAACAGTTGAAACTCCAACACCTTTGCAAATAGGATAATCCAAAAATGTGGGAGAATGCCATTGATGTTTGTTAAACAATAGGGACAGTGCTAGATATTGTTTAGATGTTATATTACAAGCACCACCAAATCCAAATCCAGACAAGACCTCATTAAGGTAAGAGCATGATGAACATATTTGGGGAACATTCTTGAATTTTTAACAACAATTATCCAACAAACTCAACACTAGACGGGGAGACTAATCAAAAGATCTAGACCAACAAGATTGGTGTATTATCAAATATGCATACCTTGGCCATTGGAGGATTTTGAAAAGAAGAAGTACAAGACAAGTGGAAGATTGACCATGACTATAAAACATATTTCATTTGAGAGTGACATTGAGGACTTCATTCTTCTTGATCCTCTTCCACCTCCTACCACATTGAATTTACTTCCATATGCACCCATGTTCCAAGTCAAACATGGTCAACCATAGCAACACCATTAATGCCCATCCCCATAGCAACGAAGAAGATGACAATATGTATGTGAAGGTACAACAAATATAATAAGGAGATAATGTTAAGTTAACATATTATCATATATACATAGAGCAAGTCATATGTAGGAAATTAAGTTGTAGAAGCTTGGAGTATGTCAAAAAAGAAATGAAGGTTAACTGAACCAAAGCAAATTGGTAATTTACAAATCAAAACAAATGATGCAACTACTTGATTCGTAGAAACATTAAACAAGTTGATATATTTAAATTTTAGGTCTATACTTGGTTGATTGGCTTGCCTATCCAAGGCTCTAAGTATATAATGTTGTTTAGTTAACTATAATTGGATTTGAAATTAAATGGAGTGAACCTTGAGTTAAGTATGAGTCATAGATGAACATGCCAACTTGGTACATACCTCCATCACTTTCAAATATTTGTTATCATTTTTGGGTACTAAATGTAATACAAGTTGTTTTGACTTTTTATAATTATTCTAATTACACCTTAGCCTTTATACATGTGCATCATGCATCTCCATGCAGAGTTGTGGTTGGCCTTCATTGAGTGAAGAACACTCGAATCAAAATACCTAAGCCAACATAAAATCTAATTACCATGGGGCCTTAAGGTGGTGGTTTTTTTTTGAAAAAAAAGGTTTTGAGGGGTGTCGCATTACTTGGTTGGCATGGACATTAATCACAATCGTATCACAACACTATATGCACAAAGAAAAAATGAAGAAGTAGGGGTTTATACATAATAAGGTAGTGGAACAACTTATCATGGCAAGTGTGGAAAAGGCATTGTTGATCCCAAACACCAATGTGGTTCAACCTACATTTGAGGGTGAGGATGTTGATTATGTTTGGATGGTGTGAAACCAATGACATCCCAATGCCATTCACAAAGTTCAAGCCCCTTCATTAAATATGTGCATGTTGCACATGTGAGCTTGGGCATTGCATGATAATTTGTGTAAACACCAAATTGTTGTCTTCCGAAAATGTATCAATTTCACCAAGGAAAATATCATTAGTCTCAAGACTAATTGAGGTAGTTTCAAAGTAATGTTTGTGGATAAGATGTATTTGCAACTTGATCATGGTTTTCAAGAATATGAAGATTGTAATAAGGATTAAAATGAGGAGGGTGGGGTCATTGACATTGGTAGGCTCATTGTCATGGATGACAAAGGCCCCGATGCATATGATGGTGTTCAAATTCACATGAGCCAAAAGGCTTATTCAACCCCATGGAACAAACCTTGACAATTGTAAATATAGTGGCTAAATCACCTCCAAGTGCAAGGAGGGTGGTCTTCAACTTTATGAACCCATGACATCATTAGTTTGAATTGTTGCATTAGACATTCAAAACATTCATTGGACACAAGCCAATTAATTAATGCACCCAATAATATTCTTAATTAATTTGGTCAAAGATGGCTTGGGGAATTCAATTATTCGATTAAAAGATTAACTTGAAACCATGTTGAAACATGTGGATTCCCATAATAAGAAGACCCAAACATAAATGAAGGCCTTACACTTATACTAGTTGCCAAAGTTATATGTGGTGTTCCATATAGTTGTGATTACCAATCACTTCAACATGTATTTGAATCCACACCTCAACATGTTGTGTGACAAGTTTTCTTTTCCATTGAACATTAAACCTTTACATGTGTGTTCAATGTTAAAAAAACTTGAAAATATCAATATAAATATACACAATGCGAGTAATGCAATAAACCTTAACCATTGATTACATAGGTTTCCACGATATTCATGTATTAAAAACTCAAGGAAATGAAAATCCAAAACACGAGCAACACCTCTATGAAAGTATTTCATTGGTGGGTATACATTGAAAGGTGATGAATTTCATCAATGATGGTATTACACAAATGCATGCATCTAGTGTTCAATGGAACTTCAACACTCTTTTGAAGTGATTTTACAATACCTTCATCAAATAGGTAATCATCACCATTTATTTCCATAAAACATGTTGATAGTGCACACCTAACAACATGTTGTTTTTTTCCCTTGCATATAGAATACATATGAAATGTTCCCAAAATACAACCTTAATGCTTGGCGAATGTTTTCTTTACATAACATTCCAACCCCTTGAATTTAAAAAAATACATGCATATACAATAGTTTGCATACATTTAGTTTGGATAGTGGGTGAAATCCCTAAAAACTACATTAAACATATTAAAAATTCATGAAAACATACATGGATGTTGGTAATCATCACAATACAAAAGGTAAGGGAGTCCAAAAATGTACCTTATGAATCATGCCAATTCTAAGGATTTAAGATATGACAAGATCATCATTTAGGTAGTTTATAATAAGTTGATGTACTCTCATTATCACTCTCATTACATGAGGTTGATGACATACCATTGGCCTGTCAATATCATGCTACAACATCTTATACCTTTTGAACATGGTGGCACGTGAACAACTAAATGGTTTACCAAAACAAGTTACATTACATCTTGTACAAAGCCCTCCCTAGTCATGCTTTGGATTTTATGATGAAAACATACATGCCAATTAGGACATTTGGGAATGTGGATCTCAAAGACTATGCAAAAATCACATGGATGTTAGATGTGTTGGAACTTACCAACCATGAATCATATATTATTTATAGTACTAGGTGAGTAATTTGATCTCCTTTTCCCACATGCCTTGTTGGAAGTGGTCTCATGGTTTTGAATATCTCAAGCACCTTTAAAGGTCATTACATAGGCCATGTTTTTCCCTCAAATCATTTTGGCAAGATCTTCATCTCTCAACCTTGGCCATCACATGCGGGGATGGACTCCATACCCCACATAAGAATGCCAAGGAAATTGAACATGTTTGAAGAGCCAACCTAACCAACATAGGTTTTGAAACCTTAGAAATGTGTAGCACATCAATTTGAGGCAATCCCATTTGCATGTGACTTGTTTTTTTGTTTAGTGAATCATCTTTTGATTATTACATCGAAGCTTGGCCAAGGGGTTGTTCAAGACATGAACATTCATGGATGAGTGGTTTTGATGCTTGGCCCTTTGTGCCAAAGACTTGTTGTATTCCATGACAAGATACTTGTGGTCCAAATGACTTCAAAACAACCACTTGGTTGCATAGGAAACATTGCATGTGTCAACCTTGTGAAATTTGTCCCCAGTTTTGGCCCATGCAACCCCTTCCTTGGCAACCTTGGATGGCTCATTTGGCTTTGATAAAACAAAATAAACCCTAAACTCAATGCATGTTTTTTTTATAAAAATGACAAAGATTCAACCCAAAAATAATATGTGCAAATAGATAAATTATTCTCTAAATGGAATGAAATTGTTATTCTTCACTTGCAATTTGCACAAGAGAAAAACAAGGGTAAGTTTATTACTATCAAGTAACTTTTAAAAAGAAATGGTATCATGGTTGCCAATGCCTCATTGCCATCATGATTTTTTTTTTTTTCAAAAAATGACGATAGTTGCAATACCATCGCTATGCTACCATTGTTGGCTTCTTGCGAACAACTTTCAAAATAACAAAGCACCAATGGCAATGCGAATGTGTTGCTAATTGCCACTAAACTTCAAGAATATTAGAAAACAAAAAGAAGGATGGTAATGTGACTACCATCGTTGCGTTGCTCAAGCGAGGAATGTGGTGATGACAGTTTTGAATTTTATTATTATTATTTAAATTTAAATTTCAAAGAAAGCCAATGTGTATGCCATCCTTATGGTGCACATCAAAAACATAGATGGAAAAATAAATAAATAAGAAAAAGAAAAAGAAAGTAAAAATGTAAAAAATTGCCTTAGGTTTGATGGTGGTGGCATGGAGGTTTGAAAATAAGAGACGAAGGAGAGGGGAAAGGATGATAGGAAGGCCAATAGGAAGTAAGTAGGTTGTGAAGGTAGGTTGCTAAGTAATAGATGAAGACTAGCAAAGATGGAAAACAAACAAACAAACAACCAAACAAACAAGGGGCAACAAAGACGAGGAAGAAAAAAAAAACAACCTTGGTTGGTCAGGTGGAGGTTTGCCCAACTGCATGGGAACGAAAACAGGATGGGTGCAATGGTGGGTCACTCGTTTGTCTTTCTACACCATTTTTTTAGCCTTGCATGGTTCTGCAAAAAACCATGAAACTTGGTTTTCAATGTTCTTCAGTTCTTTAAAAAAATGAAAAAAAATTTGGCCATGTTCTTCGTAATGAATGTTTTGCATGAACGTCTTGCATCACGGTGCGTGGGTTCAAACCCAAGACCTCCCGGCTAGAGTGAACCAACAACCACTAATGCACTAGTTGGTCGTTCTGTCCACTAGATGGGCTGCATTTTTTCATTTGACGTCAGATGGGGTTCATCACAGTCCATTTATTTTTGTTGTTGACCAATGTATTAGTTTTTGGGGTTTGTTCTTTGTTGTTTTTTCCCTAAACCTAACCTCACACATAACTACCCTATTCACCTTCTGTGAGGTGACTTTCCATCCCTTCACTCCCAGTTCTACAAGGTGATTATGCTTGAAGCATAAATGCTACTAGTGAAGGGAAGAATGCAAGTGTAATTCTAGATGCTAGATTGCGTTTGTAATTGAAATTAAGTAGCCCACTTCCTATGCAACAATTATGATTAGAGCTAATAGATACAAGTTTTTTCAAGTTCGCACACTACACATCCTAGGGCTTCACGTCAATTTGACCATAGTAGTGACATAAGAAATACGAATATTTTTCGAAGGTGCTCAAAAAGAAGTATTTTCAAGTATTTTTAAAAAAACATTATAAAAATACAAAGGCTTAAAAATTGGCCTTTGTATAAAGTATTTTCAAGTATTTTTTAAAAAGCCCAAAAAACCGTAAAATACGCGTATGTTTGAAAAATTTGAGAGTATGTCACTACTATGAATTTGACATTCATTTAAACTAATGTTTTAAGACTCACGCCATGTCCAACAAAGCTGCAGACCACTAATCACTTAAAATGTTGTTTCTCACACATATGTCATTCAAAGCTGACTTTCCATAGCTCTTTAGAAAGCTAACAACAAGGCACATCTTGCGACCAAATCTCAGGATCTACAGCTAAATAACTAGGAAGTTATGCTATAAAACCCGAGAAGGTTTTGTGGAAGTAGTTGGTCCAACTTGACTGCAGACCACCAGTCACTTGGAGAATTGTTTCTCACACCCAGATTGCTCAAATTCGGCTTGCTTTAGCTTTTTGAAAAGCTAACTAGTAGACGCACCTTCCTACCAAATCTCAGGATCTGCAGCTAAATAACTAGGAATCTATGCTATAAAACCCAAGAGGGTTTCGTGGAAGTAGTTGGTCCAACTTGACTGTAGACCACCAGTCACTTGGAGAATTGTTTCTCACACCCAGATTGCTCAAATTCGGCTTGCTTTAGCTCTTTGGAAAGCTAACTAGTAGACGCACCTTCCTACCAAATCTCAGGATCTACATCTAAATAACTAGGAATCTATGCTATAAAACCCGAGAGGGTTTATTAATTTTCCCTAAAGTTCCAACTTCCCAATACTATTCTTACTCACATCCTTCCTCCCAAAACTCTTACCACATCCCCCTTCTACTCTCTTCCCCTTCTCCACTACCAAAGTTGATCATCCTTCCCTCCTCAAGAGCTTGTGAGAACTAGAACTTTCGAGATTGAATTAGAGGTCATCTTCCGTCTGAAGAAAAAAAAAAAGAGCCCCCCAATCACACAAGTTCGCCTTTTTAAGAGAAGGAGAAGGAGAAGAACCCTTTGCTCAGTGGCCAAGGAAGGAGAAGGATAAGGTTCCTTTGCTCGATGGCTAAGGAAGGAGAAGGATAAGGTTCCTTTGCTCGATGGCCAATGGAAGGAGAAGGATAAGGTTCCTTTGCTCGATGGCCAATGGAAGGAGAAGGATAAGGTTCCTTTGCTCGATGGCCAATGGAAGGAGAAGGATAAGGTTCCTTTGCTCTTACTCCCACTTTTTCCCAAGCAAACTTACTTAAACCCCCATTTTTTATCCTTTGACACAAAGGTTTTACCTTACCATGGTCCTAGGCCATTCTTTACCCACTCCCTTCCTTTCCTTGCGTATAAATTACGATCACATAACTTGATGTCACAAATCCCCTCCACCTTCATTGCAATTTGATTTTTGTTAAAGATCTTTCCTCTCTTCCTTGCAAGCATGGCGTCGCGCACAGTCACCTCTTACAGGCCCTAAGCTGCACAAGTGAATGAGGAACTGCCTTCGGAATCATCTTTAGATTTGACTCTAACGCAACATCCTCGTGACGAAGAACTCGAACCTCGAGAGGTGCGTGCTCGCCTCGAAGTTGAACCCCCTCGAGCCTGGTATTACCGCATTTCACCAAACTCCCGCACCCTGGTGATCTTGTTACAAGTCGATCCTATTTCCGGTGACGAACCCGAAACCGTTTGTGAAGGTTGTTATGAAACCGAAGACACTTCTATCTTCGCTTGGTCTTTAGTTCCTGGCGTTGGACACTATCGTTGGTTGCGCGGTCCGATTCGTCGCCTACCTTTTAACAGCAAGGCGGACTACCTAGTTCGTACTATTCGACGCATTCTAGACTTCCTACAGCTATGAAGCATGGCATAGGCCAGGACTTAACATGTACCCATAGCTCCTTGTCGAGCTTACTCATAATCTAAATAAATGGTTTAGTCCTTATGAGACTCCTATTATCATTGGCACACTACCACATCATCTATTGAACCATTAAGCTGATTCGAATTAATCCTTCGTTCCTATGGCTTGAAGATTGTTCTATCTCTGTTGGGCCTTTCACTAACCCCCTCCTCTTGCTTCACAGATTTCCAACATCCTTGCTGTTTGTTAAATACTGATACAAGACCAATGTTTTGTTGCACACCATGAACTCCGGTGTTTGTTTTTTCTTTCCTAAACTTCCTAGCAATTTCTCGCTCCTTCATGCGCTACTAAGGTTCTAAACTACAGTTTACCAATTTTTTGATGAAGGAAAGGACTAACCCAACCAATATCGCATTTCGGAAAACAAAACAACCCCCCCCACACCCTGTGCGCATTCCTCTACCCCTATTATAACACAAAGTTGTTAAACCCCCCAAAAAACCTCACCACACTCTAATATTCCTAACACAATTCTTAAACATTGAGACTATTAGTCATGGCCATGTCGGTATGGCTCACACCTTCCTACCTTCATAAGTATTGTACTAACCTCAGTACCTTACTAATTATCCCCTACTAACATAACTGGTTATCCTATTAACCTAATTACTATACTAACTATACACTTTACTAACCTAACTACCTTGTTAACTACATACCTTACTAACTTAACTTCCTTACCGACCTAACCATTGTACTAACTACCTACCCTATTGACATAGTTACATTACTATTTATCAACCTTACATACATAACCATCCTATTGAAATAAGTATTTTACAAACCTAGTCACCTTGATAAGGTAACTTGTTTCCTATGTACTAACTTGCTTATCTACCTAGCTACCTTGCTAGTGTAACTTCTTCCTACCTACTAACTTGCCTACCTACATGTTTACCTACTTTGACAACCTATTTAACTTACTCCTTGAACTTCCTTTTTACTTACTAACTTGCCTATTAACCCATATAACTACTTACCTACCTATGCATCCACCTTCCTACCTATCACTATGTTCACCTACTTACCTATGTTTTTTACATAGCCAAATACTTAATTAATTACCTACTCACTTTCCCCACCCCCCTAGCCCCCCAATCCTCCTTATCAATTTATTAAGGTTCGTCATAATTCATGGATGATGAACATAGGTCCCCATATGTAATTATTACAAACAATTTATAGTGGAAACAATGTTATAATTGCAACCATTTTGGTTTAGTTAATGCATATTTTACTAAATTTTGTTTACTTAATTTATTTATGGAATTGACATTATAATACATCTTTTCATGTAATTATTATAAATATGTACTATTGGATTAGGGTTTAGGTTTAAGGTTGGGACACATAAATTAATTAACAATTTTTTCACAAATATATTATAATTAACCTAAACTAGGCTAAATTTGGGGGGGGAATTTTCAAGTATAGACAAATGTGAAATAATACAATTTCATTCTATATCTTTTTCAAAGAGAGTGGAAAAAATTAGTTTAGAGAGATCACACAAAGGTAAGAAACATATCTTTTTTTAATTTTTTACAAAATTTATTTGATTGTTTTTTAACATTAAGGTTTTTTTCAATGAATAATTTTTTGTAGTTTAAAAGCTTTAAATTTTCGTTTCAATTTTTTTGCTATTTAAATTTTTATTTTATTTTTTGTTTTGCATTATATAATTTGTATACTTTGTATAGTTTTTGGGTTTAGGGCATATATCACTAGGATTTTATTTTTGTTAAGGTTTGTATAGTTAGATTTGTAATGGGGCTTATGGAAAAATATCATTTAGATTTTTAGGGTTATGCCTTATGATTTAATGTTTAGGAATTTGGTTCATATATATCAAGGCTTAAGGTTTATACTCTAAACTTTGCTCATTGTATTAGTTTTTAATTTTATCATTTGTTTAGATCTATAACATAATTATGAATCTCCTTTGTTTCCATATGTTCCATAGTTGTTAAAATTCAATATTCTCTAACCCACTTTGTTTAAATGTAATACCCATATCATATTGTGATAATTCATTAACCATGAAACATAAAAATATTTTTTAAATATTTGATTCCCCGCCAATACATCATGAAATTCATGTTTTCAAAATTATTTATTCACCTTATAGTATGATTTAACATGTATGAAAATGAACATAATGCAAAATTGGTCACATTGATGATACATGGGGTTAGGATTTAATGTAAAATTTAATATTTAATGTTAGAATTATGGTTTAGGTTTAGAATTTAGGACATATAAATTAATTAACATTTTTTTACAAGTTTATAATAATTAAAATAAATCTAAGGTGCATTTTGGGCAAAAGTTTTAAGGCTCAAACATATGTAAAACAATGAATGTCATTTTATATATTTTAAGAAAGTGAAAGAACTTAACTTGAAAATATTATCAAATCGTAATAAATATATATTTTTGTGTTTCCCTAAATGCACTACCCATATTCAAGTTCATTTCGATAAAACCCTTAAGTGTTTTAAGTAACCTAAAATCTAGACCCAACCCTAAATGCAATACCCACATGTAAGGTCATTTCGAAATAACTAGTATGTAGTTTGGGTGGCCTTTCAATTAAAACCAAAACTTATATGCAATACCTACATGCGAATTCATTTTGAAATAATCCATAAGTGATTTAGACAACCTTAGGTGAACAATCAACCTTAAATGCAATATCCACATCTAAGGTCACTTCAATTAATGATTTGGATACCCAAAATATGCCTATTTATATACTTAAATTAATTATCATGAATAATTATAAAAATAATGATCTAAATAACTTATCAACATAAAAAAATGTATTAAAATAGTAAATTAAATATCAACTTATTAATTTGATTTTTAAATTTAAATTTAAATTATCTGAATAATTAATGTTCAACCAAATAATCAATTAATTAATATTTTAAAAATGATAATTAAAAAAAGATAATTAATCATTTACATTATCTGAAATAAGTTTTTAGTAATTCCTTAATTATGACATTATTTATTAATACTTAGACTCGATTATTATGTCATATGAGTCCCATAAATATTACAATGGAAACCTATATGTAAGTACTACAAAAGATGGTACAAATCAACAACTATTTAAGGAGCTACATGTAGGTATTATAATGGATGTAAAAAACCAATAACTTATATGCGGGTATTACATATTTGAAATGGCCTTATAAAAATTATAATAGAAATGATGTAGGTATTGCATAATGTTCATTTTGATCTTTGTAAACCTTAGACAAATTAATGTTACCTATTCATAATGGCCTATTTAAGTTTTGATTATTACATTTAAAGTACTAAAAAGATTAGGAAAAAGAAGACAAATATGATTAACCATATAGTCATCAAACAAGTGTGATTAGAAGAAAATATTATATTGTTAAAAGATGTACAAATATGGGTGGATCTAAAAATGTTAAAGAACCCAATGGAAAAAAAAGTTTTTTTTATCAAAAGAGCGTCTAAAAAATGAAAGGGCTAAGAAAAACCTAACTAATTATATAAAGTGGAAACCTTAAACCATATCACTATTTGTAATCCCATGTTTAGTTCAATAAATAGCCATTGCATTTGCAGCCCTTGTTGCATGATGAGCAATGTACAGATGATGGTGTTACATCTCAACTTGAATTACATTTATAACAAAAATTTCCTTTGTTGTTTCCTGAACCCCATAAACACCCAAAAACCACCAAATTAAACCCTAACACACCTTGGATGAAATAAATTATCAAATAAAATAAACATTGATTATTATTGTTTCTTACTTTCCATGAATTGTCGTAACCCCACTTTGGCCAAGTGTGGGGGTGAAGCCCAACACTTGGAAAAGTTGGGGATTTGGAGTCCTCCTGGACTCCCGAATGTTTAGAGCTCGACAGCAAGGGGAAAAACACCTCGCATTGAGGTGTTCTTGGTGTCATTGGAAAGGTCTTGAAACGTAGTTATCGAAAATGGCCTCGCATTGGCCATTTGGACATCTGCAGCTCAAGTTATGGGCAAAAGAAGGGCCTGGAGTCAAACTGCCAGTTTGACTCCCGACCACTAAAAGTCGGGAATCGACCTCTTCCCGATGTCCGATTCGGGAGTGCGACATGGCGTTGAAAAGATCTCGACGAGGGCTACAACTTTGGTTCAGACCTTGTTGCAATCGGACTCTGCAGTCGGGAGTTATGGCGGTTCAAAGTTCTGGGAGTTCTGTCGAGACGATTTCGAGACTCCATTTCGGGAGTCCCAACAAAATGTGCCATTTGGATGTAGCCTCCATTGCGAGCTGCAGAGAATACTATAGGGAGTAAGGTGGTGGCTTACTCCCGAGTCCGGGCCGTGGTGAGTCTTGTGTGTCCAAGTGCCCGTGGCAAGTCCCAACACCAAAGGGTGTCCCGAATGCTAAACTAACCTCGTGTGGTTGGTTTTTGGATGCAGATTCACACGAGCTAAACTAGTCCCTCTTCCTAGTCTAATCCCTGGGCTCTCAACTCGACCCTCTACCCCTTTTTAGAGTTGGAAGTCGGGAGCGTGCACTTCGGTCCCAACTTTCCGCAACTTTACTTTAGTGAACCTTCAAGTGGGTTCACCCTGGGACCAAGGAGCGCGTCATGAATCATTTTAGATTCATGAAAATTTTAGATTCATGAAAATCTAATACATCTGTTAATTGTTATATTTGACTTGCTTGACTAGACTCTCTATCCTAATTTTTGACATCCCATGCCATCTTTAATCGTCGTGCATTTACAAAATGGGTAGATTGAATCATATATTGTAAATCTTCATCCTTCTCCATTCGTGATGTTGCATTTCGAAACACATTTTCCCACGCCTTAAGTGTTAAGACCCAACACCTGCAATAGTTGCTTTGAAGCTAATTTGACCAAACTAGTTTTGGGAATGGTGGACATTATTCTACAACAGTCACCAGCTTATCCCACTCGTGTTATGTTTAAGCACGAGCGTGACTAACAACCTTTTGATCATTTTGCCTTTGCAGAACCAAGGCATTTCCCAAGATGCAAACATTCATTTTAACATGGTCTTGATGTCAAGGACCTCTTTCAAAAGTTGAAGGCCTCCCAGTTTGGCCTTTTCTACCACCAAGCCATGCACCTCCTTCAAATGTTTAGTCACCAACCATTTGGTACAATATGCGACAATACAAATGCCAACTTTACATTTCCATTTCGACCCAACTGTCATCCATTTTTTGTCCTTTTGAGCCAAATTAGGTGGACAAGGGGGTGCCTTTGGTTGAAAAGCCTAATTGGTTTCAAGTTTCAGACCTACAAAAAATATTAAAAAAAAAATCATTACTTTATGATTTTAAAAATCCTAACCCTAAAACCTTATAGATAAAGAGTTAAAAAAATAGAATGCAAATATTGCGAAACATAAAATCGCACAATAAGATACAACTCTTACAAATTTTAATTGTTTTCAGGTATTACAATTAAAAAATTGACAAAAAAAATCTTGCACCTTCCATCAAATGATGGAAGGTGCGGATATAATTAGACTTAAAAAAACTTATACAATTTCTTTTATCTACATTTAATCTAATGTCCATAAATTCTAAAATAATCTAATTTATATTGAGAATGATCTCACCATTTGAATTGCAAACTATCATCATTATTAACTCTAAGCCACATATCAATTTAAAATTTTGATGGAGCAACATTTTGCTCCTCATATTTCAATTATGATGGAACAACATTTTGTTCACAAACTATTTATTTTGATGATGCAACATTTTGCTTGTGAACTTCCAAATCACAACCGCCTTTATTAAATTTCCTTTTTCTAACCATTATAACCTTCAACAATAAAAAACCACCATTTCATTGTTAATTGTCAATTCTAATGAACTAGACCAAAAGGACCAAAGAAAAATAAAAAGAAAAAAGGAAATCGCTTGTTGTCATCACCTTCTTCACAACACACCACCATAGAAGAAAGCGATGACATTGCTACCATCACCTTCTTCGTAGCAAAACCACCAAAAAAGGCGATGTCAGTTGATGTCGCCTTTTTTTGCAACAAAACCATCGAAGAAGGTGACGGAAGTTGTTATTGTCTTCTTATTCTTCTTAAATATAGAAAAGAAGGCAACATAACCTTCTTATCTACAACACCGTCACAGAAAAAAGCAATGGTAGCATTTGTTGTCATCTTCTTCTTCTTCTCAAACATAGAAAAGAAGGCAACACAACCTTCTTATCTGCAACACCGCCACATAAGAAGGCAATAGTAGCATTTGTTGTCGTCACCTTTTTTTTCTTTGCAACACCCACCCAAAAGAAGGCAATGGTAATAATTGTTGTCATTGCCTTCTTCTTCTCTACAACACCTGCCCAAAAAAAGACGACAATAGCATCTATTGTCGTCGCCTTCTTCTCCTTGCAACACTTGCCTAGAAGAAGGTGACAATAGTAGTTCTTATCGTCGCCTTCTTCTTCTCTGCAACACCTGCCCAAAAAAAGGCAACAATAATAGCTACTTGAAACATTTTTTTTTAGATTTAAATGGTTAAAAGAATGGTTGAAACATTGATAGTGAGAGGGACATGAGGTTTTATGGATCCCCATTTCTTGCAATATAGACGTCGTTCCACGAAGATGGATGTGTACAGTTTTGGAGTGTTGTTGTTGGTGCTTGTATCCACGAAGATGGTGTGTACAATTTTGGAGTGTTGTTGTTGGTGCTTGTATATGGTGAGGAGGGTGCAGTCAAGCTCGTGGATAAAGCAAAAAAATAAAAATTTGTGGACATACAATTCAATCATCAACATGATGGAACATATAAGCCATGGGAATTTTCTCGAGTGTTAGAGATTGCAATGCAATGTCATGATATGAGCCAAGTGATCAACTATCCATGTCACAAGTTGTCATGATGTTGAGAGGAGACATCCCTTGTTCAATTAGGCCCTCCTTAAGTTCATGTTTAGTTTCCTCTATTGACTTTGTTCAGATTGCTTCCACCTTAACCTTCCACAAATTAAGACATAGCAGCATGCTAAGTGCTGCTGTCTTGATTGCTGCAATCGTCATGATTGTTTTCATGTGGAAAACATCTGTCTGATCTTTTCAATCAGGTATTCCATTTGAACAAAGGGAATTGTAGTTTCATGTGGGAGAGGCAATGTGCATACAAAACAGAAGTCTGGACTCCTAGTTGCTGGAATAGATACTGCATCTCTGGCATTTATGTGACAGAACATCTGACATCAACAAAGAGTTCCTGTCAACGATCTGCAGTGGATACTGAGCTCCTCCAATCTCTCGTACTCTTGGATGTAATCTAAGCAGTGGTGTCAATCTTGTAGCTTGTGTCAAGAGAGGCGTGCAGCTATCAAGGCCATGGATGTATGGTGTGATCGATGTGCCTAAGGCAGTTCCCATCCACCTGCATACACCCTGCCAAAGCACCTGCCCTTCATGTGTGGTTGCTGACAATTTATTATTCCTGCTCGTCTCAATGTCAGGTTGCAATCCTTCTTTACCCATTTTCAACTGATCTCTTGTGTTTACGTTGCATGAGTACTTGGTGGCAGCATGTGTGATTGGGTCACTATGAGTGAACAGACCTTTCATAACAGCAACATTGGGTGCATTCTTGGACACTATACATGCTGCAATGGAAACAAATTGTTTAAGATTTGTGTTCCTAACATGAGTCCTTTGAACAGCGCTTCTAGCAAGGGGAGGCAGTGTTCAAGTGCATACTGAGATGCACAATCAAGACTTTAGGGTCTTGCAACAAAATGCTGAGGATTCATCAAAAGCTTAGTTGTTGCAGCCAGTAGATCAAATGTAGGTGTGGTGTGAAAGGAACGTTAAAAAGAAGCTTTCTGTGTGAAAACTACTGAAAAGTGAAGATGTGGATTAGGGTTTTTGAGCAGCTGGGTTGTGAAATAGACAGATGCAGTTTGTTTCTATTTCATGAGTATCTGGACTTTGGAGCTAATGCCGGAGCTTTTTCATTAGTGCTAAGCTGGTTTTTGTTGTTAAGAATAATGGAGCAGATTTTGTGCTGCAAGAGTAATTAGGGTTGGTGAAGAGCTGCTGGGCATGGCACTTAGCAGTAGCTATGTTTGTTGGTTTCACAACATTGGGTCGTGCATGGATCCTGGGAGCTGGGCTAATGAATGTGTGGTGCTGCTGCTCGGTTGGAGATCTGGTGTTGTGAAGAAGACTGGGAGTGTGTGGTGTGGAGCTGTGGAGCTGCTGAATAAATAGAGATGCGAATAGTGCACAGGGGTGGCTTCAAGACTTTGGAGAGAGATTCTACAGCTAAATTCTTGGAATTATCAGTGATGGTTTTTGGGATTGCTGTTGAGTAGAAAGGCATATTGGGAATAGCTTCAAGTGATGGCAGGAGTTGGAATTCTCAGTGATGCCAAATGTATGTAGCAATTTGGTGTTTGGATTGGCTTTACATGTTTCTGGACTATTCCACTAATGAGAGGCTGAAATCCTTTGTCTTCTGCTGCACAAGGAATGAAGGCTGCTCATTAGTGGTATGTAAGTAGTCTAGTAGGTTTGTAATGTTCCAGAATATGAGATTGAGAAGAGGATCTGTGATGACAAATTCAGGACTCCAGGGCTGGCCAGGTCTTGAGGACTACTGAGGGAGAGAAATGTGTTGTGAAGAGAAACCTACTGAGAGAAGCACCTCTGAGTTCATTGTGTTAAAAGCCAGCAATTACATTCAATCAGGACTGGCATCAGGTTGCTTCAGCGAGAGGTGGGGTTGTATTTATAGTGTGAAGCCATGGAATTGTTGAAAGTCAATGTGAAACAGTAGCAAGAGTGGCATTAATGGTGGAGAAATCTCTTCATTAGGTCTGCAGAGTAAGAATGGGAATACAGCAAGGATTTCATGAGAATTGATGGTTTGGAATGTGAATCTGGTGGCAATTGCAGACAAGAACTTATGTTTAGAGAGAGAACTGTGAATTTCAGAATTTGAGATGGAAAAGGTTTGTCTTGAGTTGCAGTCTGTCAAGATGATATCCTAGCTCAATGGAAGCTCAGAGATGGGGGTAAAACATATGAGGGTCTGATCCAAATTGTCAATCTAAAGTCAATGGCACAAATATCAGTATACCATGTATGTTGTTATGATCTGATTTTATGTCTGTTGTTTGGATATCTCATAATCCATCAGCAATATGTGTTCACATATGTATCAGTAAAGCTTTGGATGTATTGTTTGTGTGATTGAGAGTGCTACAGTGTGCAAAACAGAAAATACATTTACTCTTTGCAGTTTCTGTAGCTGTCCTTTTTGGTTACAGAGGGTTGAAACTTTTACAGAGTGTTCAGAACAATTGCTATAACTGTTGGAGGTACATTGATAAGGTTAGATCTTTTGGCCTTGAGGTCACATGCATAGTGCACAGTTGTGGATTTCAATGAGAAGAGAATTTTGTTGGATCACTCAGAGTCAAGTTAAAACCATGAATGTTGATGGAGAAAATCTGTATTGAGTGGTGGCCCTTTGCAATAGAGATGTACATTGAGTTCTCAAATCAAGTAGTGAGTAACTCTTCACCAGTGAGTGAGTATCTATGTTCCTGTGTGACATCAAGATTGTTTTGCATGGTATCTGCATTTGCTGTGACTCCAATGGAAAATTATATAGTTCACCTCACACACATCATGAGCCAAGGCCTACTGCCATAGGAAATAGCATAAGATTGTGCTGTGACATTCATACCTTTGGTGTCATGATTCATGGTTGTCTGTGAACTAATGATTTCCTATTGAATCAGAACTCAGACACAATGGATATCATACCTATGGAACCTTGCTTGCAGCTGGTACAATCAATACTACTTCACAGGAAAGTCACAGCTGCAGGAGTTGCAAAACCACAAAGCAAGGTCACAGAAATATTTTGAGGTAAGACTTACCCATGCATATCATTGCAAAAATCCAGAGTCAAATAAAGCAGCTCTGTTTTCCATATGTACTGATAATACTGAGTTCCTAATTTATAAGCAGTCCAAAGATATTGATGAGTGTTTGACAAAATGTATAATGTGCAATCCTTCAAGCTTGGACTCAATTGTGTGTCCTATACAACATCTGCAGGAGTTCACAGAAAAGAACTTGCAAAGATGTTGTGTGAGGTTGGAACACAGCTTGGCAACTGAAAATTTGACAAGGATGATCATGGGTGAGGAACTAAGAGTTTTCAAAAGTTAAAGGGATCTGCAATCATGTAACAGGCTGCAGCTGACAATCTTTTGAACTAATGTCCTCTTTTTCAACTATCCTTTGATGTTCATGGAGAAGAAAATGTAGTGAATGTTGAAGGATTGTGCAAAGAATACCTCACATAATAAGAGGGCAGGGTTCTGTTGCTTTCTCCACTTACTTCAAGGTTCTCCTCCCAAATAGAGCATGAGTCCCTCCATTTTTGACACTATGTGTCAGCAATGTTAAAGCATGTCATCAATACTGTTCTTTGCATCAATTGGATTCCAACTTCTCTTCTTCCTCAATTGCATCTAAAAACAAAATCCAAGTATTAGCCTTTTTTTACAACAAAATGGCAACAAACAAACAAAGATTTAGATTACTGAACAATGCCATGATTCTAGAATTCTACCATGATGTTCAAAAATTATAATCTAATCAACAAAATATTTTTAAATGATTATATCAACTTGGAAAAAATCCAACTATGAATCAAAACAACGGCATAATCCTAAGACCTAATTTGGTATACCACCTTACACTTTGCAAATTGCAAACTTCTAGGAGCTTGGAGTCCCTTATGCATTTACAGAATATTGCAACTTGCCTCGCCACTTGGCTATGGCGTAGTCATAAAGGAAAGAAATTAAAATAAAAAAATGTTGATCGTTGAACTTGGTGCAAAAATCCACATTGGTGTTCAACCAATTTTGGGTGAAAGCACATTAAGGTGGTTAAATTCCAATGGATTAAAATCCAATTTGAAAGTTTTTTTCTAATGTGGTTGAAAATTTGCTTAAAATATGAATATTTAGTTAATATTGAAATTAACATTCTTTTCCATTTCCAATTTGAAGTCATGATCTTATAATGCATTAAAAAAATGTCCTAAGATATTATTTTAAGTAAATGTTTTTTAAATAAATGGATTTTTAAATAATTACAATTTTTGAGATTTTGAAAAATCCATGACATAATGAATTAAACTCACATCCCATTCATTCAATTCATATTTAGTTTAAACATACTTTTTCCATATCCCAATGTTTCAAACACATACAACTAACGCATTTTAAGATAAAAGTCTATATTCATGATTTTTTACAGGGTGTTACAATATTTGTCACCAACATTCAAAAGTCCATTACTCATTATAAAATATTTAGGATTTTGAATTTTTTTTTAATTTTTAAAATGCCCATCCTATTAACATTACATACATGAGTCTCTTTCTTGATATTTCAATGAAAATATTAATGTTTTACATTTGAGTTATAAATTTGTATGGAAAAATTTATAAAAGTGACACCTAAGAAGGGATTGTGTAATATGATTTCACCCTTTTGTAATTTGTTCTTCATGAAATTGACAATGTTAAAAGTTTGTTTGTCTTCAACATACCCAAGCCTTTCAATAAGCAATATCATCTAGTTTATTCTATTCTAAAAGCTTATGGTTGAGGATGGCAAATGTGAAAATCTTGTGCTAGAACTTAATAACTATGTTTGACTAATTTTTTTGCAAAAGATTACTTCAAAGTTATGAACCATCATTATTTTGAAAAATAATCTACAAATCAAGGTTATGAGTAGAAAATAAAAGTTATAACGATTTTGCCACCATCATCCACGTTTTGAAAGGCACAAAAAATGGCTTTCAAAATAGTTAGATGAATGTGAAATTATCTTTTAGATGTTATGAATTCATAGTCCAAAATTGTGGATACACTGCACCAAGGGTTTCCCTAACCTCATGCTTTAGAAACACCATTCAAGTTTTACAACAAGATGTCAAATTACCCTTTTCACACTCATCATTCACTTTGGTGGCAACCTTGTTGAAAGCATCTTTGGTGACAGTTTCAAGACCAATAAAACCATCTTGATGGTTTGTTATGTAATGTACTTGCCTCCAACAAATAAGAATGCAAGATACAATTTTTTCCTTACCACCATTGAAATTAAAAAACCAATTCATGGGGAAGGTGTCATTGGATAAAATGAAAAGAGAATTGAAATCATCAAATGTTGGATCTTCATAGTTAGTAAAAATATCATAATAAAGTTTGAACAACCTTTGGTGGACCAACTTGATAGTGTCCACAAAGTTGCAAATAAACACATCCTGACCTTGTGAAAATTTTATCAAGATATGCACACATTTAAACAAAGGTAGATACAAGGCAACCTTTGAATGAGTTCAACATCACATACTGAATCACGGTTTTAAAAGCAACTTCATTTGTTTGCAAATTCAACATGCATCTTAACAATCAAAAAAAGTGGTATTCAACATACATCTTTGTTAGAGAGAGCATGGAAATCCACTAAATTTTGACATTTCAAAATAATTTGTTGCCTTTAATGTTGATCAAGTCAACAAGCTTGTGGAATTCTAAAAATTTCATTGGACTATGAACAAATAATGCATACAAAATTTTCAATAGAAATTTGATTGTGATGCACCAAATCTAATTATGAAAGAATGAATACAAGTAGATTTGTTTTGTTAGCAAAACAATGAATTCTATTGTAAAAAGGGTAGCCTTTTCTTTGAATTGTGATGTGACATTGATTTGATTGCCTCTCAAGATGATGTTGTTATCGCCACCCATATTGACCATCTTTCCTTCCAAATCTTTTAACCCTCGCCCACCAAAGTCTTGCAAAGACCTAACCATTAAAGGAAAAATATTGTCAAATGTGGAAGACATACCAATTGTCTCAACACAAAGGAGGATGGGAATCCTCTTCCACCCTTGGACCACATATAAGTGGATTGAGATCCATTGAGTGTTGTCAATTACCATAGTTTCATTTACATTAATGGCAATGAAAGTAATGACAACAAATGCAACTTTGGTAGCTTTTCAACAAAAAAATATGCATGATTTATGTCGTGCCCCAACTTGACAAATCAAACTAATGTTTTTTGGACACACTTTTTACTTTCAACATTTGGAACAAGGTTTGGAAGCATTCATAATTGGTGATAGGCCACCCATGGGCCAAAATGTGATAGATTATAGTAGATTACATAATTTCCATTTCCAATTAAACGTGACATCAATTTGGAGTTGTTTTAGGATGGAAGGGTGGAAATAGTAGCATATACACATTCATTCTCCATGTGCATTGAATTCTTATTGAAATAATGTGAGCCAACATCAACACATGGTTAGGACACCAAATATTTTTCAACATTTAACATGTTTCAACAAGTTGTCTAACTTTGGAGTTATAGACTTTTCTTCTCCTTCAACAAACGTGCAAATTTTACATTTGACTTGGTGCATCGCACCTTTCTCATTGATCATAGATTCAACCCATGGCAAATGCACTGTCTTAACATCATGAAATTTTGTTAACCCATCATATAGTTTCATGTTCTTTTAAGCATTCTACTTGGATTGGTTGGTCCTCACAAGCTTTGTTAAACATTATCATTGGCAGTCAAGAAATAGAAGCAAAATGTCGTAATGAACAAGATGGATCAGCTTCATCTTTAGATATGAAAGCAAAAGATAGATTGGCTTGAACTTGGGTTTTTTAGGAATTTTTCAAGGGGCCACGGTGGTTGTAGATATCAACAAAACAAGGATAAGTCATCAAGTACTAATAACATATTTATTTAGATAGTAGAAGATTGAAATACTTTAAACTTTCAACCAACGACAAATGATTACAAAGAAAACAAGAATTGATTATCAACATGAAAATGTAAGAACTTAATTGTAAAAGTCTTAGGAGGTAGGTACAAAAAGATGAGATTCCCAAGTCCAAAAATCCATAACCAAATATGTTAAAATAAAATGCAAACAATGAGAATCAAAATTCAAGAATCAAGATGTGAGACATTGAGATGGTGAAGGATATTATAAAAAATGACAATCAACATCAAGGACTCAAGATTGAAAAGCTTTTGGATCTCTTAAGAATTAGGTACATAAAACATATTCTTGTAAAATTTATGTATCTATTTGAACACCATGTAAGCAATGGCAATTTTTTTTTTTAATGCATAGAAAGGAATAAAAAATGGTAATTTCTACTATTATTTAGAACAATGCCATCTTTATGCTACAACAACAAACAAATGATGATCAAGGAATTAACAACGCCATCAAAAGTAGCACTTTAGACTCAAGAGTTTGGATTTTGGAACATTTTAGTTCACTAAGAATTAAGTATAAAAGATTGAAAGGTGAGGCTCATAGAATGATGAATGCAAGGAAACAACAAATCATGATGAGGGATTTAAGACTCATGACTCATGAGCTTGGATTTTGAAAGCTTTAAGGAATCATGTACCCAAAAGTGAAGCCTTCAAATCTCAAGAATCATCTTGAATCCAAGAGCCATATTTGCTAAAACACTATGCAATCAATGAGCGTTAAGAACTAATATATGAACCATTGAATAGCCATGATTTTATAACAAACCAGAAGGAGGATTTAGGAATAAAAAACATGTCCCCCATTCAAAAAGACACAAAAAGCCCTCTTGATTTTACATGATTTTACATTTGAACTTTGGTTATATGTACATACCAAATAATATTTGGTTGGCTTTTTCAAGAGGAGAACGCTCTCACATTAACTATTGAGGTTTTAATTGAATGGCTCCTTTTTTAGTATATTGTTGTGATGTGCACCACCACCTTTAGGCTTCCTAGGAAACACCATCTAACTAAACACCACAGCCACCTTAGACTCTAAAGGTTTCTTGAATCTCAACTCCGTATTAATCAACCATAAGCTTTCAAAATCCATGCAAGGGCCAAAGTCAAAGAATTTTAAAAGTTAGATCTTACAATCTACAAGTTGCCATTATAGCTTTTAACACCTAAGCCGTGCAAATCAAATAACCTATAGTTATAATGATGGTGATAAGCATATGAGCTTATGTCATTTGTTGTTAATGAACTAAGGTGCAAACTAGAAGGTCAAGTGGTGAAAAGCTCTTCAACAATGGCAACATTAGTAATGAAAAGGAAGTTTTAAGATTTAGTGAGTGTGGCAAGACCTATACATTAGGGTTTCAAGGTTGTGGTGATGGTGCCCTATGGTGCTAGGAGGATTAGGCAATGGCATCACTTTTAGGACCTTAATTTTGAAATGGACATGTCACAGGGTCATTGATGATGTCACATTTTGGTTTTTTTTTTTTGGCCAAATGGATTATGTAAGATATGAGATGAAATATGCATTTATCCCATTTTTTTTAACATTTTCAATGATTGTTCAAAAAATAAGCACAAATCAAAATTGATTTTGGTCCAATTTTTTTGTTTAAGTAAACTAAATTGGGATTCATCCTACGGGTGGAGTAAATGGACTACAATGATGAAACATGTCAATGCTGAAATGTTATTTGCCATAACATGTTCATGAGGTTTTTAATTTTTAATAATAATAATATTTATGCTCTTAATAATGATATGTCCATTCAATAATTTAGTTCCATTTTGTTTTGGACACAAAGGTTGCCAATACTTGTACACTTTCTTTCTTGCGCAACATTTCCACAAAAAAATGACACACCATATTATATATAATTAAAATAATGATGTTGGGTACATTCACAAAATAAGGAATTAGGGATGCACCTTTAGTAAGGACTTCTATGACTACTTATTTTGAAAGATTCTTGATATATATTGAGATCATTCCATTTGTAAGTTGCACAAAGTTGTAAGAAAGTCTTTTTGATTTAAAAGTATGTGTTTTAAGAGTCTTTCCAAAATTATGTCATTTTCAAGTCCTTTAAAAGTCATTTATGTTTTTTTTCAAGCAATAAAAACATTGTAAAGTACTAGTTACAATGATTAATCAATGATTTCGAGAATTCAAATTTCGTTAAACTCATTTCAAATTATTGCACATGTTTCCATGATTATTAAAAACATTATCATCAAAACATGTAAAAGAAATGTCTAACATTAATATAATTTTTGACATGAAAATATGAAAAACATAGCATTGGTTATAATTCCTATGGCTCCTATCTTTGTGAATCTACCCTACCTAGAGGCTAAGAGGCTTATATACCTATCTTTAAACATGTCTCCTTTTTGTACATAGTACATCTTTACCTACCTCCTTGCCAACTTCCTTTTCAAAAAATGTCTACAACCTTTAACTCTTCAATTGTCATTTGTATTTTGAAGGTTTTCACCAATTAAAGAAACACAAGCTTTCACCTCTTTTTATTGCAAAAATATGGAAAACGCACTATATCCCCATCCTTTTAAATTTCCCAACTCTTGGAAAACACTCCTAAAAACAACACCTACAAGCCTCCCTTTGAAATTCTCAATACTAAAAATTGAGTTCAATTATTGACTGGTGGCTATAGTAACAAGTATGCTTACCCCTTTCATGATGGACCAATTAAATAGTTTTGAAAACTACCTTAATATCATGACCCAATTGAATCTTGCAAGGTGGTTTTAACTTACGAAATCAAGCCTTTTTGCACCACCCATCGACCATAAATTCCAATTACACTTGCTCTGCTATAAGATCTTCATATGAACATTGGCAACATAGTATTTTATGGCTTGGAGTAATCTAGCTGTAGTTTAGAATTTTGTAACACAATGGAATTTACCATGGCAACTTTTGAATTGTTTCATTATATTAAAAAAATTAGACTAAATGAGGAAACATTTTTATTTAGTCCCTACCTTAGAAGGGTTTCCTCATATTGAAGACTAAAATTGACTAAGGTGTTTTCCTATTTTGACATCTTGATGTCACAATATGGATTACAAGTTACAAGAGGTTCTCATCATTAGATCAAGTGAAAACATGGATTATCCTTTATGTATAGGGTAATGCTCCTTGTTTACCCACAATGGGGACTTGGGGGCCTTACCCTTTGAGAAAAACTCGTGGAAATTAGTTTAAAATAATAAAGTTATACACAAAGTCATCCAAACTAAGGATTTAAACCTTTGGTATTGATGAAATTAAATATGCGAGAAAAGAATTTTGTTGTGAAAAAGTGCACTCTTACCAAATGTTAGTTCAAACTCCTTTTACCATAAAAAAATGGTGGTATTATGAGTTTCATTTTGAATCTTCTATTTTTTTGAAACAAGTGCCACTAACTACTCATAGAAGTCTTCAAATCCTAGGCAATAATGTTATTTGATACTTAGTTTTAATATTTTATTTTGATTTTGATTTGAAAGATATTCGATAATTGTATATGAAACCAAAGATTGAGAGCATGGCCTTTTTTCTTCTTTTTTTTCAAATTTGTGGTTTCAAAAGTTTGGAGATTTCTTTTGCAAAAATTTAACAATTTCTTTCAAATTTACAAAAAAATGAAAAATTGCCCAAAAATTCAAATATTATTGCCATAGTGCAAAATTTCGCCCCCCAAAAAAACCATTGATTGAAAGGGCAATTGAAGTTTTGACGAAGACCACTTTAAGGATAATTCTAATATTTGAATATTCTTTGAGTCAAACTATCTAAGGCAATGGATGTGCTAAGTTATTTATACCAACATAACATCCATTTCACATTGCAAATAGTCTGAAAAATTCCCATAATAGCTTGACAACTCCATTACATGTACATAACAAGTTTGGTGTCCTATTCAAGTAATGGTTCCATTTTTTGTGTTGCCAATTTCTCTTGTGATCTACATCAATGGTGGTAACACTCCTTCACCTAGCTTGCCATGGAAATTGATGATGGGGAACTTGTACATTAGTGATAATCTAGAATTATTACCACTTGACAAAAAAATGCATTGAAAATTGGAATGGCCCTTACCAATACCAAATATATAAGGACCACCTTGAATTTTTGTAGTGTATTTAGAGAGCACATTGTAGAATGTAAAAACTTGCAAGACATTTCAAAAACAAAATGCATGCACCTATTAACATTCCATTTTCCAAAATGCTTCATGTTGGTTTTTTTCTTATGATATCCATTGGAAACCCTCTAGATATAATGGGATCAAAATTAAAATTAAAATCCCAACATAATATTTATGCTCAAAAAATCCTTTAGTCATGGGCTATACTTGAATTGGGCTCATGTTTGACTAGCCTCATATGGGCCCTAATTAGATAGTAAAACCCATCATTGAGGGCTTTACACAACATTCTCCCCTGGAACTTACATCATTGCAACATTTTTTGGGGGGCAAAAATTCACCTTTTTTTTACTTGAGTTTTGACCTTAAATTCTTTTTGTTGATTGTTGTGAATGAGTCACTAATGAGTTATGCACACAACATTGATGAATTGTGCACATTGTGTTGAACGTCATTTGAAGTCTAAATTTTGAAGACCGAAATTACAAGTTCCAACATCGAATTGGGCTCACTAATGATTGCGATTGGTTACATTTGGATGTTGTCATTCAAATGTTTGTTCAAAAGTTCTGTACTTTTGAAATTTTTCCTTATGATCGAGCTATTGAGGAATGGAAGGTTGCCCATAGTCAATATGTAATTGATGTTTAACTATTTTTCTTTGATATTGAGAAACAACATTTTATTTTGTAGCTAGGCCAGTGGGCAATGGGTATATTATCATTTTTCCCTATATCTTTTTGGTTTGTCATTTGTTACAAATTTTTGGGGTTTTTATTTCAATTTTGAAATATCAGTAGGCTTGTTTTTTGAAAGTTATAACTTGTGGGACAATGAACTATCAAGTCTTGGGGACAATTTTAGTTTATGGTGACTTCGCATTGAACTCTATTCAATTCTCCAATGAATATTTCAGACTTGAATGTCTTGAATGTTGAAGATTCAACCTTAACATCCTTGCAACATGGCCTCAATCCTAACTTTTTGAAGGTTGTGAAAATTATTTGGTGCTCGTTGTTTGTGTTGTCTACTAATGTTGTTTGTATGTGTAGGTCCACCATGTGCTAGAACAAGCAAGACAAATTACTCAAAGTTTGTTTCTCTCACATGGTTTTTTGGGGTAAAAAAAGTTCAAGTCATTTATATGTCTAAGAAGAAAAGTGCAAGCTCGTTAATGAAAGAACGATTAACCATTCATTTCGCACATGCACCTATTGAGATAATGAAATTACGGTCACCTTGCTAACATAAAACTAAAAAAAAAGGAGGATCGATTAAATGTTTTCTCCTTATTTTGCAAGTAGTCAAACATTTGGACTTCTCTTTAAAACTTCATGTAGCCAAATTGCTGCCCAAGGGTCCACTAGGTAGTCAACTGGGCAACATGGGGAATATGAAAAAGAAAAACAAAAAAAAACTGCTTCATTGTAGGCAAAGAAAAGTTTTGAAACATGCTCTCATTGTTGATGGAAACAGACCCGCACATAAAAGAAAATCAGGGGGAAAAAAAAGAAAAAAGAAAAGCTAGTAAATCACTATTGCATATTCTGACAAAAGCATCGATTGGTATACAACACGAAACCACCTTGCCTATGATTCGTCTGCAGCTGATGACCTTTACTGTTCTAAAAATCATTATTGAAATTGGAACGTCTTTTGTGTTATACAAATCCTTGGTCCAAAAGTGGGGCATACACTACAGAGCAATTACCAATTTAAGAAAATTTGGAGCTCTAGAAGGTGTTATTTTGGGACGCATAGTTATTTCACAAGAAAACAACAATTAATATTCTGCAACAAAGCTGATTAAAACCCTCATCAAATCAAATCGTCCAGCAGACAAGTTGGGCAACAGAATCTTTGACGACTTAAACGTAGGATCACTTGCTGTGTTGCAGTTAGTAATACTTACCTCCTTGAATGCAAGCTAGCTTGCTAACAGAACTCCTAAAAACCTCCACCGTTTTTTCTAGTGTATCGAGAGGATACCTTTAAAAACTTTAAAAAGCAAAACATAATGGCCGCCTTCATGGAATTACATTTTTCCTACAAAAGCTTTAGTGTGCCGAACGGGAGTTGTCGTGGTAGATAGACAGTGCGAAGATGAAGTGCGCCTAAAGAGCAATTGTGAAATAAGACGCGCAACTCGCCGTTCTGGTTCAGACATGACTACCAAACCCGGTCTGGTCTCCGACAAAATCTCCAGTTGAATTTGTTCCTTCCTGCCCAATTCAAGGGCCTTAGGTGGGCCCATTTTGAGGGCCTTGACAGTAATTTAAATTAGTTTGAAAGGGCTTTTAAAGTAAACTGGGTGAATGTTTTGGACTTTTTGGTCATGTTAGAAAAGAGAATCAGCAGCACTTTTGTTTGTCTATTTTGGTGGTGCCAGAGTTGGCAAATTTTCAAACATCAAAATTTAAAAGGGAATATTTTGTCACAAATTCTCTGTTTAAATTTTTTTTTATTTATAAAAAAATTTGGCAGGTTTTTAGAAGAAAGAATTTTCACATTTGGATGCACTTTTCAGTTTGGGGTTGGAGGTTTGCCATGAGTTTTTTCTATAATTTGGACAACAATTTGGAAAATTTTGTGCCAATTTGCACTAAATCGTGTTTTGGATGATCAGTAACTATGCTAGATTAGAAAACCTGAGAAAAATGGAACTCTAGGAATGATCAGGAGCTTTGATACCATGGAAAGCAAATTTTCTGAAATTTCAGCAGATTCAAATATAATTTAATTAATGTCAAAGCCCCCAAGGTATTTTGATATTGTGTTTTGTCTTTGGGGGCAAACTGACTAACATTTTTGAAGCCTAATTTATAGGTTATTCCATGTGAAACCATGCTTTCTTTTTCTAGGAAAATAATACAGATTTTGGCTCCCCTTGACCTATCTACCCCACATCAGCAACAAAGCCCCTGGCGTTAGCCAAGCAAAAAACGAGAAGGGGCGCTACACAGAAGAAATTCTAAGCATCCAATGAGGTCAGTCAAGTATGAGATGAATACAGTTGAACACGCCCAAAGTTTTTCCTTTGTAGGGTTGGGAGGAGGGGGAGGGGAACTTGAAGAGTTTATAAAGGAGCGTTATTATTTATTACCTAAGAGTATGTTCATCATAAAAAAAGTTCTCTAATGGTGTTCCTAATGTGTTCTCCATATGTTTCTTAATTTTGACTGAGGGTTTTATTTTTAAAGGGGAACTAGGCTGAGTTAGCATCAAAGAGATTGACAATAGGTTGTCCAAGTAAGAATGACAAATAGGTTCAAAACATGAAGGGTTGTATTGGGATGTGAAGAAAAGTTTCTGATTCTCTTGCTTGTTTGAAAGTAGGTATTGCATTGATGTTATATTCATATCTTGTAAAACCATCTAGCCTAATGGGGCAAACTTTTTGTAGTGCTTTTGTATTATGTAATGGTCGAACCCTGCCCATTATGTTGGCGGCTAAGGTGCCAGGTGAGCCCAACACCACACTCAATATAACGGACATGGTAAAGCCATTCCATGACATTAAGGTGTGGGTGATGGATCCAACCAATTACTTAGAAAAGATATTCATGTTCAAAAGCACATTTTGGTCACTATTATGAGTGTATGTATGATCATTGCTGAAAGATTATGTCATATAATGTGATCAAGAATATGAGATAATCTGCCACCCTAAACCTGTTGTAGTTGGAAGTCGTTTCCCTGACTTGTGCAAATCGTAGAAATGTCTTATGAATCAGAAGCTGGTGGTCCCTCCTGCATTGAGCAGTAATGGTCTGGAAGCCTTCTCCTCAAATTCAGAAGGATTGAGGCCTTGTTTTTCTTGGGGCCTTCCAAATAGATGATAGTTTATTGCTCTACCACATCCAGGGATGAACCCTACTGATGGTGTTACTTTTTTGGACAGAAGGAAAAAATGGGGAACTAGTTTCTTATCTCATGAATCATATTTGGCTACTTCTACATTGTTTTCCCCCATTGTACGTAGTATGGTTAGTGTGGTCTGCAGTCACTTCAAGGGTAGGACTAAGCGAACAAAACTACTTCAGAAATTATATAAGATAGAGCCCATTATTAGCTGAGATAATAAAGCACAATTATCAGACATCTTTTTTAATATTTATTTAATTTTGTCAGACATCTTTTCACAACATAAAGCCTGGCTCAATTTTAGAGGATGACATCTTATGTGCACCTTACTGAATAAAAGTGACCTCCTCTTATTCCTCATCTTATATTATTTGAAGTTTGAGATAGGGCTTAAATTACACTAGGTAAGGCAAATGGAATGGTGGAATCATGGTCTCTGATAAGTTGACACTTCATATTATTCCCCATTTTACTTTTTCAAAATTTTAGCTGAAGCCTTAACTATGACAAGAACAGGGAGCTCATTCCATATGCACGTAAGTGAGATGGTGTTATTGATTACCAAAAGAAGGTGTTATTAGGTTGTAAAGTGTGGTGTCTGGTCTTCCCTTTGGGATGTTGGCTTATTACCTGTCACCTTGGGGCTTGGTTCTTTCTTTTCTGCAATGAACTTGCATGCCTTCACTCAAAACTAAAACTAAAAAATAAATAACACTTTCTTTTGGTAATCAATAACACCATCTCACTTACGTGCATATGGAATGAGCTCCCTGTTCTTGTCATAGTTAAGGCTTCAGCTAACACCCTAAGGCTTTACATGAGGAATGCAAATAGAGGGGGCCCATTTCCAGATTCATGGCCTACAACATGACATTGCTACCCCCAAAACAAAACAAGATCAGATTCCACTAATGAACTGGTTATAATCATTGTTACTGGCTGCTAAACTCAGTGGGATTGCGTTGTGCTTATGTAAGACCAGAACAAATTAGCTAAAATTGGGTGTGTGCTTTTATGGAGAAAAAGTGGCTCCAGGTCCACTGGCATGCGCCCTGGTCTGGAACACTAAGAGCAAACACTGAATTTACTTTAGATGAAGAGGATTCCATGGAGTCCAATTAGGCTTCTCCTGGCCAATAGATACAATAGACAAGATCTATTCTAAGTACCACTTAAGTTCTAAACTGGGGATGGGGCATTTGTATAGCTCTGTTTCAATTGGCAACTGTCTAGGAGGCACAATCCATAATTTAGGGATAAGTACAAGTCCTTGGTTATATTTTAGCTGGTGCTTGAAGAAAATGTGGCTAAAAGGTGGAATCTGTTCCTGATTGTCGTTTCTGGACCATCTCAGTGGCAATTTATTTTATATTCTCCTAAGCGTGTTCACAGAACCAGCATTGAAAGACACTGGACACAGAGCTCGCCCTTTTGGGGAGGTTGGTGTTTAGCGTCTTCCCAAGGTGATCAGTTGGTGGGTTTTTAATGCAAGATTCAACAATTGTTTTGGCCAGGCTTGTCTAGTCTATCACTCAAGTCACAAATAATGAACCTGCCCATTTTAACCATTCCTAGTCAGCCTTTTTGTGTGTGCAACATTTGGCACACATGAGACAAAGCGAATTTAATTGTTTTATGGGAAGATACCCTTCTTATTATAAAAAAATCACCATATTTAGAGATGCTTTGAAAGGATTTCATCATCTTATGAAGTCATTTTATGTTTTTCAGGAGCTTTTCATCACATTTGGAGAATATAAACAAATTTTGAAAATTTTGTTAATGCTAGATCTTTCTTGAGATGCTTGGAACTAATACTAAGTCATAAAACTGATAATGAAAACATTACTCCTACTTGACAAAACAACATAGTCTATTAACCCCTAAACACCAGGGCCGTCCACTTTTCAGTGTATATTTGGCTTTCCCTGACATCTATGGGTTAACAAATAAGATTTTGCAAAAGGCAGAAGACCATTCTGAAATGATTTTGCTACCACAAAGTGTTGGCCTCCTATCAAGTCTATCATGTATATCTTGATATGAGGTATGTCTTGATACATAGGTGTCTGCAAATTTTGAAATACCAAAAGCAAACTGGTACTAGATTTCTTATCCCAGAGTACAAATCCGTTGTCTCCACTTTTGTCTCCCTGGAATGCACTCCCCATCAGAGTATAATTTTCCAATCACACAAAGCTCAGTCAGTATACATGTATGATTGCAAAACAGAATTCCTCTTTGTTGTCCGTAGTATCTAGTATCTCTACTCTGGGTCTGGTGGGACTTGGTTTTGGATCGATAGATATGTTGTAGAAAGTGCACCTCCAAGGAGAATCACATGAGGCGCAACATGGGAGTCCTCCATGCTGGGAAGTGTACAAAAAGTAAAGTTGAAAGACTTAAAGCTGAGTTCCATGCCATAACAATCAACCGTGTTCAAACTTGAGATATGACCACATCATCCACTTGTCTAACTCATGAATGATGAGGATCGATTCAAATCCAAACTAGGTGCACAGAGCTAGACATTGCAATGTGACTGGATCTGACTGCCACTTGCTGCTAGAATCACTCTCTCAGTTGCTGGGTTGCGTGACACTGCACCCACGAATGCACCAGTCGTGGATGAGGCCCCTTCCTTACTGACCTACCTAACCTACCTACTTATTTGCCTGCCTACCTACTAACTTACATACCTACCTATATATTAACCTACATACCTACCAACCAACCTACTTACTAACTTAACCTACTAACCTAACTTATTGACCTAATCTATTAACAACTTAATATCCTAATTTATCTAGTAATCTAACTTAATTAACCTAATCTGACAACTAACCCGAACCTAACACCTAACTTAACCTAAAATCTAACCTAATTTAATGAGAAGAAAACGATGAGGTAATGGTGCCCCCTCTTGTTGACTAGGCGTCCCGACAAAGGAGGCAATGACCCTTTTGTTTTTTTCCTTTTTTTTTCTTTTTTTCAATCGCTAGTTTTTTATAGAAAAATTCTCATGTTTTACAAGATACACTTGGTGTCATTGTGTATCTAAACCAAATTTATTGCCATCACATAAATTTAAAAAGGCAACCCCTCTTATCTATCTTTAATTTTACAAGTTTTGGTCTTTTTAGTTTTTTTTTTAATTGGTTTTTTAACCTTCTTTTTAATTTTCTGATTTTTTGGATATTTATTTTTTATTTACTGGTTGTTTTGGGTACACTTATTTCTTTTTTAAAAATTATTGTGCATAATGTTTGGCTTTGTTCTTCTTCAAATTATTGAATTTTTTAGTAACAGATGTCGCCTTGCAAAGAGTCAATACTCAACTTTTGATTGTTTTCATTTTTAAGGTTGAGCTTTGGTGTTGTTTGAGGGTGTTCAAATTTGAGATTTTTGGTTTGGAAGTAGGATTTGGGATGAAGTTTTTAAGCAAGGAAGTGAGCAACATAACATGATTGTCACTAACAGATTGTGAATATACAACTACATGTTGAGTGTGAACTATTATTGCAATACTTAAATGGCAGAATTGCTTAGTCTGAATCCTCATATACTCATTTGAGTCCAACAAGGCCATCACATTGGAGTTAAGCCTCAACTTCATGTTTTGAATCCAACCCCAACTTTGTCTTAAAAACCTTACCAAAATTTTTCTTTAATTTTTCATTGGGTTTTCATCAAAGCAAGTTTTTTCTTAAACCATGGTGTTTGAGTGCCTCTTGGAGAAGAGCTTGTTTCTTGACGTCCTTTTGTTATTGAGGTGCCTTTCTTTCCTCTCCATATGTTTAATCAATTAATCAAAACCCCAATAGCATGGTCTTCAAAATTAACATAACAAGTGGATTGGCATTTCAAGCCTTCAAATTATAAACACATGATGACAATAACTTGATGCCAATGTTTTTAAACATAACATCGACCCTTCTAGCGAAAACAATGTTAAGCAAATAAAGATCACAACAATGCCCATTGATTCCATCCATTCTCGTACACAATTCCTAATGAAAAACCTCTTGTGTAAACATAGTTTTCACAATCCATGGACTTATTACTACCCATCCAAAACCATTTGGAAAAGGGTGTGAATCTGGCCAGTAGATCTGGCCTCCTTCCCTCATGTATCTGATTCTAGACTGGACAAGAACAAGCTTTTCAAGCCAGGACTCAGGACACCTGGAATGATGAAACCCTGCCAAAAAGGGAGAATACAAGGAACAAAATGGAAGGACCCATGTCTAAGAAAACAAAAGAACCACCTAAGAGGGCAAACCACAAGGGGAACATCAAGTTCGGGATAGGAAAGGATAGGAAAAGAGAGTCAGATACAAAGTGTAATGATTTCTTATCCTTTAGGTGGATTGAAGGTGGCCCACTGGGAATGGGCCCCTAGTAGCATTTGCACACTGAAGAAAGAAACCCGAATAGAAGCACATTCTACCTACATATTGTGAAAGAGAAAGAGAGAGAAACAATGTAGGCAAAGCCCTAGGGTGGGGCATTCTCAAAATAAGGGTCCTAAGTGGAGGCGTTAGATAGCCAAGTCCTGGCCCACGATATGGAAATGTCCCCCATCCATGGGCTTCTCCCATCTTACAGCGTAATGCAAATGTGGCCGTGAACCTAAACATAGGTTGATCATGAGGCATAGGAGGGTTCTTATGGTTCATATGCCTACACCTTAATGGTGGGAGGGGCCTTACTTGCACCTATAGGGCTGGATTCATATTATTCTATTTAACCCTCTCTTGGTTGGGGGGTTAAAATCATTGAAGTGGTTAGTTTCAAAATGACACTTGCCTTGCTCACACAAGGGGATACAATCTGATTAATCTAACTCTACACTGAACTATTTGAACCTAGGATGGAAATTTTGAATGACAAATTTAGGTGATATCTAATTCATGTAGGGTGGATTTTAATCTTTTTGAAATCAAGGGGTCAAACTAGTGTCCTTATTTCATCCTAACTTGGAGTCAAAATCTTTTTTAAATGATGTTTCTTCTTAAGGATAAGATACCCCAAAGCATTTACCCCTCCTTAACTCTAAGGACACATCACTTGTCAACTCATTTTGCGGGTTAGTTTACTCTCTTGATGCAAATAAGAAGAGTCAAGATTAATTTATTGTCTTGATTCATTCCCTTTATGACCTTGGTGTGAATCCCGCAGAGTAGGTGCAATATCCCTCGTCTGTTCTAGGAGGGATATTCATGAATATAAAGTACCCTCCACATACACTAGGGATTTTCTACAAGTGCTTTAGGAGTGGAAGTTGGCATTTGGTCTTAGAATAAGCTGGGTGGTGAGCCAAACTCAGCTCTGGTTTAAAATATGGAGGCAACCTAGTAGCATACAGATTAGTCCCTAATTGGTTTCTCTATGCAAATGAAAAGGAGGATGGGAACTTGGAAGGCCCACCCATTACCTTAGTCTGCCATTGTAAGGGCTGATCAATGCCCTCAATTGTAGCACATATCCCAGCAAATAAAGGCAAGCCACAAAGGTTGCTAGAGAGGCTGTAGGTTTGTGCATTAGATAGGGAAATTCATCAAGCCCCTCAAAAATATATATATTTAAAGCATATTGGTTCCTTGTGTGATTCCAGGCCTGCACAGTGCATCATCGTACATTTACTTGGACCCCACACAGCAACTCAATGATTGAGTTGGAATGACCAATTCATGTCTTCTTGTATTCATATAGGCTGTTCCTTTTAAGTGCCTTTTACAGACTCCTGATTGGTGGACAACTAGAAAAAGAGTTTTCCCAGGAGATGGTGCCTAATTCTTCTCTGTTCTTTTCTGCTTTTTGGTCAACATGAAGGTCTCCCCCCCCCCCCCCCCCCCAAATGGAGTGTTGTGTGTAAGTATGGTGTAGGATTTACACTCCACGTAAGTGTATAAAGTCCACCTACATCATTGTAAGTGTTCAACTCAAGAAGTGTAAGTGTGAAACCCTATATGTTCATATCTTCTATTTTTGGTGGGGTTGTAGTCAAAATTTCACCCAAAAAATTGGTGATGGGTGAATCCAAGTGCTCTGTTGTGAATTTTTTTATTTAAAAAAACAGCTTTGTGATGCACTACTACTAAATAAACTAATTAATATGAATCACAATAGGTACAAAGCTCTTGTAAAAGCATAAGCCAAAAACAACGATGAACAATTGTTAGGAATAAAAATTCTACTTCGGCAATGAGATGAGGCAACATGCACCTAAGATACAGCTAACAATATGCACCCAAGAAATTCCCCAATGGCATCATAATTTGTCCCATATGTCCTTTGCCCAAAAAGTGTGTTCTTATATATCTATTAGGGTAAATCAGAGGAATTCTGTAATAGTGTAATGGCAATAAAAGCTTTTATTTGGGGAGTGTTAAAAGTTGTTTTTTTTAAGAGCCAATCAAGTGAGTCATTGCAAATAAAAAGTTAAAAAAATATTGAGCTTTAGGATGACTGCACTCACAACTAATTAATAAGCATTGCAAATAGGTTGAATTACTAAGGGTATATAACATATACATTTACACTTACATGATATTACATGGCTGGTATTTGCGTATTTACATTTACAGACAACAACACTATTGGTTGAAACTTAACCTAAAACTGCCTTGGGAGCAATTCCGCCCACATCAAATAAAATGGCGTGTACTTTATTTTTTGGGATGAAATACAGCAATCAAATACTGTTAAACCCAGTTTAGGCCTGTACATGTACCATACGATGAAGTGCCCTTCAAGATGGTCCGTAATGGAACCTGTTACTTGACCTAAAACAATATAAAGGCACGTTGTAGGGTCTCTTCCTCAAAACATGAAGTAACTTGCCTGCCCCGTCCTATTACTGTATTGGGTGCTGTTGTCTGGAGAGAGTTTTGTTACCCAATGTTGAAACTTGAAACCTCATGGCAATACACATTTGTGGATGGATGAAAGGATGGGTGCTGGTACCTTCTTCACCTGTTTTAGCAAGGCCTCTTGGTGGCCATATGAAGCCCTATAAATGTCAAGGGTCCAAAGACTAAATCAGGGTCTTTGAGTCCAAATGAAACCCTGATTTAGTCTTAGCAACAGGATCTTTGTAGTATTTAGAAGCAATTGAAATGGATTTCAGGGTGTTTACCACGGTACCACCATACCAGTGTGAGTGCTGATTCAACCGAGGCAGAAGGATGAATCCCCCCCGCAACCTCTCCATTGTCAAATTGTCAAATTTCTGTTAGCAAACGAGTCCCTTGCGCCAACTGCAAAAGGGTTTAGTTCATCAGTGTTGTTGTTGGATCCTTTAGTTCATCAACAAGGTCCAACACTTCCTCAAAGTCCACAGGGAAGGGCACAAGGTGGAAGTATGAATGGGGCCCTTTCCATTGTCAAATTCTCAAAATCTCGGTTCACAAATGAGTGTCTTGCAGCAACTGCAAAAGGGTTAAGCAATCAACAAGGTCATGATCCAACACTTCCACAAAGTCCACAATGGAAGGGCACACAGCAAATAGCAACTATGTGAATCAGTGAGCACAATTCGAGAAGTCATGTGCTTGTGAATAGTTGCTTACAATTGAATCCTAAATTACATAGAAGAATTCAATTTGTAAGCAACTATTCACAACACTAACAAAGATTCTTTATCTCTGCAACATTACTAGGAGCCATGATTTCCCCCATGTGCATTACCAGGACCACTGAACAATCATTTGTCTTGGAAGAAAGGTTTGTGGTCAGTTTCCACATCATGATGTGTTGTCTTATATTCACTGGTGTGATAATTGTAAGCCAAGTTCATTTTAATAACATAGTTTTTTACTCATCATACTTGGTGACTTAAGGTTTTAAATTCTGGAACAAATTATTTTTAATTAGAGGTTGTGTCATCAAAGGTTGATAGGCCTAAAGATTTAGTAAATTCCCTAAACCCAAAGCCCTGAACATGAGGAGGTGCTTGGCTATGCATGACGAGCTTCGCCCATCAGCAAGATGTGTTCCAATGGCCAATCTGTAAGATTCTACCTTGGAACAAAACTCAAGTCAGCATTGCATAGTCTTCTGCTTCCTGACATCCAAAAAGGGTCAAGTGGTTTGCAGATTAATGTGTTTTTTTTTCCCCTTTCCCTTTGGGTTGCTTGTTTGCTAGGACAATGAGATCAATCCCGTACTACTGGAAACAAGTGAACCTTGCACCTACATATTCCTCAAGAGACCAATGGTCAAAGCAAACGGGGAATATATAAACATTGTCCATTTGTTGCAATCCTCGTGTGACTAAGACACACTAGCTATTCATAACTGTCTACACTCTTGGCCCATATTTGCCCCCTAAAGCCCTGGGATGGTGGCATTCCCCAAATAAGAGTTTGAGGACAGGGCAGTAGCTGAGTTCGACCTTGCACTTACCGAATGTCCCCACCACCCAAGGGCTTTACCCCTCAAAAAGCACAAGCTTATAACTAATGAATTCACTCATAATTCAATGAAATCACTTAGCATGTAAGAACATCTTTTGTTATAGTGAAAATTATGCTTCATACAATGAAACTCTGACATTGCTTCCCCACTAGATCATGTTCACTATAATTAATGGATTCACTCATAATCCAATGAAATCACTTGACATATAAGAACATCTTTTGTTATAGTGAACATTATGTTTCATACAATGAACCTCTGATGTTACGAGGATGATTGTGCTTTGTAAGGAACCTGCAAATTACCTGCAAAATAGAAAAAGAAAAATTATGTGAGGTTTTTAAGTGTAGGGTAAGGCGCCTTAATGCAAGGCCTTGCCAGTTTTTTGGTGGTGCTGTGACCAAGCTGCCTTACCTTGGCATGGGACCTCACCAATTTTTGCCCTTGCCCATTGGTTCCTGTTTTTGCCCAAGTTGCAGGGCTGAAAGCTGATGAGGCCCCATGTGAAGGTGCCTTGCAGAGTAACGAGAAGTAGACCCAAAAAATTGCCCCACCAACCTATCAAAAAAGGCTTGCCAACATAACACTCTTGCTAGCCTGCCAAGGAAGGCTCAAGTTTCTGAACCCAAGGGAATTTCTTTGCATAGTGGTTTATAAAGGCTTTTTGCACACACAATCACAATGAAAATCAAATAAGAATAAGGGAAGGCTTGCTCCCAGGGCCTCCCATAAAGGAAGTTTGGATTGCCTGTTGAAGTTAAGGCAACATCTGGAGGTGTGATGCTTAGCATTGCAATGTGCATAATTATGGAATTACAAGGGGTGAGTCACACTGTGGTCTTGCCATTTACATTGAAAAGTATCTTAAGGCGAAAGAAGAATTAACCAAAACTCAAATATTTCACCATGCAAAAATATAATCTTCAAAAATCCTCCAAAAGAAACCAAAATCCTTCAAGATATTATAACGTCATAACTAATCCCAAGCTTCAACACAAGCCAAAGTATCATCTTTCAAAATCCTCATATTAAAAAAATAGGCCTATTATTCACCTAGGGGCCAAAATCCCTTAAGCTACTAGGTATACTCTATAATGAATCTAAACACAATATTGTTGCCTTGGTAGGCAAGGCCGACAAAGAGGCTATTACCACTGGGTTATAAACCATGTTATGAAATATTCTCAAACCCCTATCTATCCTCCCTTGACCCTGGTAATGAGAATAAGCTTCAACTCAGTGTGTTTTTTGCATACTAATTTCAAAGCTAACAACCTTAGATTGGGTTTTGCTTTTCTATTACAGGGGATCATTGGTCCTGGAGAATGGTAATGTTGTTTGTACTCACTGGAGGCAACTGCAAAACTAGAAAAGGCAAAATCTCTCAGTACAGGTCCCAGGAATGGAACTGCCATAGATAACTGGTAATAGAGGACATTGCTATTTTTGCATTTGGGTGCAAGGACATGTAAGGAAGCATGTTGCTACTTATAAAGTCTAGCATCCCTTGTAGAAGTTGCAGTCAGATCAATGCTTCTGTTGCAACTATCCCCAGTCCAGGTTGAACCAGCACCTACACTGGTACCTTCACCTCCTTCAGGGAGTACAAAGCTGATAGCAAAAAGGCCCTCAACTCTAGCCATAAACCATGGTACAGCATATGCTTATTAAAGGACCTTTGGTTAGGAAGAACATTCACACAAAGCTCAATTTTCTTACCATCTACTATAAGAATATTCCTGCAACCAAGGGTCGCTTAACCCCTGCTTATGGAGCTACTCCATACCACTGTCTATGGCCAATGGTAGTAGCCATTTCGCCATTTCATAAGTGAGTCCTCTTAAAGGCTATATTAACATGGGAAATTATGAATTTGAATTCAGAGACCCCTTTAGTCTACATATGGTTCTTAAGCATATTCTCAAAGATTTTGAACCCTAACCCCAACTGATGAAATGTCCTATAAATTGATGAACTCCTTGGGCCCTAGTCATGGGAATATTCACATGACCAAGGGTCCATTACTAGGGTTGTGAGAATAAGTGTGGGCACATGATGGCAAAATCCACCATATACATTTGGCCCATTGACCTACCTTTAGGCCCTTGAGTGATGTCAACATGGGGTTGAGGTAAGTGAAAGTGGACCACATGTTCACTTTGCCTCTTCATTTGCTTCATGAGGGCAGACTTTTGTTTTTTCACCACACAAATCTAGGAAAGTTCCCAATTTTCCTTAAGTAAGAATCCTCCACCACACATTGAGTTGGAGACAACTACCATGGCTCCTCCTGACATACACAATTTTTTAACAAGTTTTTCAGTTTATAGTTTAGGGTTGTCTATTTTGCAAAGATGAGTTCACCAACCTTCTTGCTTAATTCATTCTTGGACACATATTCGCAGATGACCTAGGAGCTTATTCTTCCCCTCCAAATCTGATTCAATTGTTCCAAGACCTCAAGAAATTATAAGTAGGTTGTGGACCAATGTACAATTCTAAGTCCTCCTAGACATTTGTGAAATGAAATATTTTGAATACAATTAAAAGGCTTTCAGGGGAGCAAACTAAAAGGATTTTGCAGAACAATTAAGTGTGAATTTTTAAATGATGTGCAATGGAATTGGAAGCAAGTTGAAATCAGAAACACACAAAAATGATGTGCAACACATTGGAAGCAAGTGCATGATAAGCAAATGCATGTCAATTGGAGCAAGATGAAAAAAAATAGGAGGTTGAACGAAAAAAAACTCAAGTAACTAGGGTAACCCCTATGAATGGTTATGGTATGAAAAGTTTGGTAAGATGTTTTGAGGCATAACCAAGATCGATGGTGTGGCCCCAACACAATTGGCTATGAGGTATGTTTCACACACTTTGAAGTTCAAATTATAGAGGTGAGTGATGATGTGATCCATGCCACATAGGAACACTATATCCACTAGATCATATTTTTGTTCTCAATCATGGGAATGAAGGGGGGATGTTCCATTTGTAGGCTTAAATACTCTAAGAACCCAAGCATGTAAGTTGCGTAGTGCGTGCCAATGAAATATTTGGCAAGGAAAAAAAAAAGGATGTAGATTCATCTATAATTGGAAATGCTATCAATTTTTTTCAAATGGTGTGAAATAAATACAAAAAATAAAGATGGAGATGATCAAAAGGATTGCATTCAAAGGTTTCAAAATGAACAAACAAATAAAAAGATGATATTGTAAGACTAGTTGCACATGGTAGCTCTATTTGCAAAATATCTTAAGCTTAAAATTACCAAAAGACGGCAGCAACTCGCAACTAAATTTGATTTACTCCAATTTTGTTCCAGAACTAGTGTTTTGCAAAGGAATAGAAGGCATTGGACTAATGTGATTTAGATGGGTTTGGAACATATTTTATTTGTTTGCCCATGGCAATAGAAGCCACATGTTTATAATTTTTTTGTTCATGTGTGTTTTTGTGTCGAAATTACTTTCATCCATTTCCAAAAATCATGGATGTTGTGAGTTGGAAATCTACTTGCAAAACTTTATGTGCACCGAGATGGATTGTACACATAATCTTTTGGTCTTTAATAATCAAATCAATGAAACACATAAAACTAAATAAGCTTCCAAGAACATCCATAAGAATCATTATTCCGTTGAAATTGCCTAAATGAAGATTTAATAACAAAATCAACATTTGCTTGTTTGTTCCAACATTAAAAAAACAATTTTGGAAAACAACACAAAACTAAAAACTAAATACAATTTGCAACACACATTTCAATAATTGATTGTTGAATCGGATTGTCAATAAACCACTCGTCAAATTAGATTATTGAAGCAAAGATGTTGTTAGCTCATGGCAAAGCCTTTAAATGCTGGGACCACATAGAAAAAAAAGGCAATCCCACATTTACTTTTTAAATGCATGTAACCTTGTAGACCTTAATAAACTTGACGTGTAAATCCAATTATATTACTACTTACCTATATTATTTTGATAGAAATAAATGAACACGTCTAAAGTTAGGGATTTGTAATAAGAAACATTTGGTGTCTTATTATGCATACACATGATGGGGAATTGTCCACTCCATAATACATGACAATATTGGCACACCAAGCACAAAGAAAAAATAATTAGGTTCTTGTCATGATCATTGTTTAGAAATCAATACAAAAATGCACAACAAAGATCATTTATTTATTAAAATTTTTTAAACCAAAATTTAGTAGAAAAATCAACATTTATGTGGTTATTCCAATACTTAACACAACCTTGGAACATGGCACAAAATTGTTTTGAAAAACTTTTGCAACACATTTGAATATTTTATTATTCAATCAGGTTATCAATCAACAAGTGTTCAAACAAAGCATTGTTTAATTTTTATCCTTATGCCTTCACAATTTTTCCTTTTATGAATGTTAGTAGTCTATCTCCAAATCCTCAAAGAACTTTTGGAAGAGCTATTACATTTAGAGGCCTTGGTTCATGTGCATCCCAATCTATTTAATAATTATTCAAAACAAAAAAATTAATAATAACTATTGTAGCTCCATCAACTCTCAAATCAAAATGTTTAAATATATGCCACTTGTTTTCCAAGAATGCAAAGGCATTTTTGATGTTCCTTTAGTTCATATTATAATCATATCTTAGTTTATCCATGTTAGATCTAGATTAAAATTCTTCTTATTTCTTTGCAAGTATGATCAAACTATGTAAGCAACATCACCAATGATATAAAGTGTATGTCTCACACCTTTGACAACCACCATCAACTATGATAAAATTTCAATATTTTTCAATTACTTACAAATATTAGACATCTTGAATGGCTTACAATCATGCATTTCACCAAGTTTGTTAACACATACATTCAAAAGAACTTGGATTGCATCACAAAATGTTTTGAATTTTTAATGTTAAAAAATCATTCACCACAAGTGTCATTTTTTGTTAAAAAGCCTAATTAATGGTATGTCAATACTTTCAATGGCTCCACAAATATTAAACAAACATGTAAGATTGTGGATTATAAATTTATAAATTTTTGTAAACATTCATTAAATGGAATTTATTATATTTTTATTTGTTAAATAACTTGTCTTTGTTAAATGGGGCATCACAAACCATGTCGACATACTTCCTGATGGTAGATGCTCCCACATTTGGACTAGTCAACTAGTGAATGAAGACTAGTGAAGAAGCAATGAATTCACTAGTCTAGTGAACAAGGACTAGTGAACCACATTCACATTTTGTAGTAGTGTTTGTTTTAACCCTTTGGGGACCTAGTTCAAAGAAGTTTCCATTGAGGTTTAACTATTGCCCATTGCCCAAGGAATCTTCTTAAAAACCATTTAAATTATAAATGAACTATGAATGAACTAAAAATGAACTAGGAATGAAGTAAGAGTGAACTATGGATGAAATAAGAATGAACTATAAATGAATTATGAATGAATTAAGATTGTACCATAAGGGAACTACGAGTTCACTACAAATGAATTGCAAATAAATTAATAATCAATTACAAGTGAACTAAAAAGAAATTATGATGAATTATAAATTATTTTGACAATGGTGATGTTCATTGATGTTGGTTTTTTTTACAATTGTTGTGAAATTATGGAGACAACCAAGTAAACCCATTGTTTATTTATCATAACACCCACCCTTTAATTCGGAATAATTTAAATTAATTCAAAAACAAGGAAAATATATTTTTTTAAATGTGAAAAATGGTGTAGATTGAATTTTATATTTGTATAATTTTACCGATGAGAAATTTTTAAGTATTGGTATATGGGTGATATTTTTGGAATCTATCGTATGGTCATCCTTAAACAATACCAAAGACAATTCCTATCATATGGTCAATCCTAAACATTTCCAAAAACAATTCCAAAAACAACCTCACTTCCAAGATTAATTACTCCCCCCCCCCCCTTAATAACTACCTTGATCCTTACAATTACTTCACTCCTTTTCCTTATTACCATGTGTATTTTCATGTTTATGATATTTACATTAATTCAAACTAATTTGACATTGACATAAGTAATGATGAATTATTGGAAACCATATGAAAACATAAGGGGAAAAAAAAAGTTGATTGTCATTAGTAATGCACAACAACATGAAGCCCAAATCAATATGATATGATAGGATTCCAATGCAGTTTGGATTGCAACACAAACCACAATGGGTTTTCAGTTTTAACAAGCTATTATGAGACATATGTAGATATATTATTGTAAATCTTGAGACAACAAAAGTGAAATTGAATTAATATATTTTAAACAATTGTTTCAAGAAGCAAATGAGGTTATGATTATGGAACTTTAGTCATTACCACATTTTGTGGTTAAAAATGGTCAAGGTATTAAAAGAAAAATAGATTAAACAAACATGTTGATGTTAAAATAAATTTTTATTGTTCTATGCAATCTCTAGATGTGCAAAACTATTGAATTGACTTGGCTTGCATTCATAGTTTTTCCTCAAAATGTCTGCAAATGGCTTGCAAATTGAAATTTTTTTTTCAATGACCTACAATCAAACATAATTAGAACCCAAATGTTATTGTGGTAAAAAAATTTAAACAATATAAATTGAACATACGATGAATTAATAATGAAAATTGTGTGAAGTCCATACAATCATATGAATATCATGTGTTGAAAACATATTTGATACATGGATAAATGTGTTGATGAATGAAGTACGAACCTATGAATGAATGAATGTCACGTGAATTTTGCATCTTTTTATAAACCTACATCATATGTGTTTTCAATGCATAATATCAATGCATGAAACATAATAATTTTGGGTGATTTTCACTACTAAGTCGTGAAATGCTAAGTTTTCAACGAATGTCCAAATAATGGACTTCATATATTTGAAATTCTTTATATCATATCATTTGCACAAATTGTCAAAACATGTGTAGTAGAATAGACCTTTAAATTATTAATTCCAACCATTGTCAAACCATGTTCAAGCACACAAAAATGACACCTTCATTACGTCACAATACATGCACCATAAAGTTATCTTCAAAGGCCATACAACCCAAGAGTGGAATGATGGTTTTCCCTAAAACTAAAGACAATTTAGTCAAAATGCAATATGAGATTATGCCAAGGGAAAATAACAAAGAAAAAACTCAAATTTCCTCCTCGACCCATGATGATTTGAATTTCACGACGTCTCATGTGTTTGGACATTATTTACATGTCTACCTAAAGGCTTACTTATATTACAAGATACTTAAAGGGAGGTCATGGGGCTACACAAAACCTATTTAAAGGGTTAATTAAAGTTTTTTTTAATTGTTGAATACTAGGGGTTATTTAAGGGCTTACCTACATCCTATTTCCAAGATTATTTAAAGAGACACCCAAAGGTTTACTTAATTATGGGATATTTAAGGACTACTTGGGGGCTAACTAGCCAAGTATACATGTAGGGAATCCAAGTAAACACTTAAATACCCAACTAGGTTATAGTCTACTTAAAGGTTATTTAAAGGGCTACATAGAAGCTCCCTAGGGGGTTACATAAAGCCTACCTAGAAGGTTACCTAGGGATCAAATCACTACCTAGGGAAACACCTAAGGGTTAGGTTATGGGATATTTAAAGTTACTTAAAAATCTACATAGAACCTACTTGTGGGGCTAGTTAGTGATTTCTTAGGTTAGGGGATATTGAAGAAATTTTCAAGGGGTGCCTAAGGTTGATTATAGGATTCATAGCCCTTATGTACTAACCCTATGTAATTCCTTAAATATTCCCTAAAATAGCCTTTAGAGATCCCTCAACTTAAGTACATGTCCCTAAGTAGCCCCTATGTAGCACCCCAAGTAGCCTTTATGTAAACCCTTAAACTTTTGATAACCCTTATATTAAATATCCCACAATCTAGGTAGGCCCTTAAGTGGTCTTTAAGTAGCCCTTAAGTAGCCCCCTAGGTCACTTAGGTGGTCTGTTAAACAGTCCATAGGTATCCCCTAATGTAGGAAATCTTTTTAGAACCCATTGGGTAGGTCTTTTGGAACCTCCTAAATAACCCTTATGTCTCTTTCATTATGTGCTAAAAATGTGATTTTATGATTGGACAATTTTGCAATTACAGCCCAATCCTAGTCCTATAGTCATATTTGTCATGCCATCACATTAATTACATAACTAAAGTAATCAATATGACTACATGACTAGTAGTTGATTCGACCAATTGTTTAAAATGACTAGGAGGTAAGGTTTTTCTTTAGGTTCAAAAAAAAAGACATTAGAAATTTATTGGCACATACAAAAATATGGACCTTACATAGAATACATTATAAAATCAAAATTAGGTGTAAATCAACCACAATTTTTGGCTCGAAAAAGTGAAAAAAAACCAAAGCAAAAAAGCCTTTGTTGCATTAATGGTTTTTATTGGGTATGTTTGGCCTAAATTTGATGGTCCAATAATTTTGGTTTTATTGCCATGTTTTGTTGAAGGAACGAAACCCTCAATCCTAAATCAAATCATGAATCAACCTTTGTGAGTTTTGGTGCAATCAATTGTTTCATTTATTTCTCGCTAAAAAGTTCAACCTTGGGTGCTTGCTATTTTGTGTTCCTCTTGTTTTTTGTTGTATTTGCTAAATTGAAGTCCATGATGAGCTAGGTTTTATGTGCACATTAACACCTAATATATAGGTGTTGGCAATTGCTTCAAGAGTTTTCTTTAACAATGGAACTCAAATCTTAATGCTCCTGGAAGCCATGACTTTCTTGTGATAGTTTTGGAGGCAAATTGCACGTACCCCAATGATTGCACTGCAATGCAATGCAATGAGAATTTGAGGCCATGACATTTTTTTTCAAGGAGATGTTGAGATCTTTAACATCACATTATTGCCTTCTTATCACCATACTAAACAAGGTTGGTTGATCTGTTTGTATACCCAACAATAATTCAAACTGTTATATTACAAACTTGGAGGCGAATTCAAATAATCTCACCAACTTTGTTTCTCACTCTTTTTACTCTGATCTTATCTTCTCAAAACTTACTTGTGGTTTCCCTCGGAACAAATTCATTAACATCCCAACCTATAACATGCATTTGTTGGGGTGAAGCAATGGTTAAAAGCTTGTAAGATATATTTTATCCAATAACAATTACAAAAATGGAAATGTAACAATGTTGTTAGAAAAATGACATATCAATGGTTTGATCATCTATGGAACAAGTTAGGTAAAGGGAAGTATGTCAATGTGTGAATTAGGACCATGATGAAACACATGAAAATCAAAGGTTTCATTGCCAAGGGCAATTTGCAAGGTCTATTGCACACAATTTTGTGTGCTCTATTCAATTAAAGTCTAAGGATAGAGTAATGGAATTTTCTACATTGGAAACTTTGAAATATATTTTTTCAATGAATAGCAAGTGGGTTATGTTGGGCTTGACATGGATAAATTACAAGTTGTAGAATGTTAGTAACATGATGAAGGAGGTCAAATGTTTTTGATGTAAAAACATAAGGTACTAGAAAATCTAATATAATTTTCTTTTGTTAGCAACAACTAGCAAGCACAACATGATGAATCACTAGCAAACCTTATAGACCAATCAACTTTAGTATGCACTCTCATTCATTTCAATTGTTGTGTATATTCATTAATACCCTTTTTGAATTATACAATCTTGCTCCTTCTATATTTGGCATGGGCTTCATGGTCAAAAAGTTACAACCACCCCATTGGTAGCCTTTCAATCTAATTGGATTCCAATCACATAGGTTGAGAGTGTGAAGATACTTTTGCTGAACAAGTTAGGATAATGTTCCAATTACTTTGACCAATAAATGTTTACTTATATGGAGTAGTTGTTTTATAAGCAACAACATACATTTCCTTTTCAATACATAGCAAAGCTAAACATGTATCAATTTCACATCTAGCAATTCCTATATTTTGAAATTGCCTTCCTTTTACATAGTGCGAAGATTTTATGTTCATGATTTTATCTATGGAAATGCTAGTATGGAGGCCAAATTGAGTTATTGTGCATTTGTTGTAACATATTACAAAACACATATGGCCCCTAAAATTGGTTGTTTTACATGTACAATGATTTTTCTAAAACCATGAAAGATATTTAAAGTATGTTGTTTAAGATAATGTAATCACCAAAAACTTGTCTACGATTTCAAAACACAAGGCCTTTTACAAAACTTGACATTAAATATCTCACATTTTCTTTCACTATGGATTTTTTTAAAGGTTTAAGGTATATCAATGGCTTGGTGAAATGACAAGGGAAAACGACTTTTACTTTTTCATACCTTATTGATCCTTGTATTGGGAAATAATTTGGATTTATCATGTTGCACTTTGTAGATTGTCATTCATATTTTTTGTGTTCTTCTCATGGGTTAATTGTCAAATTTTGTTTTCTAGTTGTAGGTTTTATTCATTACCCAAAAATTAACATATGTGACTTCATCCATAACTACAAATCTTAATCATATATGTCTTAACAATTACATGATACATAATCAATTTAGATTCATCAATTATACCACTTTGTTGCAATTGTGATTATAATTGTTTATGTCACAACATTAATTATTTATGCCATTCCATACCATTTTTATGATTAGAATCATGGATGGTTGATCATGATCTCAAAATATCATGTGATCATGGTCATCAAATTTTTAATAGAAAAGAATAGTTATAAAATATGCATCCAATGGTTGAGATGTAATTTTTAAAATATAAAATTTAAATTTTAAAATCATTTTCTTGTTGCTACATGAGAAACTATTCCAAATTTTAAAAATATATTAACCACTTATGGGTTGCCATGTGATAGCATATAGTTAGGAAATGAACATTTTTAGCCCATTTGTGTGATGCCACATGGCAACTAAACATATGGAGCCTAGCCTAGGCTACTTAGGCTAGGTGATCTACCTTAAAAGCTTAACCTAGAAGCCACTGTAAACTAAAAAAAAAACCTAAAGAGTAAATTACATAATCTACTTATGCAAAGAACTTCAATAATTTTAGGTGCAATTGTGAGGATTTGAACCCTTCACCTTCACTTTGAAGGTTCAAATCCTTAACCATTGCACCACAACATTTTGTTTGCGACATAATTAGTTATCACAAATTAAAACATTATCACATTTTAATCTAGGCTAATTTGGGTCAGCATAGGTTGACCTAGGTTGACTTAAGTTAACCTATGCCACCCTAGGTTGATTAAAACCAACCTAAGCCACCCATCAAATCTAACCTAGGCTAAGTTAGGATTTTGTAAGCTATTGTAGGTTAACTTAAAATAACTTAAGGTTATTTAGGTTAAACTAAGTTAAAATCTAAGTTAAATTTTAAAACTAAATATAAGTTAAACTTAAGGAAAACCTAAAGGTTGAATTTAGAGCTAAACCAAGCTTAAATTCAAAACTTAAACCTAAGCTAAAAGTATGGTCACACTATTAGGACCCACACCCTCCTCCTCAGTGCTTTGCTTTCATTCCAAAAATATTTTTGAAATATCTTAAGGATATTCCATTTGTAAGTTTAACAAAATCTTTAAAAAGTCCTTATGACTCACAAATATGTTGCATTATATTATCGTAGCAAGGTTTGATTTAAATAATGTCCCAAAAAATGTCATTTTAATTCCATTAAGGAATTACTTATGAGTTTTTTCAAGTGTTAAAAATACTTGTTACATTGTTAAAAAATGTTTTTGGGTATTCAATACTTATTTGATTTGTTTCAAACTTTAAAAAATGTTTCCATAATGTATTAAAAACATCGTTGTATCCATTTACCAAACATTTTAAATATTGACTTGACTTTAAACTTTTAAAAATGCAAAATTAAGTAGTTGTGACACTTGAAATGAGTCCTAATATCGTGATTGAACCTAAACTTAAAGGTTAAATATAGACATTAAACCCAAAGGTTAAACTTAGAACTAAATTAGGCTAAATATAAATTCTATGTTTCATCCTGAAAAATGATAATTTGAAGCCATTCCCAAAAATGTTAAATTTTTAAGCTTAAATTGAATTTAGTAATTTTTTTTTTTGTTAAATACATCATGTACATTATACCCCATTCATATGTGGTAAAACGTTCTTGAATTTAAAAAAAAAAAATTGAATTCCACATTTTTAAAATTGTGAATGTTTTTTAGTGTGTTGCATAGGCTATTATCATCTCATTTTTTTGACCATTAAACTATTTTTATTATATAAGTCCTTTGAAAGTCCTTTGTGAAAATGTCATTTTTTAATGATAGAAAATTTCAATTTCAAAAGTCTTTAACTAAACCAAAACCTAAAATTTGTATTGGATTTTTAAGTTGAGTTTCTTGACATTCATGTGTGTAAAAAATAATTATGTGACATGATTATCATGGTTTCAAATGGCAAAAAAAAAGTAAAATTCTAATTTTTTATAACATAATCTAACATTCGACACCTTTTGTTGCTCCTTTGAGTGTATTTTGACCCAAAAGGGAAAAGGCTTAATGTCTTAATGTTGAATTAATTTTATTTTTTCAATTCATGTGCAAAATATGCAATATTTAAAATCTTTCACAATCGGTTAATGAACATAAATAATGAAATTTGTTTATAGAAACTACATTTGGAATTTTAAAATTATATATAAAATAATTATTTTCTTAATGATAAATATGAATGTTCAAATCATGGATGTCATGTTGGTTTCTATGACAACTTGGTAGTACGGAGCTTTAATATGGGTTAAACATTTGAATGTGCTTGGAACACATTCACTAGTCTATACAAGACATGGGTATGGCATTTAGGCTATTGATCAAACAAACATTGGATGATGCCACCTATTGCAACCACTAGTGTCAAAGCTATAAATGTGTGTGATGCAATGCTTTGAGGAGGGTCATTCACCCACCTTGTAAGTGTCGCCTTGATTTAAAAGGCACCTATGGGTTAGATTTTGTGGTCTAGAAGAAATGACAAAATTTCCTTTGTTTTTATGCTTGCCATCTTCTAACTTTGTGTTGCAAATGCTTTGCTTATAAACCAAACACAAATGGCCCTTATGGACATGAATGCCAACACATGTAGACATGAAGATATCTACAATTTAGATTGCATAAGGGTGTGTCCATGAGCATAATAGTGCAGTGTCCACTTCGCAATTTTGAGATTTTGTTTTGGGTCTAGTATTTGTTGCATTTTTATTTACCAAATAGGTGCATATGCATGCAAACATTTTCAAGGAATAGGGGAATTAAGTTTTTTGCTCCATTAGTTGTTGCTAAAATTCAAAATCAATGTTAAAAAGACGAGGTTGCAATTTTGTGTCCTTGGCCATGTGTTTTGTAATGATTAAATTTTTTAAAAAAAAAAATTCTATTGTTTTTCCATCAAACTTTATCACATAAGCACATACTACTAATGATTTTCATGCTTTGGGTTGTTGAACATGCCAATCTATTTAACAAATAAGTTATTGTTGGATGGAAAACAACTACATTCATATTTGATTTAAATTACTATCTACAACTATGGATTCTACAATCCAATATCATAGGCGATGGTCAATTTCAATGGGCAAGTGTTGAAATCAATTAATTTTAGGCTATGATGTCATTTCAACACTTAAATTAGAGTTTTTAGGGTTTGGCACATAAGGTTCTTAAATGTTTCAACTTTGATTTTCTATCTATGTTTTTTTGTCCATTACTTTTTCATCATTTTAGCTATTCCATAATATGTTTTGACATTTTCAAAATTGGACCCATAACTAAATTCGATTTAAATTTAATTCGTTGTTTGTTGATACTTAGTTATAGAGATTACTTTCTCCTGTTATGAAATATGAAGGTGTGGGCAAGATAAAGTATACAACAAAATTTCCTTGGTAGTCTACTTGTCAAGTTAAGAACAAATAACAAAGATATTTATCATAAAATGATTATATATTATTCAATGTTTTTACATGAATGATGAAAGACAAGAGATTTCTTCACTATTGTGCATTGATTTTTAATTTTCATATTATAAAAGTAGGTTGAAAGTAGGGTTTTCTAAATGCAATTAACTTTTGAAGTTCATTTTTTGCAATGTAACATTTGTTTCAAGTATGTTCTAACATGAAAAAAATACAATTTTTCCAATTCCGCTTTTGAATATACAATGATCTTTATATCTTAATTTAGAACATATTTATTTCATGAAGTTTTTTAATGAAAAAATAATGTTGAACACCACATTGACTAGTCAATTTTAAAATTAGTTGTTTTTTTTTAGTTACTCAAAAAGTTTTCAAAGTAATCAACATACATTAAACTCAATGCAAAGAAAAATGATTTCATGATGAAGCTTGAATCTATTTTTAAAAATGATCTCATTTAAAAACTCACCTTGAGTTTGTCAACGTTTTTTTGGTATATTTTACTATTTTTCACTCATGGCATATAGCTGAACAACAATGGTCTATGCATGTGTAGAATTGTAGGAGATGAAACAACTTGCATTATGAACTCATTGGACAACTTGGATTTTTTTGGGTAAAATGTAATTAAATGACATGGAATTTTTTTCACATTTTCATTGCCCCAATTTGAAACTTAAAAAAAAATTCATCTACAAAGATTTCAATTATATATAATTGTCTTCATCCAAATTTTTTATGAACTTCCACTGAATTTGACAAGAAGGTAGGGAATATTGTCTTATAACACTTCATACAAACAGAATCTTCATTCTTTAATTCACTTTAATACTTTTGCAAAATATTGAGACCTTGCATCCACCCGGCATTTTCTTCTTAGGTATTTGTGAGCATTTGGTTCATATTCCAAATCCTTCCAAACCCACAATTAATGAAATAAGTAGCTAAACCCACAATTCCTTGAGGAAGAGGTAAAATATGTGAAATAGTGGGCCCAACTATGACAAGAGTGAGGTTGATACTGAAATGCTTGACAAAAGCATGGTGCGTTTGGATAAGTTGCATTGTATTGTGTCAGGCAATATGAAGTTGAACAAAGCCTAAGAAATCTGACTGCTTCATTGAGAATAACTGCCTTGGAGTCTGGTAGCCACACTGGGAAAATTATGGCTATTTTGGAGGAGGAATTTAATGGGTGTGATTGATAAACCACATCAAGTTGGTTTAGTTATAATTAGAAAAAATAAGATTATATTGGTTTTGGTACTAATTGTGATTTCCCATGGGGATGAACATCAATCAGCTCAAGTACAGGAAATCAATGTCCTTGCATGAGCAATCTAGTTAAGTTAAAGCCTCCAAAGATAGTAGCAGAAGCTTCTTGGGGTTTTGTGTGGCAGCAGCCCCCAAGCTCCAGCTTCCAAGGGGTAGATCTGTCTCGTATTTTCTGTTTAAGGTACCAGAGCTATTGATTCTGCCCGCTCAAGGCAACAAAATTATTTGCCTTCCAGGACATTGAGAGTTAGTTGTTCTCTCGAATTGTGTTTAGGAAGAAAGGACGTGAGGACTAATTTAATGCAAGAATTTCCAGCGGAGCCCATCTTCACTCACACTCCCCTCAAAAGTACCTTCAGTGGCAGCAATAAAAATTTAGCCTCTCTGCAAAACTCATCAATGTCACAATGGTGTGAAAATAAGCTTCGCCTTCGGCTCTTGTAAATTCGCACAACATCATAAGACACTAAGAAAGCAAAATTACTGGTTTGGATGGCCATAGTGATTGATCCATGTGTCACATTTTTACATGTTCTCTTAATACATGCTAGTTAGTGTGGCCTGTGCCGTTGGCCCAAGTGTTACCACATCCTCAACCGATTTTTCCTTCCAAAACCTGGTTTTTTGGAATTCATTTGAATTTTCAGCAGCAGAAATCACTTTTTAAATCAATATCTTCCACATTTCTGAATCCAGATCCTACCAAATAAATTCCATTAAATTGTGCTCATCAAGATCTTTCCAACAACACCAAAGGCACCATTCCAATTCCTCCTAAAATTTCAGCTATGATTTAATTTAATTTTTAGTGAAAAAATCATTCAATATTCAAGAACTTTTGCACCACAAGTCCAAACGCCATGAAACCAAGCCAATGCACAGCTCCTCCTCAAGAGCTTTCCAAAGATCAAGAACACGATCTGAAGCATCCCGGTTCGGTGGATCTTATAAGTACAAACAAAAAAAAACAAACAAACTATCTTCCTTCATAAATAGATTGTTCAATGTTTATTGTTTATAATGAGAGAGGAGCAATTGTCTAGCACAAAAATTTGAATTTAGTAAACATTGATATTGCATCAAATGCATTGTTGGAGATGCTCTAAATAAGACCATGTTGGCTAATCAGTATCATCGACCAATCAAAAACGATCATGTTGCTTTATTTACCTCTCGGAAGTCTTTGTATCATGCACATTTGTACAGGCCCAAACTCAGTTTCACACTATTTAGCTGCTGTATTTCAACCAAAATAGTGTTTACTTGCCACTTTACTCCTGTGGGTGGAGGTTCATATGAGAACTTATGTGACCCAACACCCACCAGTTCACCAGTGGTTGGAAACCAATGTCCAATGCTCTATATAATCCTCACCATAAGAAATCTATGGTTTTCTTTGTTCCCTATGAATATGTATGGGGAGGTTTGGCCGCATTTACAAGGCATAGAATTTTTTGGTGAAATTTATGCACACTACTAGATGCTATATACCTTAGGGTTTAACTGTTTGGGAATTTATGTGCATACATACACTCTTTGTTTGATTACAATTATCATAGTATCGTGGGAGTTTCATATGTGTAAACAACAGCAAATTTATTTGACCAAGGATGCCATGCCCCATGATCCTTGTGGTGCACAAGGTTCTAGGACTGCACAAGCTTTTCCTTCGCCCTTTGGCTGCTTACTCACATCCAATCCCACCTAATACATTAAGTGCAAAAATCCACTTGAAATCCACTTTGTCCTCTTTCATTCTTAGAAACTGTTCTTTTGGGCATTGAATGAATGGCCCCCTTCGACATCCACAATAGGCAGATTCCAATTTACAAACAGTTTGGTCAAAGTGTTGAGGATATGAACCTGCAACAGGTAGTGGTGGGTTGCATATGGCAAGACTTGCAAAAGATGTTCACCATAAGAATCCCAACCAGCCCTTTTCTCTTTTTTCCCCAAATTTGGGTTGTAGCATAAGAGACAAAACATTTTGGCAACAGAAAGCACATGTGGTGAAGATAGAGAAGTGTTTCCAATAATTATCTGGCATAGGCCATTTTCATTAAAAAATGCACTTGGGTGATTAAGTAGAAGGCTGCATAGTGCATGGTGACTATTAGCCCCATTGCTCTAGCTACATCCTTCGGCTATTAAAGTCCCAAATCCATCACTATATGGCTATTTGTATAGGATATTAGCAAATAATCTAGCAATAAGCCTAAGCTAAAGAAGTGATATCCATTAACAAGCAATTGAAAAGAAGGGCACCCAAGCTAAAGAAGTGTTATCCATTAATAAGCAATTGAAAAGAAAGGTGCCTAAGCTAAAGAAGTGTTATCCATTAACAAGCAATTGAAAAGAAGAGCACAAAACTAGTAACAAAATTCAAGTGTATTAACCTCAAGTATTTGTTGATTGAAGATTAGACCACATCTCATAGGTAGACTCATATGGAAAGGTGCCAAGTGTGAAAAACTATTGTGCATAGGTAGAAACAATTAATTGTAGATGATTATTCAAATGATTGCACACTTTGTTTCTCAATAAAACAATAGAATTGAAACACCTTTTGTCCTTAACAAAACCAAGCACATGCACCATAACGATATTTGTCACCTTTAAATATTTAGGAAAAACATGGGACAACAATTGTGATGCGTCAATCATTCACCACATATGTGTGAGAGGATTAATAACGATAAGGTTAGCATTGTTGAATGCAAAGACCATGACTTCAACTACACCTTGAAATGCATGGGATTTCATGATCAACTTAAACAAAACCTTGTTGAGCATCCAAATTTTAGTTGAAAACAATGGCAAAAACCATAGAGGTAGATTTCCAATCGTTCACTTCTCCACATGGATGTGGGTTCCAATAAAAATTCTTCAAGATTTCCAAATGTCAAAGAAATGTTGCCCCATTGTCTACTTGTAGCCAATATTGAGGATAAACAATCCTTACTATGTAGTCTTAGCCATCCAACACAAAACAATTAACAAGAAAAATGGTGGAAGATCATCAATGTCCAAATTTGTAAGCTACACAATTGAGGTTTGAAAAAAAACCACCATGTTCATCATTAGACCTTAGAAAATAGAGGTAAAATGGAAGGAGGAATTCAAAGGGGGTCAAGAATTTACCTTTGCATCAACTTTCACAAATTATACCATAGTTGCAAATATTGTTTGTGTGACCAACAATTTAGGCCCTCTATTTGGACACCTTGGTGAACCCACATCTTCTCATCATCAATAACAAAGGCAAGATGTTCATTGCAATTTGTATCATAGTTAGTAATCCAATGTCATACGGATTTGACTATGGTCACCTTGTAATAGTCCACAAAAGGACCATAATTCATCCCCTTGGAATGATAAGGTGATATCACAATACATAATGTACAACTAACTTTACCATACATTCATTGTGACTATGAAATCACATATGAAGATATCACCTTTATGAACAAATTCAAGGGATTGTAAATCATAAAGTGATTTAAGGGATGAATCACAAAGTCAAATTATGGTTTTAGATTTATAGGGACTTGGTTGTTTTTACTACACTGATTATAAACTCTAGGAATTGAAACCAAGCTCCAAGCATACGTGATTTTGGCCCACTAAAGGAGTTATATGACCTTGGGGACATATTAAAGTCTAGTACAATGCCCAATGGCATGGTAATATTAAGATTCATAGAGGAATTAAAATATTATAAAGTAATAAAAAAACATGGCAATCATGGAAAAATATAGAATAAAGTTCAAGATTGCAATCAAGACACCAAGAGAAATAGTTTTGCAAACCATAGTGTTGTAAACTTGAAGAGAAAGTCTATTTAAAATTTTATAGCTAAAAGAAGGACATATTTAAGATAAAAGCAAGTGAAAAAAATAGATGAAAACATCATGAAAGGTTTTGATAAGGAGAAGAATAAAACTTAGAAAAATACAAACGAAGAAAACATAAGAAAACATTATGGATTTATTGCAAAGCTCCATTTGACAAACCAAGTCACCCAATAAGTTGCAAAGTGGATTGTGGGATTAAGGTTAAAGGAATTCACCTTGAGTTTCATTTTGGAAATCCGAAATGAAATCCCATTTGTAATCCCCTTGCAAAATCTCAAATCAAATCCCATCTATAACCTTTTTAGATTCATAATCTTGCCATTATTCAAAGTTGAAATGACCATCCCCATTGCCCTCAATAAATCCACAAGCACATAAATTATAATACAATGTTCATAACTGTAACTTGTAAGTTTCACAAAACTTCAACAAAACAAATAGAATAACTACAACTTAGGAATGGTCATTTTAGTTTTCAAGCACAACAAAGTGTCGGGTACACTCATTGCATTTTACATAATTGACAGTAACTAGACAACATGCATGAAGAAGAAAGTTTAGGCAATTTCAACTACAAGAGGAATAAATCATATCAGTCTTTACTAAAAGAGCTAGACACCAATATGATGAAAATGTTGCACTTTAGGGTGTTGTTGTTGGCGATGGTGGCAACATTGCGAGAGCAGACTAGCTTCTTGAGACATAGTTCCCAACTACTAAAGGTGATTAGGTTAAGGCCTTCTACAATGAAACCATATTCACTTTTAAAGTGAATGTCTAAAACCAAATCTAGTTTAAAACCCAAACCTAAGGGCTGATTTTGGTTTTAGAAATCAAACCCAGTCTTGGTTTAGTTTTTACTAACTAGTACTAAAACTGATGGTTCTACCTAGCCAAATTAAGCAATGACCTAACACTATTATTTAGTGTGTACATATTTGCAAAACTTGACTAGTTGAAATAATTAATAAAAAAGTTTTACATTTTTAAAAGCTAATTTTCCATTCCTCAAAATTGATTTAATAACAATAGGGGTTTTTATGAATTGCACCCCTTATGAGCCCTTGATATATGCCATGCAAAATTTTCACTTGGTTGAATTTTTGGATGCTAAAAGAGAAAACTAATAATTAATCCATTTTTATTTTGGTTAATTATCATTTTTTTCTTGCTAAAATCCTATATAAGAATTCCATAAATTGTTTTACTTGCTTCTTTTTTTTTTGCAATTATTACTTTTTTTGCAATTCCATTAATTTGAACTTATCCATAATGTGCAAGATTATGGACAAGAACCTCCATCTTTGAGATTTGTTATTTTTTGGTAAAATTGTATCCATTTTCATTTGCTTCTAAAATGGATATGTATTTATTCATTATGATTTAAGGAAAGAACAAGCATCGTTGAAGTCAACTAGCCTGATCGGTGATAAATATGTTTGTGATTGGTGATAAATGTGAATTAAGCTTACATGAATAAATACAAGTATTCCCTTTCTTCAAATATGTAAACAAGAGTGATTCAATGAAGACTTAGTTTAAGTATTTTCATTAAGACTTTTATGATCAAGAATATAAGTAGCTATGTAATGCAACAAACCCATGAAATGCTCTAGATATTCAAGTGTTCAAGGGGAGGCTTATATGGAGTTGTTGAATAATCCTTAGAAAGTGAAAGTTTCAAAGGAGAAAGGCTCATAAGCATTACATCTGTCACCAAAAGCCACAAACATTGTTTAGACATCATATGTGCATGAAAAAAAACTCAATATTTGTTCATTAATTTTCCGATTTTAAATTAAAATGTTTCTTACATGAAGTTGTATCGCCATTTGAACTAAAACAACACAAATTCCATAATTACATGTTTTCATTTACAAAACTAGATAAAAACCCAGCTAGAATATGAACCTATCAATGTGTGTGTGTGCACTTTTTCCCCGATTCCCCCATAAGCTGGTATTGTCAAATTTAGCTATGAAAAAAATTTGAAAGGAAAACATTTAAACATCCTTGTATATTTTTGGCAACCTACTTGAAGTTGGTATAGAAGTTAGGTGAATTTTAAAAGATTTTTTGAATATATATATATATATATATATATTTCCTAAATTTCACAATAGTGCAAAGTTTTACACCAAAAAGAAAGTTTGAAGCCTACTATTCATATTGTCCATTCCACATTAGTTAACTTTTCTGACAAAAGAATAGCAACCATGACAAACATAATCACAAAATAGCTAGCTAATATTCCCATAATACCATTATTTTTCTCTTGCACATTTAATTTCAGGGTCCTTCTTCATTCTAGCCTTCCATGTTTGAAATACAAAAGCCACTTTAAACAAATTTCCCCTTCATGTTGCCTATCTTGGAAGCCATGCCCATGTTAGAAAAAAGCACAGAAAATGAGGAAAATCTCAGAAGAGACACCCCTAAACCTTGAAAACCCATTACCAAAAACCCTAAACAAATGTTGCAAATGTGGCACCATGGAAGGCAAATGTACCCCAAACCCTATGGAGGCTACTACTAGCATTGGAAGGCCAAACCAAATGTGTTTTGGCTATTCTTGGAAGTGCTTTGTGAGCTAACTAGTATTAGTTAGTTCTATGTCTGAAAATAAGCCCCAAAAAGGGGCAGAGATATAAAGCAGTAAGGAAGTTGCAACTGCAAATTTGAATAGCATTCATCAGCTCTTGCATATCTTTTGCTTTCAGCTTTTGCATTACCTGCACTACCGACCACTCTGTCAGCCCTTGGTTAAGGCAATACCACCACTAAACTAGGTGTTTACCACATCAGGCTAGTAGGACAAATTTGTTCCTTATACTTCTAGACCAATATATATTTATCATCCAACAAACCATAACAAAAAGCACAGCCACAATGAACCATTACCCACTAGTATACCATCCACTAGATGCCCATTCTTACTCATTTGTGGATCAACCTCAACTCAGCTAAATATTTGGTTTCACTTTAGTAACCAATTTTCTGTAGGAAATAGGTCTCATACATAATAAGTAGGTAGGTAGGAAAATAAGGTAACTACTAGCTAAGTAAATGGTTTTTACATATGTAAAGGCTGTTTTTACTACCTATCTACTAACAACCTGCTTGTGGGTTGTTAGTAGGTAGGTTTTTTTAAAAAGAAAGTAACTGAGCTAACCACCATGATTAGCTGGGGAATTGAAAGCCAACAGAAAACTGTTTCCTGACCACTTACCTTCATTGATTCATCATCCTTCATTGGTGCACTGGTGGGTGCTGGTTCACTGTGGCCGATATCCTGCATGAATAGAACTTGGGTAATGAGAACTTGGTGTTTTTTTTTGTTTGTAAGGAATTGTTTTTTGATGTAGGCAAAGTGGCAATCATCCTAAGAAGGAATATTTAGCCAAATCTGGGTATACACTAGATATATGCACAAATGTTTAATCATCCTTCTATATTCTTGGCTATAAACTGAAAACCAAATCTAAATCTTGCATTATTTACGTTGCTTTTCCTAACTTCTGGCTATTGACCCCCCCCCCCACAATCACTTCATTTTTTGAATTTTGAATTCCTAATTATTTTTGGCAAAATTTCACCAATGAACTAAAAGGCTGCTTGGGTTTTTCCCCCTTCTTTCTAGAGGAAAAAAGCATTGAAAAAAAAAGCATTTTTTTGTGAATTATTTTCTAGGCAAGTGAAAGGCTTAATCACAAATCTCAGTGTTTTCTTGTAAGGTTCATTTTCACAACTTGGCAACAAAAAAAATCTAGGGCAACTCATACAAATAGTTTTCGACAATTTTTTTTTTTTCGAATTTGCCATGTTTTGAGTTTAGATACTAGGGCCCGGCAAGATGCAAAAATATAACATGTTTCTTAAATTATTTTTCTATTTTCTTTTGTGAAATGTTAAAACCAAATTTGGCTAATTTCTCTTGTGGATGATTGCCAGTGTGGCTGGCTTCATCACAAACTTGAAACAAAAAAAAAAGAAGCGCCCAATGCCAAGAATATATCACATTTCAAATCGAAGCTAGAGTTGAACAAAAGTGGGTTTTGTGTTACAATGTTCTAGGCTGAAGCAAAGTGATCCCCAAGAATCATGATCAAATCCAAGTTACAGTTGAACAAAGAGCATATATTGGGATGCAAATCCTGCCATAAAAAATTGCTTAATTAAGTACTGGCAGGAGGGAATCAATAGAAGTTAGTTACCGTGGATAAGACACCCACTCCTCCTACTTGCCTGTAAACAGATCAGGCTGCGCAGAGCAATCATGTTGCACTCATTGCATAGTTGTGTAACTTGTCATACTTTCTCCCAATTTAACTTAATCAGGTGCAAAATGGCAAAGAATTCCACTGACAAGTTAACAGACCCAAACATATACACACAATCTTCTTCAAAGCCTCAAACAAACAAACAAACGAGGTGAAACACGATGGAAAACATTGTACGTCAAAACCATTGATCCAATGAAACCTCCTGCATCAAAACCATAGAATATCTCCAATGTAAACGTTGTACGATCAAAACCATAGGTCCAAATTGCTGACCTGAAACTATCTTCATTCGTCTTCAACACATGTAATATCATGAGTTCCTTTCTATTGCTTCCAAAACCAAACGAAAATTTGTACAATGGAACAATAACATACAAAAATGCCAAACAGGTTCATGAGTTCTGATAACAACTGAGTTGCACGTGTCATGAAGCTTTTCATCACTCAAAGGGGACACAATCCCACACGAAAACAAAAATAAAAAGCCTGTCCACAGTGATCGTGGGAGAAACTGAAGGGATGGAAGACGGGTGGGTAGCTATTATTAAATCATAATTTGTGACAACATCACCTGAAGTTGCCTGTCATGAGTAGTAAGGTGTTGTGTTCAACATGGATGGATAACTGGGAAAGGAACTAGAAGACGGCTCATAGTAAGAGAGAAAGTGTTGGGGTGTGTGGTGGAAGAGTAAATGGGTGGGAATCTCATGATGTGTGAGGAGAGCAAGCAACAAATGGAAGGAAAAAAAGGAAGTGGTTGTTGTAGACAAAAATATTAAAAAATTCTTCAAGTGTGCCAAAGTTTCATGGGGCGTCTTTAATGCCTGCCCATTGTACATGTGTGTGCCTCTGTCCTTTGTTTTCCTTCAAACAAAATTGTGGATGCAAAGACCAAGAAAGGTCCCCATTGCACCGTGGACTTCAAAGGACTCTTGAATTTTCATGTATTAGATGCACATAACTCTAGCATTTGCATAAAACAACATATGTTCTTTGGCTATGTATAATTGTAAAAAATTGGAAAACCCAAGTCTGTTATTTGGTTTTCCTAGGAAGAAGAAAAAAACAAGCACACACACCTCTTGGACTTGTAGCCAAAAAAAGATTCAGGGGTCATATGTTCACCATTAAACAACACTTGACCCAAATGTCTGAACTCCGGTTTTTTCTAATATACAATGTAGATGAACATATAGTGTAGTTAAATCTTGTTGAGCTTACATAGCATAAGTTTTGTGACAAAACAATTTATCAATATAATTCTAGATCGATGAAGTAATTGGTTGTTTACAATTATGCAGCACTGTCATTTTTAGATTGTTAATGTCACAATCTAGCTTGGTCCTTCCCTCATAATCTTGCAAATTGCATGTTAAATTTGGAAGAGGCAAGCTTGGTCCTTCCCTCATAATCTTGCAAATTGCATGTTGAATTTGGAATGGGCAAATTCTTCATATGCCATTTGATCAGCTTAACCTACATGTACTCAACACATTCTACAATATTTGTAGTATCATCATTAGAAATATTTGACCTAGATTGAACATTGTTTGACATCTGCCCATAATCTGACCACAAAATCACCGTGGCCTTCTTACTTCATCATGCAACCCCTTGTGATCATTATTGGCAGAATAGACTTCACCAATTGTAAACAACTAAAATTAATCTCAACCTTCCACAAGGCATAGGTTTTTAATATCAGAGTTATCCAAATGTCATACCATGTCAACCCTTACTTTCACACTCTCTTGTCCCCTGATTTCTTTCTTCATGCCAAGTTTGCTATCCTCAAAGTCTTAATAAGTGAAGACCAAATGCAAAAACTCAACAAGGGATTCAAAAACAAGAACCATTGTTTTTCAAGTGTGGGCCACTCAACTGAAGTTTAGGCTATATACACTTTTAAGTTGTAGACTTGTAAGGTTGTATACTTCGAGTTTTAAGGTTTAGGTTTTAAGATTTAATGTTTATTTTTTAGGGTTGGTGTTTTTAGGATTAGGTTTTAAGTTTTACCTTTTAAGATTAGGGTTTAAAGTTTTATCTTTTAAGGTTATGGTTTAAAAGTTTCTAGGGTTTTAGGTTTTGGTTTTTTAGGGTTTAATTTTTGGGGTTTAGCTTTTTAAATTGGGGTCTAAGGTATTTTTAAGTTCATGTTTTAAAGGTTTGGTGGTAAAGTTCATTCTTATGGTCATATAAAATGTTGAGATGAAAATCTTCTTTAAAAACATACGTAAAATTCATATTTTGAATATTTTTTAGAAAATCCAAGATATATGGAATAAGAAATTTTATCATGTGAAGGATAGGAAGATGGGAACTACTTCTAGACGTAAACCATGGTGCAATTCGGACCTACAATAAGAATGCAAGGTTTAAAGTACAAATAAAGTGGGGATTGGTAAGCTTAAGAGAAAATGTACTAGATGTTTCATGAAGAGGTTCAATTCAACAAAACCAATATTTACACATTTGTTGTAAGTTGCAATTTTGTTCATTATCTTCCTACATTGGATATGCATGGACTTCACATAAGGTCATTAGATAACATCTTGACCCAATTACACAAGAATGGGTGGGGGATTTCTAGCTATAAGTCCAAAACTATCTTAACCTTTGTTTTAAGCTCCTCTTCTAATATAATTATTAGATTTCTAATTAACTTCAAGTTGTTTATTTTCACTTTGTTATTTATTTCACCATTGATGTCCATATTGCCTATTGGGAACTTATCATAGACATCATAAGTAGAGGACAAACAAGTTACCATGCTTCCCATGTTCTTGAATTACACCATCAGCATCTCATTCTTGATCATGATCATGGGCTTCTCACCTAAAGCTTACCTCTCATTTGGAATAGTCATCAAGTCTAAGGGTTAGAAGCAATAGTGACAATGTGAAGTCCATCTAAATCAAACAAACTATTAGAACTAGGCATAGGATATGGGGTGAAGGACACATGTATGTGTTCAATGAAATTTTGCCACCTTTACAACATGTTTCTTGTGGTGTGTCCATATGTGACTTTCAAACATTTAACTATTTTGTAACATTACATAGTTGCCCTATTAGATCCCTCTTTATTTGAATTGCCCCTCTTCAACTCCTTTAGGGTGTCATGCATGTGATCCTTCCTTTGCAAATTGTGATTTAGTGTAAAACTTTTGGTTATCTTTGTAGATTATTTTTCACACTACAACCAAAATCAATTAGATCGTTTGTTTCAAGTGTCAATGTTGTAGGTGGCAAATTGTATGTTATATGGAATTATCAATGTGTTAAGTTGTAGAACCACCACAATTTGTCAAGGCACCTTCTTTCTATGGGTTTGTTTTCCTTTGTGCAAAACAACAAATTGTAATTGTTGAATTTGTGACATGAATTCATCAACTTCTAAAAAGCTTGCCATTCCTTTAAAAAAAAACCCCACACAAACACAACATTCACATTTAGACATAAACAAGCAATTAAAATAATCCCTGGATTTTCAAATCATTGTTCACCAAAATTGTTTTTGGATTTCCAAATCACACACATTAAATTTCATAGCTACAAAACCAAAATGTATCATCAATGGGTTTTGACAATGAAAATCACACCCACAAAACTTGATGACGTCAAATTGAACCCCCAATGAAATTGTTGACTTGTTGAAAGGTTTTGAAAAACAAAATCACACTCGTAGAACAAAATGAGGTCAAATTGGAACCAACAAATGGTAAGGCATACTCATATAAAAGAGTTTTGAAAATCAAAATCACACCTGGGTGTTAGTTTGTTTAAGTGGCTAAAAAATGATAAATTATTTGGTGGTTTGTATTTTGGAATTCCCGTGGGTTGGTTGTAAAATGGTTTTAAAATGGAGGCCAAATTGGGAAAGAAGTAATGTTAGTGCAATCCACATAAATTGTATTTTATATAGTCATCAAATGGGGGGAAAAATACATAGACAATTCAAGACCATAGACACATGGTGCCACTTATTGTCTAGTAGGTATTCCATAGTATTCATCACAAAATTAAGAAAATATCACACAAAAGCTAACAAATTGGTCATTATGTGATTCAATCATTATAATTTTCATTCAAAAACTTTATAGGACATGAATGCAAATCAATTTGAACATACATGGGTAGGTCAATGCCATAATTTTTTTAAAGTGGTATTTTAAAAAATGGAATATGTTTTTTAAATTTGTCCATTTCCACACATCTTAATGTTCATAATTCTATTGAGGCCAATTCAATTACCAAAAGATTCACATAGGTGTTACTTATCAATACCTTGATTTGTACATAAATATTTTTGGAATTTAAGAAGATATCATGTGAAGAACAACACACATACAATTTTGGACAAACAAAATTTTTGCATAAAATATTATTGAAATACCATGCATAATTATTCACATGCATTTCATCTTTTGGAATATTATGTATTTTTTATGCTTTAAAATATTTTTAATTCAAATCAATTTTATATTTAATTGGAATTATTCCTATGTATTTTCCACCCAAAACATTATAGGAAGTTACATTGGACAATATTTTTAACTCGTTCTAACAAATTGACACTCACCCATCAAACTTAATGAGATCCATTGAACCACCCAAATGGCAAGGCATACTTATATAAGGGTTTGAAAAACTAATGACACCAATTGAACTAATGAAGTCAAATTAGACCCCCAAATGGTAACACATACTTGTAAGAGGGTTTTAAAAATCAAAATCACACTCACAAAACCTTAAAAAATCAAATTAGATCCTTAAATGGCAACAGATTCATAACAAATCAAATGAAAATCATTAGAGCCCCCCCCCCCCAAAAGGATTTTGAAGATTGAAAGGATAACAACAGAGTATAAAAAAAATTTGAAAATCACCAAAAGAATTATAAACCTCCCCCATTAAAGTTTTTGGGGTTGAAAATACAACAACTTAAAAAAATTAAATGGAGATTGTTAAATTTCAAAACCCCTTACGGATTTTCAAAGTTGAAATCCTACTTGCAAATTCAAAACAAATCAAACCAATCTTTCTAGTAAGGCTTGTGCCTCTCTTCAAGCAGATAGGTGTTCCAATGGCACCTTCCTTAAAATCATTGTTGGCACAAAATCTTTAGAAAAATCCATTCTTCTTACATCCATTCAAAGCTCCTTTGCAATTTTCTAGACCTCTTTCCTCTACAACTCTCTACACCTCTTTTAGTAACTAACTTTTTTTTTAATGCACAAGTGAACTAGTCTCACCATCATTTGCAAAAACATTAAAGCAATAACATATGACATTGAGGATAGATTCTTTTTTTTATTGTATGTTGTTAAGTTAAATAAAAATTTCAACTTTATGTGAACTACAACCCTTAGCCAAATAATGTAGCCTAAGGCCAACTTCCACATTGATAAGACAAAATAATTTTTTGGGAAAAATGTTTTTTTTAAATAAATTGAAACTATAAATTTTCATGATTTAATTTGATATTGGTATTTGAGGAATGAAACTATATAGATTGTAGCCTTTGATAATTATGTTATTTTTCACCCCTTAATTTCATATTTTCATGAAAATTCATTTCATTATTTTATAGATTATATATGATGAAATTGACCTTAAGGTAAAACATGTAATTCACAAGGTGTTAACACATCCTAACCTTATTTGCCTTGGGTTTTGGTAGAATGCTTCAATTTGAAAGGTTCTCATCCATCAATATATTTTGTGTGGAAGATAACATGTTTGGTGTAAATAAACAACAATGACACATAATGATCTTCATCAAAAGGGGTAGCATTAAATCAAATATGGGTGCATAACATGACCTTCACATCATGTGAGAAATTTAACCTTCTAGTTTGTAGAACCACAAGAATGACAAATGTAATGGGCTAGCCACATTTCAATTTGTGAAATTGGCTAAGGAAAATATACTCCATTCTTGAAATTTCTAGTTATAACTTTAGGAGCATAAGAAACTAAGCTTACTAATTCACATGGTTAGCCTGACATTGGAGTTCCATGTGTGGATACAAAATCCTCATTGAATTTTCACAAGAAACCACCATGAACCTCAACGAACATAGAAGATAAACTTGTGACCAACATTCTATGATATGGAAATAGATGCACAAATAGAAAACATGGTAGAGATTGAAGATAGTCACTATGAAAACTACATAAATGTAAGATAAAACCACAAGCATTGATTTTTTTATTGGTGGATTTTCGCCAAATTTCAACCTCAAAAATATTATTCCAACCTATGTAAAGGAATTTTCATGACAAAAATGGCCCAAATTGCCAAATTCCATGAAAAAAAAATTCAAATCGTCAAAAAAAAATAATACAGAAAGATCATTTCGAATAAAAATTTGTATATGGTGTATTACCAAATTTAGTTATTTTAAAATAGTTGATTGCCACTATGGCTACATCACAAAATTGACAAGAAAAAACACTCAATACAATTACAAATAAGAAGGGGAAGGGAATAAGAATGTAAGATAGGGTTTAAGGATCCATGAACAACTTCATGATTGCTTAAGTTGATCTTGATCCTTTGACTAGGAAAATTTACTACCACGTTGGCTTAATGTTGTTATTGAAGCTATGAATATTTTGCATGGACACGTCAACTTTAGCCACTAATCCATAGCCGTAGCATGACACATGAATTAAGGTTGTGTTTGCCTCTATAATACTTGTCACATGAATAAAAAATGGCAAAAAAAAAGAGAAAGTGAGGACTATTCATAATTGCCCATGCAATAAAAATAGTTCAAATTGGTACTTTGGATGAAGAATCACATATGATGCATTCTAAATTCATGTTTTCCAAATTATGCAACACATGATGTGTGTGTAGAATGTGATTTAAAAATGTATTATATAAGTCTTGTTGTCATGGTTAGACAAACATTTGGGGTGAGTTAAAGGTTGGGTCCAAAAAGGGTTGTATTATTCAAGAAAGTGGTAGCAAGGGTGGTAGCTCAAGTTCCCAAGCTTGAGAACAATTTAACTCCCCCATATGACCTACACTTTTTCAACATAAAAAACTAACATAGTTTGTAGTTGCCACTCTAGAGGTGCCTTATGGATTTGTAAAGTGTCTTGGAAGCAAAAAGAAAGATTATGGTTTGTAGTGTGATTGCAATTACAAAAAAAAAATTAGGTCAGGGTTTTATGTTTTAGGAGGTTAGTAAACCAAACTTTGCATATTGAAACAAGGAACATGCAATGAGTCAGTTCAATAAAGCTCCTATTCCTTCCTCTTTGCCAACTCCCTTATTCAATAAGTAATGTGATCCATATTGACTAGTTGGGGGTTGCTTTTCAAGTTCACAATTTTTTATTTGCAATGCACCTCTTTGATTGACAAATCACAAAAAAAAATCTTGAAACTTTGGAGCCTTTCAATACAAATAGTCATTCCAAATGTCAAAATCCCATTTTTTAGCCTCCTATGTACATTCCAAGAAGACAATGCGTAATCAAATCATATGGGAGAAGGTGAGGTTATTGGGAACCCGTTGAGAACTTGATGGGAACACATTGGGAACAACAAGGTAAAATTCAACACATAGGCACCCATTAACCTAGGCCAAAAATGGTGAGGCAACACAATCCAGAATAGAAATTCCATGTATTAAAAAAAAACACTTCCATGTATCAATGAGGTGAACCAACATGCACCTAGATAGGTCTAATTTCTTTTTTTCCAAAGGTGGGTTTGGAGAAAATTTTGAATTTTTGATATTTTCAATGTGTTCCATATTGTTTTCAAATAATTCCCATCAAGTTCCCAATGTTGTTTCCCAAATTTGTCCACAATTGTTGGACCTTTTATGTTATTTTCCTTTGTCCATAGTTCTACTCTATAAACTATAAAAGGTAGGCCAAAAGCAAAAATAACAGTTATTCCATTTTGGCCTTTTTGGAATGTTCATAAAAATGGTGGCCAATATTTCACCACTTACAAAAAAACACACACACATATATAGGTATACATAAATACAAAACTATTTTCATTCAAATAACAATATTCACAAAAGGAAATGAAAAAATGATAAAAAAAACTAATTGAACAAGCACCTCATCTAGGAATGATGCCCTTTATAGTAAGTTCAAGCTTCAAACTAAAGTCTTCCCTTACTAGATATAGAACTTATCATCTATATGCATGCACTTCAAAACATGCCCATTCATCATATGCACACATAATATTTCAAATGTCACTTACACATTGAAATTTGGGTCATGTCTCATACAAAATTTTATGCCCAAGTCCTATACCAATGTGTAGTTAGTATTTACTACTAATGTTGGATTGTTCTCACTTTTAAAAGAGAATTGTGAGTTATAAAATTTGAGAATGGTTTATGAGAATTGACCTAAGTTTTTTTTATAAATAGTTTGGGGCAATTGAGAATTAACTAGAGTAGTATGATTTGTTTTATTCATAATAAGCTGATTCTCAAAGGTGCTAATTTTTCACAAATTTAATAACATTTGGTTTTCTTGTCTAGTCCTCACAACCTAAATATCAAACTTCATTAATTAAAAGAAAATATTTTACACCTCAAATTAGGAAATTGAAAAGTAGAAATAAATTAGAAAGTGATAAAAAAAAATTTACAACATTTTCTTAGTCCAAAATTTTATATTTTCACAACTTTATCCTTTTCAAAAGCTCCTTCAAACTCTTCTAAGTATGCATATATCCCAATGGATTTTATTAAACTAGAATGGGATTTACAACCAATCCTAAGGTCATTGGGCCAATTTTTGTTCAAAAACTCAAATTGTTTAAATTGTCTGATTGTAAATGACATTTCCTTAGATTAACATGTATTTTAATTAAAAAAAGGCCCTATTTGTTTCAATTTGTGATTCAACAATCTTTAGTATTTCATAGGCAAAATTTGCAACAATAGGAAACATAGTTGCATGCTTCTTTAACCCTTGGAAAAGACATTTGATATCTTTGCCATTCATTTGAAACCGCTTGAAAATCAACAATGCTCTTTTGACAAGCTTTTTTTGTTGGCTCACTTGTCATCTTTTCACGTATTGTAAGAAATAATACATCTGAGTCATGGTTTAAGGGCATTTAACAACAACTTCGTTATTATCATTTACAGAATAAAATGATCAACACAATGCATGCCTATATAGGACTTCCATTTATTTATTTGAAAATGCAATTTTTTCAAAATTTCTTTCATTATTTTCTCTTGTTAACCTATTTTTGTAAGCTTTCAAGATCTTCAAATCATTCTTGCATTGCCTCTTTTCCATTACAATATCATTCATGAATATTTCACATCCATTATCATTTAGTTTGTTTTTCTTTTGACATGATTGTTCCATTTTCAATTTTCACAAGAGAACCTTGCTCAAATAGTGGATAGAAAAATCAAACAACTTTAGGATCTATCAAAATATTGCCAAAATCCAAATGTGCAAGCATTTACAAAATCATCTATTCACATTTTTCTCCTTTCACAATAGTGCAAACACATGCAAAAAAATAAATTTATGAAATGGGAATGTATAAAAATGTTGAAAGAAAGTTCCTACATAAAAAAAACAAACATGTATTAAAATTTTTTTCAAAAAAATAGGAGAAAAAAACTTAATAGATTTAAGAAACAAAAAATAGAATAACAAAAAGAAACCTAGAACCCAAAAAAAAAAAAAACAACAAAAGAATAAAAGTGAAATAAACTAGAACAAAAGAAAGATAAACAAGAAAAAAAACTAAAAAAACTTACCTAGAGGAAGTTTATTGCTTGTGAGCTTTGATCTTTGCACCTATAAATTGCACGTGGCAAAATAAGGGAAAGTGCTAACACGAGACACATAACAATGATGATAGAAAAGGAAGGAACAATAGTGATGGACCATGAAGGTGTTGAGGCTAAGCATGGTACCTAAAAGGTAGTGTTAGTAACAATTGAAGACAAAGAATAATATAGAAGGAATAGTGGGACAACAAAGTAATAACATAAAATGTAATAACATAAATAAGCATGAAAGAATAATGACACAAAGGAATAGCAATACAACAATGGAGTAATAACACAATGGAATAACAACACAAAGAAGGACCAATAACAACAAAATAACAAAAGAGCAATTAAAAAGAACCTTCAAACAAAACCAAAAGAAAAATTATTACAAGAAATAAGAACCATAGGCAAAACTTTTCAATGTAAATTCAATGGAAAAAAGGATTGAAGAAAGTGAGCCCAAAGAAATGAGGCTTTTTATATGTGGGGGACAAACAATCAACAATCATTGTAACAAAAATTCAAAACCCTAATCTAACTGTCACACTTTACACCTTGAACAACTTTTTACTCAAATCCCTTTTATAACTTTGTAACCTATAGGTTGAATGCATGGTTGAATGGCTCATTTTTGGGAGATAAAAACTCCATAAAACTCCATAACAAGTTTTTAATAAGTGATCACATGGATATGGTTGTTAATTTGTAAAATTCCAATATTGTAATCTTTCACTATCAAATGTTTGCCCACTTATTAAACCTCTTAAATTTAGGTCAAAACCTATATTAAAAGTTGTTGATCTCATTTGTCATGGTGGATGTCATTGGGAAATCTTATAAAAAAAAACCTATAAAATTCATATGAATGAAGGACAATGTAAACATTTTAAGAACATGTTCATTAGGTGAAAGTTTTTGAAAAACACACAAAAACTCCATTTCAAAAAGACTTATGACAATTAGTTCCAAGTCCAATTTTGACCTTTCAAAAGTTCATAATTACCATTTGGTGAAGGTTTTAAAGAAAAATATTTCACATCTAATTTTATTATTTCATTTTTCAAGGCATAATTAATTGCTATAAATAATTTAGAATGAAATTTAATATGAATTCTTTAGTTTATTAACAATCTAGTTAATTGACTAGTTCATATTTTTGAATTTCAAAAGTCCACTATTGATAATGAATACATTTTTAAAAATATATAGTTTTGCAAATGTGTTTATGATCATCAGGTTAATGTATTATCAAATTTGAATTGACAAATTCAAAATTATTTTATTCATTACAAGCATTTAAACACAATGCACCCTACACAAATGACCATTGTGACACGAAAAGTGAACTACTCAACTAAGCATTCACCTTATAATGTAAATCCCTAAAAGAGAAATCCAATATGATTTTTTTCCATATGTGAACTGATGGGTCAATTTTCAGGGTGGGTATCACATAATGTGATGTCTAGTAATTTTCAATTTGAGAGAACCGAATTGAATTAGTTAGTTATTTGTGAGAGGGAAGGGGGATAATTGCGCAACATTGGTTACTAGTTACTACCTAGTCTTTTCCCTATGGGTAGAACTAACAAACAAACATAAGTTTGTTTCCCGAATGTGTGAGGGAAAGGAAAAGACTTTATAGGTTTGAGAAAGTAGGCTATAGTGTGACTTAAAAGGAACTTGGTGGAGAAAAAGAAAAAAATGCAACATGTTGCCCTAATTTGATGCCTTATAGTTAGCTTCGATCATTAGCCATAAAGTTGATTGTGATTTGCTCCAACTAGTAGTTTTTTTGTTTGTTTAATATTATATGTGTAAACACCAACGTTCATGAAGGTTAAAGAAAGGTTGGCGTTTGGTCTATTTGTTTTGATGGTGAGCTTGCATGCTTCTCAACTTTGTTGCTTGCTCTTCATGGTGGAACAAGGTACTTGGGCACCAATTGACTTAAGGATTTTATTATGGTAGGAAACTTGCAAAGCTTTGGCTATAATGAACAAAGGATTGCTCATGGAAGAGGGAAGAAAGCTAAGTACTCTAGACCAGAATAATTGCTATTTTTGTTGTTGTGTTGTTTCTGAAGCACCAAGGAGACGAATGCTTTAGGTGCTAACTCTGGTCTCCAAGTTTGGATTGCATTGGAGATTTAAGGTTTTAGGTAGAACATTAGAGTAAGCTGATAGTGAATATGATGAAGAATTGAGGAGATTTTAGAGCTGTGTTTCATTGGCATATTTCTCAAGAGTAACTGTGCTTGAGACAACTAATTACTGAGAGTGAATTATTATGAGCCTTATTTGGAGTTGGAGATAGGAACTTCACTTGACCATTATTTGAAGTTGGGTAGATCTGGGAACTGTGGCTGGGAAACATGAGGGATTGAGCCGTCATTGGAGTTGGGAAGATCTGGGAATTGTGGGCTAGAAACATGAGGGATTGAGCTCTCATTCTTACCTTGTGCAAACTTCTAGGTTGTTGTGAGCCTGGGTTTCTGGTTGGAAATAGACTTAAGTGAGAAAGGGACTATTGAGGCTCAATGAAAGTGAATATGGAAAGTTCTAATTCACCCTAGAATTGTAGTATTAAATGTGTAATCTGTAGGTGGCAGACAGTGCAAAGGCTAATGCATTATCAGATGCAACAATTCTATTTTGTTGATAGGAGTTGTTAGTGCCTAGGTTGTGAGTGTAATCCATTCAGCATGATATAAACTGGAACCTTTCAGTTTTATATTCTTTTAGCTACAATAGAACATATTGGTATAAGAGAAAAGAGAATAATAATGGCATCATTGGGGGCTTTAAGAATGTTATAATATATGTATTCCTTTGTCTCCATATGTAAAAGAATTGCAGACACAAGAGCAAAAGGACAAGTGAATTATGAGAGTGTTTGTTGTAGGCTAACCTTGTTTCAAGAGCCCTCTAATTGACCCCCCTCCCCCCCTTCCCTCTCCCTCCTTCCTTCCCTCCCCCTCCTCCCCCAATTTATTACTAACCCTCTCGTTCCGTTTGTAACTGTAGTGTCAGGGAGGGATAAATAAGTGGGGATCATTTACCAAGATTGATATATAGGTATCTACTAACTAAGCCTTTAGTTTGCATGGGTGGTTTTTAAAAATAAAATAAAATAAAATATTTTTTGGGTTTGTTTTTTTGGTTGGACTTCTGTTGCCTCAAGAAGCGTTGGACTCAACAAAGACTTTCCTTTCCTGTCCATATTGATTCTGTTCTCATCCACCTGTGCTGGGGTGACCAGTGAAAAGATGTTTCTTGTCCACACACCATCCATCCATCCTGCATGGGTTCTGTGCTGGTAGGTGCTGGTTCACTCTGACCCTTGTAGTGAATCAACAACAACCAGCAGGCAAAATCAAGGATGGATGGATGGGTGGATGAACAGGACACATTTTTCCATTCAGAAAAGACCAGTTTCAGTTCCCTAGGTAACTGGTGGTTGGTCGGCTCAATTTCTGTTTATTTGCTTCCTAACTAACTCTTACCCATGTACTAACCATATGCATATGATATACTTACTTATTGGTCACCTGTTACCCTGCCTACCTACATACATACATACGAGATAGGTTCTTTGCTGGATAGGTTACCACGGTGAAAACCCGGTGTCAACAGAGTTGGGGTTCATCCATAACCAAATCATTCATAACTGGCTTCCAATAGATGGTGTGCTGGTATCTGTTGGTTCATTCGTTGTTGCAACGGAAATCATACTCCCATCATCAAAACACATTTTGGAAATGATTTGTTTAATTATCTCATCCGAGTCCCTTTCCCATAAGGGTTGGTGAGTGAGTGTAGGGTGTGTACAATGTGCATCCGTGCTGTGGCCTGGGGGAGGTTTGTCCAGTGCAGTTAGGGTTGATGCGCGGTGTTTCTTCATAACCCAATGACGTCTTTGAATCTTCATGTCTGACCCCTTCATAAACCCCCAATTGATCTTTCAGTTCCAAATTTTGGACATTGTGGAGGTTACAAAGTAATGTGAGAAATATTTTGCAAAGTGGGTTTGCCACATATTGCTTTGATAACAAGCTTTTAGAGGAAAAGGTGTCTCTTTGTTTTCTTTTTACAGGTATGGATTTGGTGATATATAATCCATCGCAACCCATCAATATAATTTTGTATATGCGCACATCTTCCATAAGGACATGAGAGTGCTTCCCATTCCATGGTAATAATAAAACCTTGATTTACTTTGAAATGCTCCAAATGAATTTGTATAGTTTTTCATTGTATCAAAACACTCGGATTGGACCCATTCAATCGTTTTAGATGTGCACTACTACATGTTCTTGGATATTGAATTTGGCACTCACTAGGGTTGAAATTTTTGAGAAATGTTGGGCATCAGAAGCCAAAAGATGAGTTGAAAAGAAAACTATTGGTTCCATGTAACTACAAACGTTCCATAAAAGTTTTTCATGTTCCAGCCAAAGATTCTTCAGGTGTCTTTTACTCTTTATGGGCCTTTTACCCATCAAATCCTATTGAACAATCTTGGGGACAATCTTGTAATTCACTGTTAGGACTAGTTTTTGGATGCTTTTCAGAAATTGTGGTTACTTCAAGATATGTAACCCTAATTCTCAAAAAATCAAAATAACCAGATCAGATATATAACCACAGTTCTCAAGAAATAAGAACTGATCAAATAACCTTCAATTAAACTGCCAACTATTCTCCATTTGTTTCATGAAGACCAATGGTTGTTTGAGATGGGTTTAAATAAGAACCAAGCTGGGAAGTTCTTTTGTTTCTGAATTTGTGAAAAACCACAACCCGAGGTTATTTACAAGTCAAGTAGCTGCCAAATACTGGTTAGGAGTTAGGACCAGTGTTGGGTGATCCTTACAATGAGGGATAGATACTTGTTGTTTATCAGCCCAGGCATATATGCCCATTGGTTCTCAAAAATTCAAATAACAAATTTTGTTGAACAACCATGGTTCTCTAAACTTAAAATAGCCAAATGTGGTAATGACCATGGTTCTTAAAAATTCATACAACCAATTCTGGTAAATGACCATAGTTCTCAGAAATATAAAAAAGAAAAAAAATTAAAACCAGCCAAAGAACTGTCAGTTCTTTGCCAGTTCTTTCATGAACTGTGTTGGTTTTAAAAAGGTTTTTGAAATATCGGGAACTGGTGGGTATTTGATTTTCTTCAAAGAACCAAAACCGACGATTCTTTCATTCTGGAAGATGAACTGATCATTCTTTAAAAAAATTCAAGTAACTGCCCAATGCTGGTTAGGACTTAGCACCTGATTTAAATGATCAAACATCCAGTTTGTTGGTTAAGGGTAGATTTTAGAGGATTTGAAATCTAATATCACTTTTGATGTCAGTCATTGTGGACTACCCACTTGTATGCTTTCTTAACAGCCAAGTTGTTATTGCACAGTTCCTGTGTTAGCTCTGGTGAAATAAAATAAGATCCCTCAAGAATTATGAGATGGAAACTGGCACTTAGCTTATATAATAATGTTTGCTGGGAAGAAAACAAGGCATAACCATACACAAAGTACACCTTACATCATCTCCAAACTCTTTTGTTCGTTTCATTGGAACAGGTGTGGTTCATTGGCACAAATGGTGAACTCATTTCCCAACTAATTGAATTTGAAGTTTAAAATTTTCAAAAAAAGTCAATCACTAATATTACTCAAAATTCAATGTCTTCTACACACCAGGTCTAAAAATTACAATATCTTTCCAAGAAGTCTTGCTCATTGAACACTTTCCCAACCATATCACATCCACACCCTAAATTTTTTAGAATTAAAAATTTATCTTATTGAATTTTCACATGACAAAATTGTTCAATAACTCTTGAAGCAAATGCCTAAACATTATGGAACTTCCTCGATGCACCCTTTACTCATTGAGAGTTTTCCAACAATAGCATGAGCGCGTAAGAGATGCCGTGATTCGAGAGATCTTAACATGACAAACAAAACAAACAAACAACCTTCCTTAATAGATAGATTTGTTAATATTGCAGATGATTCACTATTCATGTTTGACAGGAATTTGACAGATGTGGTTGGGGTAAAGGAAATATTCCTGTACATCTTACATGTACTTGGAGTTTTAAATGCGATTAACACCAGATTCATCCACACACGGTATGCGGGTCTCTACTTAGCATCTACTGGTGTGGGAGTGCTTCTTCGAATTGTCTTTCTTAAAAAAATCGCCAGTTTCAGGTATTTGAAAAATCAGAATAAAAAAACTGCCTGGTTTATGTATTTGAAAAAAAATTAGAATCAAATAACTGATTGGTTTGGTTATTTCAAAAACCTCAAAGAATTGTCAGGTTCATGAAAGAACCTGCAATTGTTTGACTTTTTATAAAAATAATTTATATGCACAGTTATATTCCATAATCAAGCATTTTCATTTTTTGATAATCAAGGTTATATATCAGAATTGTGTCTTTGAATTTTTGAGAACCTGATAAGAACCATCCTGATACCCAACAAGGCTTTGATGCAGTTTCTATCAACCTCCCCACATTGGTTGGTATCTACAACATTCAACATGGTGTGCAAGTTATTTCCTCATCACCACTCAAAACACAAAGTACTGGACAATGGAACATTTACATATGTTCAAATCTGGCAAAAGTTCAATCGCGCACAACCCAAAGCTCCCAATGTATTCACCATTTTTCCAATAGTAGAAACTTTAAGGTTGAATGACTCCGACCATATTTATGTTATGCCTACTTTGGGAATTTAGAAACTAGTACTTATGCTATAGTTCCATTTTGTAATATAGACATTGGAAAGGACAATTTGGATTGTTTGGGCCAATGAATTCGTGGGAGAACACAATCAAATCACATGCAGAATGACACCATATGTGAACATAGTGGTAGATTTTTGTCACATGGGGACAACAATGGAGACAACATGACTACTTGAACATCTTGGTGTATATGGGTTCCAATTGGCTCAATGTAGCTGGTGTTGGGCTTGAACTTCAGGGCTAAAGGGGTTTGTTGTCCACGGGAATGTGGTGTGTGATGTTAATTTGAGAGAATTGCCTAGTTGTAAACTTGACCCAATTCTCTTGATGATGGCCAGTTTGGCTAAATCAAACATTGGAAAAATAAAATAAAATACTGGAACGAGAGGCCACTAGGCAAGCTTTTAAAAGGGAAAATGAAAAATTATTAGATTTGAATGCTATGCTTAAAACAAACACCCACCCCCATTAAATCATTCCATCTCAATGATCATATGGACACCATGTTTAGCCTGCCTTAAGTAAAAGAGACTCAAGTTAATGACTTCACCCTGAATTCAAAAATCACTACTGCCTATAATCTTGGAGACTCTCATCAAGTTTATTGAATATACAACTCCAACTAATGACTTCCCCCTCCCATTACTATCAGGGATAGGTGGTTAGTAGTGTCAAATACCAAAGAGCATTGAAGCAGGGTTACTATAATATTTTTTTCTATCTTGTGAAACAATGCACAAAATTTTGTGAAATACTCTAAGTAACAAAGGTGAAATCTAGAATGCACAAATTGGGAAATTACTTAAGTTACTCTAAATAAGAATGGTGAAATGTGATAAAAAACATGAGTCTAAGATTCACCTAACTTGCACCTGAATTCTACTTTGATAATAATATTGTCTTTTGTATCTTACACTAAGATACACTAATTTCCTTTCCTTCAAAGTATAAGATACTCAATGTTAATAGACATCAAAGACTTTGGGGTTAATTGGTGCACTTTAACAGATAAAAGATTTAAATCAAAAATTTGAGGGGAGGACACAAATTGAGGTTTCACTCGGTTTATGTCTAAACTTCATTCAGCATCCTGTTTAAACACAAGCATCATCAGCATACTTAAGGTGATCAGTTCTTAAGTATGATTATGGGTCAAATCTAATCTCATTACACAAGGTTGATGCAGATCCAGCCTTTTTGTACCTTTTCCCTAGCTTTTAAAACTTTAGTTCATTCATGGAAAATGGCAGTAAAGTAATTACTTAAAGCATGTGAGGTGGAAATAGACACATGCATTCTAATGAGCATGAGAATCTTTTTTACCTTTATAGCTGCTTGCTTTCTAACTCCAGGTGATATAACAAGCAGCCCCCCCCCCCTTAGGTGAATAATTTGTTTTTCCCTGGTAGATCTTAAGGGCCTATTTAATTAGGGTTTGTGATCAAGCCCTTTTTCACAGTATGGTGGGCAATGTAATAATGTGGTAAAAAATTTCTGTCAGTTTGATGAAACGACCTACATATACTCATCTTCTTTGAATACATGCTTGGTGACAACAAAATGAACCCTAAACCCATCAATCAGCTTTCATTTTTTACTTCCACACCTCATCACCCATTTCAGACTCCATACAAGACACATAAATAAATTTCATTCAAACCCAACCCATGTCAATTTTACTCATATGTGCCCACCACCATCATGGATCATGGTATGCGCTGACCCTAGAATGCACTAAACTCCAAACATTTCTAAGCATCTAGAACAGTTTTTTTTTAAATTCAAAGTGTACATGACTAGCTTCTTAGATCACAAGGATGATGAGTCCACTACTTAATCCTAAAGTGCTTGGAAAAAGTTAGGCCTCCCTTTCTCAACTGTAGTGATTTCCAAAATCTGAAGTGATCGGATCCCAACAAATCATTGACTGTGTAGATACATAGGCAAGCGTAGAATGCACCAAGATTAGATTCTCTAGTCATGTATGCAAATGAGAAAATGTATTCTGCTATTGAATTCATGCAGAAATTGACATAAAAGACCGTAGAAAATTAATCAATGGGGTTTTAAAGTGATGGGTACCAAACTCTATTGATTTCCACCTAAAAACTTGGCATAATAAGAAGCACTAAACATCCATCACATGCAATGCCAAGGCCCTGGAAACTGTGGTTCACAGATTCTGATCTTGTCCAAGGGCCAGGAAAGCCTGGGAATGGACATTCACTTTCAGGTATAGTCTCAATGTGCCACCGAACACCTTCATGTTGCATGGAGAAGTGCTTGTTCAATGAGAAGCTTCATAGCAGCCTTAGGAAATTTAGTGCTTATGGTCCCCACTCTGGAGTGTCATTCTTTGGTCTATTTGGATCAAGAGGTGTTTCTTAGCTCTAGTTGACATGATGCTAAGCTTGGTAAAATAATGTGGGATGGGCTCCTGGACTATGGAAAACTCGAATGAATTGGCAAAATACTTTTCAGAAAGTCAAGCCACACCTTGACAAAGAGGCTAAGTTGCTCAAAGAATTTGACAGGGTTTGCTCTTTGAATGGTAGTCTGTGTCTCTGTGGATCTTGAGGGTACCCCCTGGTCTTCCTCCTCTGTGTACTTCAAGGTTCCTCTTTGCAATGGATTTGTCCGTTTGTTCCAAATAAAATAAAATAAAAAACCGTCACTCACAATCAATCCTAAACCAAAAACTGATGATGAAGGCCTCAATCCCAAAAATTCCATTACAAAAGCCCTGAACCCCTGAAAATCAATCACAAAAGCCTTAATCCCCAAAAAAACCAATTTACAAAAGCTTCAATCATTTAAAAACCAGCTTTTAAAAGTGCTTAAAAACTTATTATGAAAAGTGTTTTGAAAGTAAATAAAAGAGGGGAAGCCTGGGGGTGGGGTTAGTTTTGGGGTTAACCCACATTTTTTTAACCCCAAAAAAAAGAAGGTTTGAAACAGAGTGGGTTAAATAAGACCTAAGCCATAATTAAAAAGGGCTGAAACCCAAAGGGCTCCCCCACTCCCTCCCTTTCTTTCCCAACAACCCAAACCTCCCTTCCCGCACTCTTCTGATTCCTAATTATAGGAAGCACCAGCCTGGTACAGAAGCAAGGAGAGGACAAGGAGTCCCTTCGAATAATAAATAGGCGAGAATTTGAAGGTACGCATTAAAGGTACGTACTTACGCCTCCTAAAGTACGTCCCTTAAAAAGGCTCCCATTGGTCCTTAAGCCATTCACTACTTAGTGGTTTTCCCAAACCCCTACTTACTGCCCCCATCACTGCTGCTCACGTTGCTACTGCGCTTGCTTGCTGGCTCGCTCGCTCGCTGAGCAAGCCCTGAGCAACCGAGCACCCTGGCTGGCTTTGCAGCCTTCTGAGGCAGCTGCTGCTGAGAAGCACCGTTGCTGCAAGTGTGCACAACATCTATCTTCTTACATTGTTCAACACTTGGGTGGATTTGATTTTCCAAAGCAAACAAAGTTCGATAACTGAGTTCATGAATCTTTTTGTTGTTGTTGGAGAGCTGGCCTTGGGGTAAGAAAATCCAACCGCTTGATGATCGAATGAACGAGTTTCTCTAGTCTTGTTGTCGTTGTTGTCGTCGTCATGGGGTTGTGCGGGGAGAGTTTTTCTTTTGTAAGTAAGAAGTGGGAGACGAAGGTGGCAAGGCTTTGAGTTTTTTTTGTCAAGGGGTGTTTTTTGGGTTTTCTTTTAAGGGATTTGGAGTTTAGATTGGGTTTTGTGGATGCGAGGATGAGCTTGGGGGTTTTGGCAAGTTTTTTGAGTAGTTGTGATATATAGAAAAGGAAGGAGGAGGTGGTGGTGGTGGGGGAGAGGACGGGGAATTTACATCTTTGCTGTCATCTTCGGTGGCGGTGGAGATGGTGGCGAGAATTGATGCTTTTGCGCAGTTACAGCATTTGCCGAAGCAGGAGAGTACTGGTGTTCCGGTTTTGGGAGTGATGCAGGCGGCGGCGTCCAGCTGCGCACGCAGGAAGGTGGGAGTGGATCAGGCGAAGAAGAAGGGAAGGAAGAGTAGTCGTGAGCCGGGGAGGTATAGAGGAGTGAGGAGACGGCCGTGGGGCCGATACGCGGCTGAAATCAGGGATCCAAACACTAAAGAGAGGAAATGGCTTGGGACTTTCGACACTGCTGAGGATGCTGCGATGGCTTACGACTGGGCTGCGCGATCAATGCGGGGTTCCAAGGCTCGCACCAACTTCGTGTACCCAATGCACAACACTTGCAGTCTCATGCAGTCATCGGCCCCGGCGGCAACGTCCCAGAATTCTTCAAGAGGCCGAGCAAGTCCTCATGGAAATATTCGATTTCATCGTCAACAAGAACATCACCTAACAGCAGTTAATTTCTCTCCTGGCAACCTCTTGTTGGCACCGGCCACGAGCAAGCTTGCAGTAGGGAAAGCGGATTGGACAACATCATGTGGGTTGTTCAATGACTTGCAGCAGACTTCAGTTTCTCAAATTTCTGACTACGAAGCTGTGGAGAGATTGGCAGAAGCCATCAGTGACGTCCGAGTACCGGCGGCGGCGTCCTTGCAGCAGCAGCAGCAGCAGCAAATGGATCATCATCGAAGGTTTCAGGAACATCATGTGACGTCGATCATGAGGGAGGAGGTGAAACTGGAAAGTGCGCCAGTGGGGAGAAGGCTGCAATGGCTCCCCTCGGACTACGCATACGAATGCGCGATGGGGTTTGAATCTGTACCCCCGTGTGCTGCATCTAAGATCAGCAGCAGCTTGATGCCAGCAGCTCCATCTCTTCAGGTACGCGGGACCTTCGGTTTTTCCTCTACAATCTTCTGAGTTCAGCTGCTTTCCTTTGCTCCAGCTTTTATGTTTCGAGTCTAGAAGCAAGCAAGCATGGACTCTTGACATTTGGACATTCTCGTGGTGTCCAGGCGATCCCAAGCTTCCCAGGCGAGGATCCACCTGGAACTTGTGGGTTAGTCAGTCCGTCGTGCAATTCTACAATGACGTTCAGCAATGAGGCAGCTACAATCGGCCATCAAAGCTTGTTCAGCTCGACCGTGTCATTGTTCAACAATCAATTTCCGCAAGACTTGTCCAAGTACTGTGAAGTAGTCGAAGCGGGTATGCTTGCACAGGTCGTCGCTCAATCTGTGGATTTCAACCGATCATTCCTCAAAGCAACCACCGAAAAGCTTCCGCATGAGCAGCAGAAGGAGCAGCAAACACCGCCTACGCCTCCTAGAAAGTGTATGCTCTCGACACAAGTGTCCTACTCCGAAGATTCTACGCATGAGCACGCTGATTCCGATGTCTCCACGCAAGGCACCACGGGACTGTGCTCTCTCTCTTCGACGACGGAAGCTGAGGAGTCATATGCAACTGGTCCGAACGTCGGCGGCGCCGAGGTCTCTAGTCCTGCAGCTGCTGTGTGCAACAGTACTACTACTACCAGTGCCATGATGATCACGAGCCCGAGCCGAAATCCTGACAACCTGAACAGCATCCTTCCTGCAAGTCTGAATCCTACGGGACAACTTGCGAGTCAACAATCATCACGAGGAGAATGGCCGTCTTGGGTCGCTAAACCAGCAGAAGCAGCAATCCATGAGATACCGCAGCTGCAAACTTGCACACCAGCCGCTGCTGCTGCGTTCGCGAGCTGTTGGCAAGACTTGTGTGCACTTCCAGCCGTCTGGCGGATACCCCAAGACGAGAAACTAACGTTGGCAGATACCCCAAGATCAGAAACGGACGTACTTGGTTACCAAAAGCTGGATGATGACTGGCAAGCAGCTGAGTACGTGACGAGAGCAGCAGCGCCGGATCAACAACACTTCACGACTACTGGCTTGTTGGGAGACGTAGTTGGAGATCCCTTTGCTGCAAATTATTATGACATTCTTTCTATGGAGTCTCTAATCCCATTTCCAGAGCAGCATCAATACCCTTTGGATGCCACAGATTGTCAACTGTTTCCTTTGGACGATTGCCAATTTTCTATGGTTACACTTTGTCAACCTTTGCAGTTTTGATAGGAGCGGAATATCAACATTTGTGAATAATAATACTTCCTACATCCTTTTGTTAATTGCAGCAGCAGATCTTGCATAGTATTGTTTCTGCTGCAAGGGTGCTTGCTGTATTATTTTGAAGAAATTCTGGCTTGCCGACATGACTTTGTGAATTGTTGGGGGTTTTTTTTTTTGGCTTAACATATCTGAATCAGATGGTTTCATTGCATCTTCATCTTCTGTTTCTGTCTGCAGCAAGCCAGTGTTGATATCTCCCTGCATCTGGCCAAAAAAGGATTTGCTCCTAATTTCTTTTGCTTCCTTCTGTTATTGTGCAGTTAATGGCATTGTCCCTTATAATAATTCCAGTCTCTGCAACAGCTATCAAAACATCAAAAGTCTTAACATAATGACAATCTCCCCCCCCCTTGGCTTGTACTGCTAGTTGTCTTCTTTAGTCTTTCCTCTTGTTTTAGTGAATCAGAAGGTCTGTAAGTTGTACTCTTGGACGTATTGTGGTTATTTGGACACTCATTTCTTCCTTTGCCATCATCCATTAACTTACAAATCCTGAGGAGGTTCTGTTCACAACTTTATGCTTCTGATTTGATCTGCAAGTTTAAATGAGCATCTGGCAGCTTTGCCTGTCTCATCCACTATGCCAGAAATAGAAAAGAGGAGCTGTGGAGGAATTAAATGCTTCAAAGGAATTTGAAGAAATTCAATTATGAGAAATTTATCAGAAAATCAAATCTAGAAGCTGTTGATCTTAATGTTATACACCTTTGAAAATTCTGAAAATGCCATGAGGTTCATGATCTGTGTCTGCCTCAGATTTTGATTTGCTGAAATGTATTAGTCTGGCTAAACTCTCTATATGACTACCAAGCTGGGAGTGGGGAATCAACACTGCATAAGTGGAGGAGAAGGAAGTATCTGCCAACTTTTCATGAACACAAACATGACTACCAACACACGACTGCAAAAGATTTTGTTAGAATCAATCATAAATCAATGTAAGTTCTGTTCTGCAGGGCTACAAATCTATTGTCAGTATCCAATCAGTTTTCTGGGCATGTTGAATGCTGCAGGGACGGTTCAAACATATATGATCCTTGAAGATCCAAATCCATCATCTCAAATATTCTCAACGGCATGATCCTTGGACATTGAAATCCACCCCCACCCTCCTCTTGAATGCATCTATATGTTCTTGATAAGGTGATGCTTGAACACTGAATTCATCCTCTTAAATGGATCTATACTGAACTCGGATGGATCACCAGACTTGAGACTATGTGAATCAGATCAGATTTTGCACAACACCAGGAACCTGCAATCCAACAACAACATTAATCTCTTTCATCTTGTGCAAAACCTTCTACACCTCCCAAATTTGTGTCTGCTGCGTGGCAAGGAAATGGCTCATGTGCTTTGTAGGGTGTTGCTTACAGGATCATGCATAGTTTTTCCATTTGGCCCCACATTTTGAGGAATGTCCACCAGGTTTGTTTCCAATTGTTGCTGGTTTGAACTGATAGTATGATAAGGGGTAGAGCTATTATGCAGTGCATTGCAGCTTGTTACACAATGCTGAACATAGAAAAAACCTAAAAACACACTTTATCTCCTTTCAGCGTCAGAATCTTTGGAGTTAAAACACAACTTTGTTTTCTCACTTCTGAACCGTGTGAACTTCACACCCACAAAATAATCCAATTAAACCTTGTGTTAATCATCTTTAATGCAGTTCATTAGAAATGGTTTGCTTGGCAAATGTCTGAATAGTTTCTGCCCAAGAAGGATCAGAATAAAATGATATGCAAGTCATAGCAGCAAATCAAAATTCAGCAGAATTGAATGTGATAACACAGTTGAACATAATATATAACTTACCATTCTATAGTTTTATTTCAACAGTCTGCTGATGCTCTCAGATTATTGAAAATCAGACAAAGATGCATCAATGGTAAAAATATGCAAAAGCAAAAATTTCTGTATTACGGTTATTATATTGATGACAAATGCTTGTAATTCTTCAACCTAGAATCCTCAGCACATTGCAGGCAGGGCATAAACCTGGTGACTAACTACTGAAAGAAAGCAATTGATTAGTGGGGAAACTACACTTTAAATTAGAGTGATGCAGCAGCTTCCATTGAATCATCTGAATTATTTGTACAATGTCAACGATTAACAACAACACTCCCACACGTTGTGGAAAGAAGATGATCAATGGAAAGCCTCAAAAAACAGTTCCCCATTCTCATTGATTATCCCAGAATTCCAAACATGCATTGAAAATGCTATAATTGTCTGCTGTAAGAACCTTCCTCAGAAGTACATCAACAACTTGATCATTAGTTCCAATGTAGCTCATATGAACAAGCAAGCTGCCTCAGTGGAAAATCTCAGTGACATGATATCGAATATTGATATGCATCTTAGTACACTTGTGAAACTCTCAAGATTGAAAAACGGGATTAATTACACTTTGATTGTCTCCATAGATGTTAGTAGGATCTAACTTAGTGAAGCTAACACCATGAAGTAGACAAAAAAAGCCATACTAGCTCCTTGGCTGTCCATGGCCCAATGTACTCAGTTTTTATTCTCCAGCTAGTCTTACATTGCTATTTGTGATTTAACCAAGTAAGGCCTCCATCTACAGTAACAAGACAACCATTCCTTGACTTTCAGTCATGAAGATCTCCTACACAAACTTTGCATCAGCAGATGCTTTCAAAAGGTAATCCTAATCTCCTCTGGAATAACACAGCTGCTTCTAGTGTCCAGTTCCTTTGAGATTGTGACATGATGGATAATTGCATTTTGTAATGAACTAGTTTAGGTGTACTAGTAGAAAACGTTGCTACTGTTCCAATAACAAATTCCTGGTTCCAAGCGCTGCAAATATGACTGCAACATATGGGAATTTGGGTTTTTTGAATCACCTACTTGTAAGGGGACAATCACATCCATGGGTGTGGTCACACTGGATGATATTCTTCAAACTCACACTTCTTAAGAAAATGGAGAATAAGTTGTGCTTGATCAATGTGTATAGACTTCAAGTGCCAGTAGATCTGCCTAATTATATGTAGCCTTACATAGTAGTCAACTTTGAAGCTTTCCCTTTGGTCACTTCTAGAACAATCATGACATGATTGATGATGGATGACCTTATCCAATGTCATTGTATCTTTGCACCTTCCTAGTCCATCATTGATAAAATGGCCTGGATTTCTTAACATAAAGATTAGGATCAATAGATGTTCATGTCAACTTCTTCTTCGTAAAAATTCATTAAACTCAAAATGTCATTCTCCTGATGCTTACTTGATGCTCTTCAAGAGCCTAAGGAACAGATTGGTTTCTCCTTGTGTGGTGAAACCCTCTAGCTGTTCAATAGATCTCCATGGAGAGAAGCAATTTTCACTTCACTCTACGTCTTCTGCAGTTGCTAATGGATGTAAGATAGTTTGTATTCAATCAAACTTGGTCATTGAAGCAAATGTTTGGTCATAGTTCATTCAATAGATATGGGAACGTCCTTTTGCCACTATTTGATCTTCGAAACCATCACTGTCATTTTCAAGAGTTGATTGCAAGCCGAAGCTAAAGTGTGATAAATAGGTATAGGAGCATTTGAATTGTGATCACCATGAAAGAAACCCATCAAGATTTGGGCATATTTTCATCAATACATAATTTCCCAACAACGTTCTCATTATATTACAATATTATAGAATCACTTGATTTCACTATTGCCTTTACTGTTTGCTTGGAATAACAATGCATGTTGGAAAATGTACTTATTTAATATTTTAATTTATTTTGAATGCCAACCAAAATTAGTATGAGAAAAAAAAGTTAGCCATCCATATTAAGTCACATGGGAAATGTCTTCTATATGGTTGCAACTAGTGTTGGGCCAATATATGCGCATGTGGATATACCTGGCACCAACTTGGTCCGCATATCACCTATTTTGACAGAAATTAGATCAAACATGTCTTGGTAATTTATTATCATTTCAAATTGAATACCAAACTGGTATCGACACTTACCAATTTTACATGTATATGTATGGTATCAATAGTTGTAACTTCAACTTTTGATACCGAGAAGTTGTTAATACAAGTCTGATATGTTGGAACTCTTATGACACAAATGGCCCACATTGAGAGAACTCCATGAAACAAATTTGGTTTTTAAGTAAACATGAGACAACAATTAGGTTACTTGATGAATCACATTGAATCAAAATTTGAAACACAAAGATCCTATTCACCACTCCTCCCACTTTGTTTTGCATTAAGTATGCACATTCACTCAACAGATATTGTGCTGAAACAACACCAAAAAATCCTACTTGCACAATAAATACCAATATTAAGAGAATTCATGTTCATAACTCATAAGTATTTGTCTCATAAGTGGTTTTTAAGGGCACAAACCAATCTGGTATAATACTGGTCTTGATGAGGTCTCTAGTAATTTAAGTATAGGGCAACATGGGTATGACTCATGTATTTTGTCCTAGTGAGACCAACCTGATAAGTATAAAATATCAATGTATATTGATATCGCTACCATATGTATATATCAAGAATACATTGATATACTAATCCAACACTAGTTGCAACATAAGGAGTTCAATTGGTCACCATTTAGGTAATACTTTTTCTGGCCCCCAACAGCTTCAAACTTCATTGTAATCAGGGATAAACTAGTGTATCTTTTGTTCACCTTAATCCAGCCAAAACCCATTATTTGAAATAATAGTGCAAACTCCTTGTTGGGGTTTGAAAATCTTGTGATGAAAAGCAAAGAGTTGTTATGTGAAAAATAAATTAAAAGAAGGATATGGTTAACCATGTATGTTTGGTTGAAAATATGTGAACACTTGAGACATCAGTAGAAGGTCACACTTTTTGTAAAACCCTTCTGAATGTTTTCAAATGAAAGATAGAAGTTCATTAAACTTGCACAGTATTGTGTTAGTGATAGTCGAAAGGTAGAAGCTGTGATAGTAGAACAAAAGTCTTGAATTCAAATTTCAATTTTTTTGTCGGGATGGTATAGATTGTTATTTAATTATTATTTTTGATGTTGTTCAAGATAATTTGATAATCATTGAACTATCTGTCTGTTTTCAATAATTTAATCAGGGATTTTTTTTCAATTTTTGATATTAAAAATTTGGTGAGTTTTTTCCAAAAATGTTAGCAAAAGTAGTCAAATTTACACTACAAAAAAATCCTGATTGTCAAGAAACAAAAAAAAATTGTCAAGAAAAACACTTGAATTCAATGAGAATGAATATACTTTAAAGAACAATAGTTTAGAGATCTTATGCCAAAAGAACCAAACAAAAATGCTTTTATTTTTCAGCTAGACTATTGATTAAAAAAACTCTAATAGGATAATGCTTCATTTCTCCCACTTCAATTGCATCCTTCCAAAAATCAACACTTTCAAATCCTTAAGGCCTAAAATCATATTGTGGGACGAATATTAGAAACTTACGAAAATTATTTACAAGAACAATAGCTTTCAAATTCAATTCTATGATCAAGAGGTTGTTACTCAAACATTCCTATTATATAATCTTCAATCCATAGAAAATTCATGCATTTGGCATCCAGTTACCATGGAATAAATTATTTGTTCAAGGACATGTTTGCATAGCATAAATCTGGATTTTTTGAGTGTATGTCTAAATTTTTTGCCATCACTTCAATTAATTATTCAACAATTATTTTGGACTAAACCATCCAATAGATGTAAGGCCACATATCACATGCATGCTTATTGAATTGATGTCCATGAAACCATTGTAAATATCCAAAAACAATATTGCCACTTTTTGGACAATCAAATTTGTGCAATAAAATCTACTTTTCACATGTTGCAACTATCATGAACTTATTCCAACACATTGAAGACTCAAGTTCACAAGGGAGTCATTTACATTCTTACAAAAATGATGTCAGTTCAAAATAAGATATTTGTTTATTATTTTTAAAGGTAAATTTTATAAACATTCAAAAAATAAATTGGGTCCCCCAAAATATCTTTACAATATTTATTATGAAATAAACACAACAATTTGAAAATATAGTTAACATTGTTTATCTCATTTATAAATAAGTAAAGATATTTATCAATAAGCAAGGGTGGACAATAAGATTTATCCCATCTATTATAATCAAGTAGCAAAATAATACCCTCAAAATACAAGGGGTACCCATAATATACAAAGAGTGACCTTATAACATGCATCATGTCTTTATCATTCTAGCTTTCTTGACTAATAATAACATATGTATTGTTGGAAACAATTGACCTTAAAGATTAGAAGATGTAAGGTGATAGCTTCCTTAGGAGGAGAAACATAATTCAAATTTTATTTTTTATTTTGCATGTTTTGCATAATATGTGACATTAGCTAATGCCAAATTCCCATTTTAATATAATATATGCCAAAATAAACATCACAAATTTTCCATTGTAATGGATGAAACTTCAAAGTTTATCTCACATGTCTCATGATTGCAACTTTTTGTGTGAGAAAAACCATACTTTCGTGTAGTGTCATCAACTAGGAAAGGCAAGCAAAGAGAGAAAACAGAAATTATAAGATTTTTAATATACAAAAACTCTTATCTAAATCTAGACCAAACATTGGAGCAATGGCAAGAGGATTAATAAGAGGAAAAAAATGCCCAAACAAAAAAATAAAAATAGACAAAGACATAAAGGAATGGGGGAGAAGAATGAGTTACAAGAGGGAGAGAAGAAAGATTAAATATAAATCCCAAGATTAATAAGTTGTTAATGATTTACTAATCCAGAACCTTTTCACAACTATTGGAAAAAAAAAACAAAAAAACAAAGGAGTGGGCAAATTGAACATATAGTAAACTCTCTCTAAATTAATACTGTGTAAACTAATATTTTCTCTAAACTAATGCGGGCACAGGCCCCGTGGCAAGCCTCATACTTAATCTAATAATTCTCCATAAACTGATATTCAATATTTTTTTCCGGTCCCATAGCATTTTATAAACTAATACATCATACATATGGCACCAAAAAAACGATGAAATTAGAGGAAACACCTTCGAAAGTACAGAGCTAGATGCGCTAGAAGAAGCTTGACTGCCCACAGCCCCTTTTATAGAACGAAGGAGGGTATTCTAAGAGTACCCAAAGTGCAGCTTTCCACAACCTCACTTTTTGCCAAGATTTCTACCACTCATGTCATATGATCTTCTACGTGCTTCTTTGATCCTTCACCAAGCTCCACAAGGTTCCGTTACCTTCCCCAATGATCCATGACCTTCTACTAACCTCCATGACCTTCCATGCTGCTCTGACAGGTTCCGAAATGATTTTTGTTACCCCCCATATAATTTGTGTAAACTAATATCCTCCATAAACTAATATCTTCCAGCCGGTCCCAAGGATATTATTTTAGAAAGAGTTTACTGTAGTTCATTCAAGTAATGAAAGTGGACTATGATTTCAACACACCCCCCCCCCGCCCCCCAACTTTGCTTGTTTACATTTTTTTGCATTGGCAAACATGGTGTTCTTTTGATCTATTGAATTAGAAGGAGGTTGATTGGTCGAAGGCCAAGAGTAAAATCTTTGTCTACTTGAATGTAAACTCCTCACTTGTCCTTATTGTCCTTATTTGTTCCAAGGATTAATAGACCAAACATTTGTCAACACCTTGCAAAGTTTGTCTTCTTGAAAGCTTTGGTGAGGATGTCTATTGCTTGTTGAGTGGATGCCACATGAATCACTTGAATTAGTCCTCTTCTTATGAGTTCTTGCGTATGGCAAAGTGTTTAGTCTTGGAATGATAGACAATATCTTTTGAAATTTTTATGCAACTTTCATGGTTTCTAAAAATAAAAATAGGAAGGTTGTTGTTTGAAATTCCTAATTAGCCTTTTTTTTTTTTGGGTTGCCTTCGTGAAGGCCTTATACTCAAATTCTATGGAAGATATAAGTATGGACCTTTGCTTTTGTTGCTCCGAGTGATGGGGGTGGAATCTAACATAAAGATATATCCATTGGGTGATTTCTGAATATCAATCTCCCATCCCCAATCTACATCACTAAATTTACTTAGTTGCAATTTTTCTTTTAAAAAAAAAAACTTGCACTAACCATTCCTTTGAGATATTGCAAGATTGCCTTCGTTGTTACAAGATGGGCTTCCTATGGTTTTTGCATGTACCTACTCACTAGATTTACAAATGAAACGTTTGGTCGAATGTTTATGAGAAAAATCAAATTTCCCACTAAGCTCTAATAATGAATTGGATCTATTTCTAATTTTTTTGCCTTGTTGAAGTTTTAGACCTTTCCGTAAAGGTATATGTGTAGGATTGAAATCCTCCATTACGAATTTTTTGAAAAGATTTATTGTGTAGTTGTTTTGGTGAAGGAATGTGCCTATTGATTGTTACTTGATTTCTAGACCAAGGTAATTCACTATTATTCCAATGTTTGTCATTTCAAACTAGTGCTGGAATTTGGCTTTCATCCAAGCCACCCTTGTTTTTGTGATTCTTGTTATAAATAGATTGTCAACATAAACTATCACCAAAAGAGTGTGTATTTCCTCTTTGAGAAGATACATATTGTTGTCTTGTGTGCTTTTATTAATCCCAAACCTATTAGGTAAGATATTATCTTCTTAAACCAAGACTTTGGTGCTTGTTTATGGCCATACAATGTTATGTTCAATTGGCCTTTGCTTGGCCCTTGCAGACAAAACCATGTGGCTACTTTGGTAGACCTTTTCTTCAATCTCCCCATTTAAGAAGACTTGTTTTCACATCCATGTGACGTATCTTCCACCCTAAGGAGGCAACCATGACAATGACTAATCTAATTGTAATCTATTATACAATAGTCAAAAAATTTCATTGTAATCTATGCCATGAGTTTGTTCAAACACTTCAACTACAAGTCTAGCCTTGTATCTAGTTGCTTGATTTTGTGTTTTTTTTTATCATGTACACCCACTTCATAGAAATTGGTTTGTGTCTAGATGAGAGTGGCACAAGTGACCAAGTTTTTTTTTTAATGGATTCCATTTTTTCCTTCATGGCAAATCTCCACCTGAAATCCTAAATAGCTTCTGTAAATGTGAGATCTTGCTCGGAAGAATTGTGTATATGCGTGCCTGCTTAATGTAGGCGATCGGAGGCGGCGACGCCTAAACTACCTAAATTAAACTCCGCCGGCGCGCCTACTTGAAAGGTTGGTTGTTGCGGGGTGTGGGAGGTTTGCCATGGCCTCGAATAAGCGTTCAAGTGAGTACGTCAAGGCCAATGACGATCGGTTTCGCTTGAGAGTGTCCTCTAAGGCGCCAGATTGCAACAAGGTCAACAGTTTCCAATGTCGGTTCTGCATCGCCTCTGGTCGCGAGGAGAAGGTGGGCGCCAAGCGTAAGCCTTCGACCGATGTTCAGGGATGGATTCGCCCCTTTCGCTACGACAACATCGAGAACCATGTTTCCGATCAGCATCCTGCGAAGTGGGCGGAGTACAAGCTCCTCGACTCGTTTGATGATCGGAAGGCCTTCTTTGATGATGTTCCGGTCTCGTTTAAGAACTCGATTAAGGCGCACTTCCCTTCATCATCTCTTGGCGCTGAGCGTGAAATGGTGTTCGACATCGAGAAGGATATTGTTGATGTCATCGTTGGAGATATGATGTTCGAACCAAGTGATGACATCATCGACAGCGATCCCGAGGATGACATGGACGAGCCGCCGGCCTTCGACAGTGATGCTGAACGCAATGTTGTGCTTCACTGACGAGCTCAACAGTCAGTCTTGGCGAAAGAGCGAGCACTTTCATTATTTAAGCGCGTTGATGGCGATGACGACGCCAGACTATGCTTATTGTGTTACGATTCCGGAGTCGAAGACAACGGTATTTCAGCTGGCGATACAATACATCGCATGCGGTGCTTCCTTTCGAATGGCAGCCAACTTACTGAGCTACACGTACGACGTTCTACATAATCCTATTCTGCGGTCGTGCTCTCGCAATGACGTTTCCAACTTCATCAGGGTTGTGTATGTTGTCAATCTTCAGCGCATGGCTCACCACCTGCGACATTCCTGGGCTTTCTCAATTGTTCTGGACTCTGCCACCCATCAGAGTACATCATATCTGGATTTGCGCTTCCGAATCTTCTTGCCAGCCTTCTACGACATTGTGAATGTGCATGCGACGGCCCTTCCTATGTTTGATCGGCACACCGGTGAGGTCATGTACAAGATGGTTGCGGTGTTCCTCAACGTCATGTGCCCTGTTTGGACAGTTCGTCTACTCAGCATATCTTTCGATGGCGCCTGCAACATGACAGGCCGAGTTGCTGGTGTTGTCACTCGCCTCAGCAACGCAATGCACAACGAGTGCCCTTTAATTCGAGTGTGGTGCGGGGCACATCAGCTCGATCTCATTATGGAGTACATCATGAACTCCATTGTCAAAGAGCGCTTCTTCACGACCATGACTGGATTTATTACCCACCTTACGCGACAACAGAATCTTATCGCGGATATACAGACAACCTGCCCTAGAGTCGTCAACCGCTGGTTATCCACCGAGAAGGTCATCAAGTGGTTCAAGGCTCATCGGCCGTAATTGCTTGCGCATATAGAGTCCAAGCAACCACCTTCTGCTCCACCTCGCATATGGTGGGTGTTTGTGCTGGCTATGCATCACTTCACTTCCCTCACTGCAATTACGTTCCGCACGATTCAAGGGCTGTCAACCTTATTGGATCAACAACAAGCCGCTCTTGATGATCTTGTCACCTCTTTCATTGATGATGTTGGCGTTATTGGATCGCTTTCTCTTGAAGCGATTGCGAATCTCGAAGTATCGGAGTACGTCATCAGTGGCCGCTATGCGGTTCAGTTGTCTTTTGTGCGAGAGTTCGTCAACGGTTTGGCTTCTTGGGCTGACTCTATTGTTGACGAAGTTGATCCAGTCCAACGAAGTGATCTTTGGAACGACATCGCATCAGTTTATGTCACTGCCTGCGATCGTGTCAGTCAACTATTTTCCTTTCGCGATGCAGACAACAATGCGCTCGCCAACCTTTCTTCATTGCCTCCAGTGCTACCGCATGATCTCATCAAGCTCTCCGCTGCCGAGTTTATTCGCAGGGCGCGCCGACACACCTACCGCCTGCAGCATCATTACTCTGTCGACCATATTGACGTCATTGCCGACGAGCACAAGCTCCTTCTGCACGCCTACCGCTCTGAGCCCGTTTTGAAGCAGGCCATAGATGGCTTAGACGGTCGATCATCATTCAGGGATGGTTGGAGTCTCATCGGATCCAGATTTCCTAACCTGATGGAGTTCTGTGGCGTTCTGGCCACCATATTCCCTGGCACCAGCACTGTCGAGTCGGATTTCTCGGTTCTGTGATGGGAGAAGGACAACTTCCGCAAGAGCCTGTTGGACTTCGGCCTAGAAGGGGTGATGCAATCGAAGCAATGGACGTTCCTCGAGCAGTTCGAGCAGTAGACAATCATTGAATTGCATAAAAGCTCACATTTGGGCTCCGCTTAAACTTGACCTAAACGATGGTCTCCAGGTGCGACTAAATTAAGCTATTTTAGGTCATTTAGGCGCCCGCCTACATTAAGCAGGCAACAATATATGTAATTTTTCAGCCTAGCTAGTTGTGTTTGAATTTGAAGTCCATGCATTGGTCATGGGTTCTTCAACTTGGATCTTGTTGTTCTTTAAAATGGTAGGTAAGTTGCTTCTTTTCATTTTGTAATTCTTCTTATTATGGGAAGGTGAATTTGCGTTTTGATGTGTGATTCAGGTTTTTCCCTATTCTCTTTCATGATGGGTTCCAAGTTGATCTTGTGGTGAGCAAACTCATCTACTACCACATAACAAGAATTTAATACACTTTCTTCAATTGAAGAAGGTAGCATATGTACCCATTTCTCAATTCATCAAATCCTTGAAGAATTTTTGGCTTGGACATTTCTTCTAGTTTGTCCCTTTTGATATTTGGAATATGAATGTATGTGTTTGCTCCAAACACCTTGAGATCTACTAAATTTGGTTTAATCCCAAAGGAAACATCCAAAGGTGTTCTTTGGACTAAGGCTTTGGATGGCCCCTTATTTTGTAAAAAACAAGCAAAGTTGATCAATTCAACCCAAAGGTTTTTGGAAAGGTTGCTTTTAGCTAAATTGTACACCTTGTTATATTGAAAGGGTCCAAACATGCTACTATGACCCACTTTAGATGTAACAATTGTTTAATTTTACACTTTTTAAAGTGCTAAATCAAGTCAATATTTAAAATGTTTGGTAAACATATACAACAATGTTTCTAATACATTATGGAAACATTTGAAAAAGTTTGAAGCAAATTTAATGAGTATTAAATACCCAAAAGCATTTTTATAATGGTGTAATGAGTGCTTTTAGCACTTGAAAAACCTGAGTGGAAGGACCACTTGGAAAGCTTGACGAGTATCAATGTATTGTGACTCTTATTTACTTTCATAACATGTGTGGAAACTTCAAACTAGTCATATAAATGTTTCGTTGAGGAGATTAACTTGCACAACCTTTGGGTAGGTTTGTGTATAATAGGGCAAGGTGGCAACTCACACATCCACAAACGATAGTGCTAGTTGGCTATGGCATTGGAGGTTTGGTGATAAAATACTTTTTGGCTCAGGTTGACAAGGTTGCCAGGGGACAAACTTCCATACCAGAGAATTGCAAAGCATTCCAAGAGAATTTGCAAGGCATTGTGTTTTATGCTGTGCCACACTCTGGGTAATCAGAAGATTTTGCAAAATATACAAAAATTTGCAAGAATGTGCAAACCTCAAGGTCATTCTTGAATCTGTCACTGGGATCAGGGACTTCCTTTCACGAATTCAATCAGCAGATGGAGCAACTTAATTGTGACTTCAGATGTTCAATTAAAGCGGACACAATGATCATGGCAATTGTGGAAGGTCGTCCAATGGGGCAAGAGGTACTACTAAAATGCATCTTATCTACACTAACAATACTTTGATTGATGACTTCATCGATCCTTTTTCTTCAATTAAAGTAACTAAATGATGAAAGACTTAGATGAGTGTTCTTCCTTTACTTTTATTTCATGAGTAGTTTTTTCTGCCCTAAATGAACCCTTAAGAAATAAAATGCCTCCTTGTTATAGTTTAAGCTTGTGCTTGATGTGGTACAAGGGTAATATTACTGCTGTGCCTCTCTTGGTGTGCTTAAGTGAAATGTTTAGGGTTCAAAGAGGCCCCAACCCACTAGCTGCTTTGTAGGTCTACTTCCCTCTTGATGTCTTAGGCTTAGATTTAGGATCTTGCTTCTACCAGGGCAAGCTAAAATGAACTGAAGCTTACCTTCACCAGCTTGTTGAGGACATTGGCTATTTTATTATCTATTCCTCTTGAGTGCTACTACACGTCATGATGAAATCTTCCTGTTGCTTCTGGAAATGTAACAGAAGCTTTGAGCAGTCTATCTTATGCTCATGTCCACCCACTTTCTGCAGCTGACAAAGTAATGACTGTTGGTCCTGCCATTGATGATGAATGTTAAGGTCTAATACTTTGTGAGACATTCACAAGGTTATGACCACACGCATTCTTGTCATGTTTGTTTGGATTTCTGGAACTGATGCAAAAGTTACCTTCCTAGTGCTTTTGTGGATGTTTTTCTGCAATTTCATTGATATTATACATGTATTGATCATGGACCCAACAGTGGTTAGACTATTTACTTGATGCAGTCCAAGGATGGCATTTCTTTGCTCCATTGGGTGGTAACAAATTGAACAAGCATATGTGAAAGACATCATCCTAATTTACTCTTTAGTTTGGACATTAGCACCCAAGTCTTGAATCTACCGGATCTATTTACAGTAAACAAAGGTTTGTAGTGTTCCAGAATATGAGATTGACAAGAGGATCTGTGATGACAAATTCAGGACTCCAGGGCTGGCTAGGTCTTGAGGACTACAAAGGGAGAGAAATGTGTTGTGAAGAGAAACCTACTGAGAGAAGCACCTCTGAGTTCATTGTGTTAAAAGCCAGCAATTACATTCAATCAGGACTGGCATCAGGTTGCTTCGGTGAGAGGTGGGGTTGTGTTTATACTGTGAAGCCATAGAATTGTTGAAAGTCAATGTGAAACAGTAGCAAGAGTGGCATTAATGGTGGAGAAATCTTTAAATTAGGTCTGCAAAGTAAGAATGGGAATACAGCAAGGATTTCATGAGAAGTGATGGTTTGGAATGCGAATCTGGTACATGGGGCAATTGCAGACAAGAACTTATGTTTAGAGAGAGAACAGGTGATGTTTAGAGAGAGAACTGTGAATTTCAGAATTTGAGATGGAAAAGGTTTGTCTTGAGTTGCAGTCTGTCAAGATGATATCCTAGCTCAACATAAGCTCAGAGATGGGAGTAAAACACATGAGGGCCTGATCCACATTGTCAATCTAAAGTCAATGGCACAAATATCAGTATACCATGTATGTTGTTATGATCTGATTTTATGTCGTTTGGATATCTCATAATCCATCAGCAATATGTGTTCACATATGTATCAGTAAAGCTTTGGATGTATTGTTTGTGTGATTGAGAGTGCCAGTGTGCAAAACAGAAAATACATTTACTCTTTGCAGTTTCTGTAGCTGTCCTTTTTGGTTACAGAGGGTTGAAACTTTTACAGAGTGTTCAGAACAATTGCTACAACTGTTGGAGGTACATTGATAGGGTTAGATCTTTTGGCCTTGAGGTCGCATGCATAGTGCACAGTTATGGATTTCAATGAGAAGAGAATTTCGTTGGATCATTGAGTCAAGTTAAAACCATGAATGTTAATGAAGAAAAACTGTAATGAGTGGTGGCCCTTTGCAATAGAGATGTACATTGAGTTCTCAAATCAAGTAGTGAGAAACTCTTCACCAGTGAGTGAGTATCTATGTTCCTGTGTGACATCAAGATTGTTTTGCATGGTATTTGCATTTGCTGTGATTCCAACAAAAAATTATATAGTTCACCTCACCCACATCATGAGCCAAGGCCTACTGCCATAGGAAATAGCATAAGATTGTGCTGTGACATTCATACCTTTGGTGTCATGATTCATGGTTGTCTGTGAACTAATGATTTCCTATTGAATCAGAACTCAAGCACAATGGATATCATACCTATGACCAAAGTTTTTGTTGAACCTTGCTTGCAGCTGGTACAATCAATACCACTTCACAGGAAAGTCACAGCTGCAGGAGTTGCAAAACCACAAAGCAAGGTTACAGAAATATTTCAAGGTAAGATTTACCCATGCATATCATTGCAAAAATCCAGAGTCAAATAAAGCAGCTCTGTTTTCCATATGTACTGATAACACTGAGTTCCTAATTTATGAGCAGTCCGAAGAGATTGATGAGTGTTTGACAAAATTTATAATGTGCAATCCTTCAAGCTTGGACTCAATTGTGTGTCCTATGTAACATCTGCAGGAGTTCACAGAAAAGAACTTGCAAAGATATTGTGCGAGGTTGGAACACAGCTTGGCAACTGAAAAATTGACAATGATGATCATGGGTGAGGAACTAAGAGTTTTCAAAGTTAAAGGGATCTGCAATCATGTAACAGGCTGCAGCTGACAATCTTTTGAACTAATGTCCTCTTTTTCAACTATCCTTTGATGTTCATGGAGAAGAAAATGTAGAGAATGTTGAAGGATTGTGCAAAGAATACCTCACATATATATATAGAGGGCAGGGTTCTGTTGCTTTCTCCACTTACTTCAAGGTTCTCCTCCCAAACAGAGCATGAGTCCCTCCATTTTTGACACTATGTGTCAGCAATGTTAAAGCATGTTCACAAGCAATTACCAAAAAGAGCTTTTGTTGCCATAGTCCTATGACAAAAAAGAGAGGAGTCTGCCACAGACTGCATCCAGACCATTCTTCAGACAACCTCCAAAGCCACACACCTTGTTTCCTGGACTCACTAAATGGATAGTACTAGGGACATGCATGACAACAATTTGTGTTTTGGGAGTTTTTTTGTTACCAGGGTTTTTCTTCTTTTGGGGCCAGTGCACAATATGTGAAAATATATACGCATTTGAAAGTCCCTCAAGCATTAAAAATTGACAAGTATGAATATAGTTCTTTATTCTAGACTTTTTAAAAATGAGCATTGAAATTTTTCATGCTTCTTCATTACTACACTACAAGCTAATCAACAAGGATATGCCTATGTGGTGCCATATGAAAGTCATGGTTGCAAGAGATGAAAATGGTTGTGACTACATTTCAAACTCTATGCTCTGTATCCATCATCCTTTGATTCCTGCAAAATGGTGAACTACCACTAAACCCCCAAGAAACAAAACAAAATGTGCAACCTTAAAGAATATGTAACCAAGGGTTGAGAAGAAGGTGCTGACCTTAAGCACAACATCTCCTGTCAAAAGTCGGCACTTGGACTCGCCCACCCAATACTGCCTGTCAAACATTTTCACAACTCCAACAAATATCCTGTCATCTTTGATTGCACTACTAGGACTATTTATGATATTAAAAAGTATGTAACATCTTTTTTCCAGCTGTGGTAAAAGCCACAGATGTGTGTGTGACTCCATTCCAGATCTTACAGACTTCATATTGATCAAATCATTGAAGGAAAAGGAGATGAAGATGTGGATAGATGGATACCTGGGAGATGCTAATGGGTACATTGACATGAACATCCGCTCCCTCTCTTCGGAAAACTGGATCATCCAGCACCTGCACTCCCAGAGGATGACTTTTCCACAGACAAAGAGACTCAATTCTTTTAGTAGCTGATAACTAATATCCAACATCATTTCCACTAGTGTGCAACTATAGCTGTGAAATTGACTGCAACTACACAGCTGCAAAATTGACTACAACTACAGCTGTGAAATCAACTGCAACAATGGCTGTGAAATCAATCCTCACTTCTACTTTCTTTGAAGCAATTGTAAGCTTTTTGATGGGTGGGGTCCAGATTACACAAACAATCTCAACTTTGAGCCATCTGAGTCACGATTCAGTCTTTAGCCCTGGTTTCAAGCTCTGGGCTGAACTCTTTGCTGCTTGTTTAAGATCAAAACAGTGGATTTTTTCCCATCTTCTAAACATGTTCAAAGTAGAGAAACTGGGAGCCTGGTGCCTAACCTCCACTCTTATGGTGAGATTTTCTTGACTGTCTCCTCCCCTCACTCGGAACATGACACCGGTTTCCACTCCTGCTTTGAAGAAAACCACAGGGTCTCCATTACTTATTCCTCCTACCAATCCAAGCAACTCCATGCAACTTCAGTTTACATTGCTGATCAGAGAACATGGATCGATCAGTTTCCAAAATAGTACAGTACCCAAAACAGATAAAATAGTAGATTTGCAGTGATACTCTCAATCTTCAATTCCCATACTAAATCAACAACAACAACAGATCTAGTACGTGATGCAGTTGCTTGCTTACTGGGAGGAATATTGACTCTGATCTCTCTTCTAGCTCCAACTGTTCCAGAACCCTGACATTGATGACAATGTTCCTTCACACACAACAGAAAAGGAAGAGTTTGAAATTGTTTCATTTCACCACCATGATCATCACATGATCAGGGCACATTAGTTGGCAGCATGTGAGTCACCTTTTTCCTTGAAGTCAGCCTACTGGTAGCCTTCAATCAAATTGCAGAAAAAATGACTAACCTTTCCCTAAACCCTAAACCCAAGGAACATAACACGATTGTGGACGATATGGAAAGAAATCAATAAAAAGTGCAAATAAAAAAAACACTGTGGTTCTTATTATACCTGGACTATCTTTCCCTGGCCTCTGCATGTTGGGCAGATGAACTCCTGCTTTAAAGATGCTTTCCATGTCACCACCTGACACCAAAAAAACCAAAGGCAAAAGTGTACAGCCAAATTTTTCACATGGCTGCCAGCAAGGGCATTATCAAAAATCATTACCATCAAACACCAAACCAGACAACCAGTGCTCAAGATAAAAAAGATTTCTGACCCTGCCGATTCCACCACAAGTAGTACATGTCTGCGGTCTGGCTCCAGGAGGAAAGCCATTCCCATCTGCTCAGCAACAACAACTGGGTGTAGATGATCAGAATATAACAAACCAATAATATTTTATTGTATTCGAATTGTATTTTACTCATTTGGCCCTAGTATCTCCATTTCATTATCAGTGCCTGCCTTCTTGATATGAGATGTGCAAGAAACAATATCTTGCAATTGTAAAACTTACTGCGAGCAGGACATGGCAGTGCCATGGAAAAGGACACTTGTTTTGTACAGCCTTCAACAGCCTCTTGTAATGTCAACTCCACAGTAACAACCTGGCCACCTCATCAATCTAGATACCCATCAGAGCCAGAGCTTTTTCTTTTCCTTTCTGCTGCTGGTCAAATAAGGAGATACCCAGAAAAATACAATCATACCAGGAGTTTTGTTCAAGAGCTCTTGGGACACTGTAATTATAGGGATTTTAGTACTTGAATGATGTTCAAAGCACTATGAGAACTAGATGTCATAACATGAGTCCTAGAAAAACACTCACTGGGACATTCTGGTGGACAGCAACTTGGTCTCCAAACATTGATTTGAAAATCTGGAAGCAAGTTCAACAAAACCCAAGTAAGTATCCATGTACCCAATTCTTCTCTTGTACAAGGCAGCACCAGAAATTCCATGATTCACAATTCTATCACAGGGGTGCTGCAAAGAAGCTAAAATTATCCCAATTGATGATACCTTACCTTGTCCATTCCACCCCCAAATGCATCACCAAATATGGTCTCTGAGAAGCCTCCAAACCCTCCACCACCTCTCACTCCACCTCCTGTAAATGGACTTCCTACATGTGGACTTCCTTCACATGCTCCCCCTGCAGTAGCTTGCTCATATGTCTCATGCCCAACCTAATCAATACCCACATAGAGAGTTTAGGTGAATCATCAGTCTGCAAGAAAACTACCAAAAAAATGGGAATTTGGCTACTGCCCATCTATTTGATATCTTTGGTAAAAGATAGTTCTAGACAAAAATACAAAATTCAAGAGATATCTCTCACCTGATCATACATGGCTCGTTTCTTGTCATCCTTCAATACCTGCAAAAAGGAATTTATAAATTAGGGTAAGCTTTCATATCAGCTGGAGATCCAATTTGTAGATCTGATGACTCCAGCAAGTGGAGAAGTCAGACAAATTGTAGCAATTTCAACATTGAGGTTAGGGTTTACAGTTTGAGATTATTGCTCTTACAATGTCCCACCAAGCTCAGTCTTTGACCGCATGAGTTCACCAAATTCATGTAGGTTAATGGAAAAATTTTAAACCATGTATGTGTTCTTCAAGGGATGAAATCTAATGCAACAATTACACCATTGAGAATTCAAAGAAAGCTCTTTTCTCTCTCACCTCATAAGCTTGTTGCACATCCTGAAACTTTTTTTCTGCTTCCGGATTTCCTTTATTTACATCTGGATGGTACTTTTTTGCCAACTGCTCAAAGACCCAACAGCAACATCATCATCATCATCATCATCATCATCCAGCCACCATTAGTGATACTAACAGTGCAAGAAGCATGTGCACATGTTGTCGTCTCCTAATTCCTCACTGAGTTGAGTCTCAGTGACCTTCCAAGCTCTGAGCTATGGATTGTGCTATTTAGAAAAACCAAAAGATATCTTTCATAAGAATAGAGAAATTTCCATTCTCACGATGAAGAAGAAACAGCAAGGCTAACACTTCCTCAGGAAGCCACAGAAAGAACCAAACAAGGGGAGACAAAAAACAAAACAAAAAACAAAAAACACACACTGGTATGAACAAAAGTGCCAGTCTCACACCTGTTCAGGGACCGTCAACAGTAGTATGTATGATAGTGACTTAACTATCACAACTTCCCCACTGACTTCATCAGCTCCCTACAGTGGGTAAAGGCCGGTGACAAGCACAATCCTGCGAACTGAGTTTCTGCTGCAATTCTGGAAGCAAGGGGAAGACTCAGCCATACTACTGGCTAGCAACAGACCTCACAACAAAGACCAGACAAAGAAACAAAGAAAGACAGAAAGGGAAAAGAACAGGGAAAGACTAAGAACAAGTGGGCTTACAGGAAGCTCCCCACTTACATGACCCGAAGCAAAATCATTCTGAAAATGCCAAAAGCGGAAATTCCGAACAGGAATTTTTCTTTAAGAACCAACCCTCTAGTTCTCTTTAGAAGAACTTTAAAAGGGTAGCCTTTTGCCCTCAGAAAGACAATAAGACTGACCATCTGGAAGACAAAAAAGTTCTTACAACTACAAAGTCTCAAGAATCTGTAAAATTGACTATTGATAACCCCCAGCTTCACAGTCATTGAAATATTGGAATGAACATGAGGCATTCTAATCATTTCAATACCTGCGTACTCTGGTTGAGAGCGTTTGTCAAAAATGTCACAGGATAAACCTTGAAGACTCTGGCTCACAGTTAGATCCAAGAAATAACAAGAGAAGCCTTTAGATTTACAAATCAACTCGCAAGAGGTTTTTGGGTATATGCCACTACCAAGGTACATGACGTTCTCAAAATCTGGAAAATCAGGAACAAAAAGATCATCCACAAACCTATGAACCAAGGACAAACTATGAAGCACAACAGGACATGTGTTACTTTTCAAGAGATGCTTAATGAAATCAAACTCATAGGTGAAGAGATAGAAATTAGCCAAATAGACCGCACAATTCGTACCCATGGGGATACCAATGCATTGTCTATAAACACCCTGACCAAAACAAAGAAACAAATTGTCTAATAAGAAATCCAGCCAAGAGATCAAATCTGAAGCCTCTGCAACTTTGAAGCTATGAAGATTTTCAAACAAATTGATCTCTGCTTTATTTAGAAAAACCAAAAGCCCCAAACACTCATCTGCACTGCAAATCTCAATGTCCTCAAGTCTTTCTTCAAACCTGTGAAATTCTCTCTTTCGCAGGAGAGAGGGACTCATGTATCTGAAGAGAATTAGGCAGATAGATCTCTATGGGATGTGTGTTTGTATGTGTGTGTCATACCTGATAATATGCAGTCTTGATCTCTTTGGGATTAGCACCCTTGTGCAATCCAAGTGTCTCATACAAGTCCTTTGCAACCATCTGAGAACCTGAAAATTCAACCAGATTTGCAGAAACTAAGTACTACTAACTATCCTCATCACCATTTTGCATGAAATATCTCAATGACAAGAAACAAACTACAGTGATGAAGACTTAACTTACTGAGCCTGCTGCTTCCGCAATTTATAAGAAATTCAGACAGAGTTGAAACATTGAAATGATCATGAGCTTCTTCCGTGCCCCCAGGTGATGTTCAGGAATTTTCTTTTGTGGGTTTTGGGGAGTATGCTTGCCTATTGATCATGTGGGGAGCTAGCTAACTGGCTCAGAAAAAATATATGTATGCATACGTACATACCAGATGCATGAAAGCTTCTTCATCTTCTGCTTGTGGATTGTCTCCAAGATGATTCCTCAACATAGACACCAAATCCATTAGCTCCTGTTCCAAGGAACCAAGAAGTTCAAACCCTATGCCTCAGTCATAGCTTGCTTGCATGCATTTTACATACAACCCATCAGTTCACAGTGCTACATTGCAAGTTTAGGGTTTAGGGTTTAGCAACAATACAGCAGCAGCAGCAGCAGAGTTGGGTAGGAAGACACGACAGACATAGAGTTGCAGACTGAGACAGAGAGAGACACAGAGACAGACAGACAGACAGAAAGAGTTTGTCTTTGATCATCAGTAGAGAAACATGCCAGACATTTGAAAGGATGGATGGATTGTGCTGCACCTGGATCGAAATTGAGTGAGAAGAACTGTGCAGCAAATGGCCAGCGATTGCAACAGAGAGTTCTTGCTGCTGTTACAGTGTGCGTGCCTAGAGAATTCCAAAGAAGACTTCTAGTTTTGTGCAACACTTCATCCTCCTCCTGCTTATAAAGAATTTAACAACTTTGGGGTTGATTTACAACAAATTTATTATTTGTTGCTTACAAAGACTGGGACCCAATTCTTTCTTCTTGTTATTGTTCTTGTTCTTGTTCTGCTTCTATCTTTTTGGTCGTCGTCGTCGTCGTCTTCGTTTTCTTCTTCTTTCTTCTTCTTCGAGTTGAAGTCTGGAATTTCCGAAAACTGGAAAAACCGCAACAACAAAAAGAAGGTAGGGGTTGTGGGTAGAAGACTTTACTGGGAAACCAGCAAGCGGTGGCACAGACGAGGGAGAGAGCGTTGCAGCAGGCGCAAGAGTATAACAGCAGCTTTGACTGCCATGCCCGATGAGCATAACTTGAAGCGGAAGAGGATCCCACCGGTGAGAACGGCGAAGGGCCAGAGCGCCTAAGCAAAGAGCTGGGAAGGAATCTGGGGATTAGGGTTTAGAGTGACAATTGGAATTAGGGTTTAGGGTGCCAGAGGCAAATAGAATTAGGGTTTAAGGTGCCAGAGGTGAATGGGTTTGGGGTTTAGGAGTGCCAGAGGCAAATGGAATTAGGGTTTATGGTGCCAGAGGTGAATGGGTTTAGGGTTTAGGGTGCCAACCGTATTCAACCTAGGCAAGGGGATAAAAACCTAAATTGGGCTCTAGTTTGCTACACATTGAAATGATGAAAAACAAAAGTGGAAATTAAAGTTCCATTTGAATGAAAATATTGAATGAGATTGTAAACAACTTGAATTGACTTAAAATTTAATTAATTTCAATCTCCAAATTGAATTCAAAATCCATCGAAATTTAATTTGAATTTGATTGAATCTCAATTCAACTAAATTCACTTCAAATTCCATTGGAAAAATATTATATACAAATCGATGAAGAAGTTATTGAAAAATTTGCTTGTCGTTTCCATCATTCATGACTATCATGCTGAAAAAAAACACACTTTTAAAAAAAACACGTAGCCAAAAAAACATCACTTATTCCATTCAAAGCAAATTCCAAACCAAAATTGGACAAATCACTATGGGACTATATGGTTAACCCCCTCAATGAATTTCGATGTTATCATCATCATTGAAATTAAAACATTCCCATTCATACTTAAAACTTGAGGGTGGTAAAATCAATTTGAACTTGGTGTTTATCAACAATGTAAACTAATTTACTTTGCATGATCAAATTAACCCCATTTGTGAGAAGCAACATATGAGGCCGAGAGTATCATATATTCATTCATCCCGTGGTTTGCACATGTATTTTCATCACGATTTGCACCTTTGCAAAGGTTATGTTGTGCATGCTTTTGCAAGTCCCTTGTGTTATCCAAGCTTCTATGCCCTTCTTGCAAACCTAAAACCAATTTATGACATCAATTTATGACATTGTAAGAAAATTAAATCAAAGTTGGAAACATTTTTTGAGGACGAGGTTTACATGTACAAACATTTATATGACTTGTGACAAGTTCCTTATAATTTAATTTCATGTGAAACATTCTCGACATATTTAGGAAAGCCGTTATGTGTAGATTTTTCTTATTATGATCTTTTTTATTAAAATTATTTGTTGTCCTATTAATTTGTAAATAAATTTCTAAAACCTTTGTTGGGTGTCAACTTTAGCAAGTTTATTTCACATTGTGATCCAAGTTCTTGAGAAACGCATTGTGACTCAAATTTTTGGAAATCACATTATTATCTAGATTTTTGAAAAATCTTTTATGCTTCAATCTTTTTTGCCTTGCTAATATAACATAATCATATCATTCAATGTGATTATGTGCATGATTTAGCCCTTCAAACATTTTGCTTTGTTTCAATGATCAAAGGAGATTTTAAAATACAATTGGCAAAATATTTTGAATGTGGATGCACCAATGGAAACACATTTCCCTTACAAGACCCATTGGACCCAAATGTTGTTGTATAAAGATTTTTTTTAATCATTTAGTGGTCATTTTCTTAAGGTTTAATTCATCTTCTAAATTATGATTTCATCAAATTACTCATTACATGATCAATTTTTTGTTTCCAGTTTATATTTGTTCACCATAGTAATGTTCAAACTTCAAATATAATGTCATTTATCATCAATTTTTTTGTCAAATGAAATAAACCACCTTGTGCAATTTTGCCAACCTAAAATAATATTTTACATACCAAGCTTTGAAACAAAAATATTTTGAACCAATTATATAAACCTTAAATCCTCTTTGAATATACACTTAATTACCCATTGAATTACTCATTGTTTAATTAATTTTCATTTTAAAGATAATTTTGTTAAACATAAATCCAAATATGTTGTAATGTTTACTGAATAAATGTGTAGTGAAATGAAGCAACTTAAGCAAGTTGTTCAATCAAAAATCACATTCTAAAATGACAAAACTTAATGTTGATTAATGAAGTAAATCAACTCATGCAATTTGCCAAACCAAAAAAACCTTTGGAACAAAAAAAACATCAAGGTCCACAAGCAAAAGCACCTCAAACATCACAAAACTTGAATTCTTCTAGAACCAAACAAGCGAAGGGGGATGTGTAGTCCATTTTTTGTCCACCTTAGAACATGGATTTCAAAAAAATTAAAATGACACCACTCCTCACCTCACTTTTTTATATTGAAAAGAAAAAACTAAAAGCAACATGAGGGAATTGTTCCCAAGGTTCTTTTCCTACCAAAAATAGATAACAAAATTGAAATCTAATGCAAGATTTCAAAACTTTGTAACAAAAAGAGGGGGTAAGCAAACAAAATTTATTCAAATGCACATAATGTAACTAATAAATATTTTAATTCCTACTATTAAGGATTTCAAATTGACCTAAACATTAAATCATAGCTTAAAGATCTCTTTTGAATGTTAAGTTGAAGTTCTTCTCATTACTAGTTGGTACATTTCATTGTCAAATATATGCATACTTTCAAATTAGAAACATTGTTTAATCACCAATCTGTTGATGAGATTACGATTAATACCTTTCTTACAATATGTGAAAATGCATGAAATCCAAGAAAATACAATAGAAAAGAAATTGAATAATTGACCTAAGCTATTTTTTTAACAAACCATATGCCTGCCCAACATAGCCTCAAATACTTTAAAAAAAGGGCAAATATTTTAGTACATCAAAATTTCACATAATTTTTAATAGTTGGAACCTCTTTAACCCAAGTAAATTTTTTGTACTAAAAAGGAAAATGAATGCAATTTAGTTTCATCTTTCAACCTTGACATTCATCATTTATTATTTTTTTTTCTCACACACTTGTCCTCTTTTAGATTCTTCACATAAGTATCACATTCAACTTTATTTCACCAAAGTCTTATTGTTTTTTTCCGTAAAGTTAAACACTAGTAGAAATCATCCAAAATGTAACCACTCCATTTATGACTACATGCGACTTGTAGTTATTTGCGATTAAATTTGGAATATTTACAACTACAAGACCAAATTTCAACTATTATGGTCATTCTCACAACTATGATGCAACTATTAGAAATTTCATCCTATTGGTTAGATTGATACATCCCATTAGTCACAACAATCACCAAATTAGTTGCATCCTAAATGTATTCTACAATGACATAGGGGTGTATTTTAATGTATGTACTAAAATTATATACATGTATATGTATGTATATGTTCATATAATGAATCTCAAAATTAATATTTCAAGAATGATTTTTTATTCAAATCTGATAATTGATATTTCAATTTTGAAATCTATTATTTTAATTTTTTAAAAAATATATTAAAATTTGAAACTTGATATTTGATTTTGAAAATTGTTATTTCAATTGTTTAAAACATTATTTGAATTTCAAATTTTTGATATGAATATGATATTTTCAATATAAATTCAAAAAGGCTTATTTAATCTAAAAATTGATATTTGAATTCTAAATTAATATTTGATTCCAAAAATTAGTATTTCAATTCAGATAATTATTAATTGATTAAAAATGCACATTTAATTTTGAATATTTTATATGAATATGAACATTTATATTGCAACTCTAAAAGGTTTGCATTAAAAATTTAAATAATCATTTGATTTTAACCTGAAATTTCAATTCCAAATTATTATTTTTGATTTTCAAATTACCAATTCCTGAAAACTATTAATTGAGTCTAAAAATGGATATTTCATTGTTGAATATTGTTATTTGAATCTAAAAAGTGACATTTCAATTCTGGAAATTGTTATTAAAATTCAAAAAAATTATTTGATCTATAACTTTATATTTGAATTCTAAATTATTATTTTCAAATCTAGAAATCGGTATTTCAATTCAAAAACAAAATTGAGTTTAAACATCAACATTTTGATTTTGAATAATTTTATTTGAACTTGAAATTTGATATTTGAATTCTGAAGTTTTAAATTCAAATTTTAAGAAATTATTTGACTTGAAAGTTGAAATTTGATTCAAAATTATTAATTATTTTGGATTTTCGAAATTAATATTTCAATTCAGAAAATTATTAATGGAGTCTTAAAATGTACATTTTAATTTTGAATATTATTATTTGAATATGAAAATTGACATTTCAATTCTGAAATTTTTTATTTAACTTCAAAAAACTTATTTGATCTAAAAATTGATACTTGAATTCTGAAAAACTATTTTGGAATCTTAAATTTATATTTTGATCTGAAAAAAATATTGATTGAGTTTTAAGGATTTTTTTTACCAGTGTTATTCATAATAAATCACTTTTATAAATAATTATAAATGATTATGTTTATTAAATCTAAGCTACACTAAATAATAATTATTATAACATAGATTTTTATATGATCTAATTTATATTTTCTTGTTAAAATATATTAATTAATGTAATTAATATGATATAACTTTTAAATGATTGCAATTATTTCATAAAAGAATTAATTAATATGTGCATAATTATTTTTTAATTGATCATTATTATTCACACTCTATAATTTATAACTTCAAACCTAAATTAAAATTTTAATTCATTACTTATAATTTTAACATAAATATTTAAAATAGTAATTTTAAATTATAGTCATTAAATTAGTTGTACATTAATTGTATTATATATAATTCGATCATATTCTAGAAAGTAATATTATTTTTTAAATATTTAAATATTTAAATATTTATGGATTATGTATTTATAACTTGTGAGTAACTAGATAGATAGTTTGGTAAATATTAAAAAATTATTGTTTACTTAAATAATTGATAATGAATAATGAATATTTGTAATGTATAATTTATAATTTAAATATATGTAAATTTAATCATTATTATATAAATGATTATCTAATTATCTAGTATTTGAATTGTTTAGAAATCTAAAAACAAAAAAAGTAAGGCATGAAGAAAGCTTTGAAGTTACAACTTAATTTATGAGGAACTTGCAACTTCAAAATTTATCCCATATTATTTGTTCTTCATTCCTATTTTGAACACCATATAAACAAGGGGGTATGGTCATCCAATTTCACATTAAAAAATTTGTGCACATGGGATGAACAAATCAAAAGGTTCAACCCAAAACAAAAAAAACAAATTATGCACATTTCTAAAGTACTTACCTCCCAACCTACTTATCTATTTATTTAGGTAGGTACCTAATTTAACCTACCCACCTAGGTTGACCTATGTATTTACCTACCTATTTTTTTACTTGAGTAGGTAGGTTGGTATGTGCTTAGGTTTGTAGGCACCTATTTATGTACTTACGTAAATACCTACCAACTTAATATTATTTTTTTATTAAATTTTTATGCCACGTGGCATATTTACATTGGGCCACGTGTCATAATATAAAGTCATCTAAGTATTTGAATTGAACGTTTTAGATTATTTCAAAATAATAATAATAATAATTTAAATAATTAAATATTATGACACATGACAAGACATCATTTGTCATCAATTGTGACCAAAATAGTTGCATCTTAGTTGCATGTGACAATACATATACCATGTAGTCAAAAGATGAAATGTATTTGTTGACTTTTTCTTTCATACAATACCTTTTGTCATTTGCGACTAGTTTATCACATGCGACTTGTCTTAGGCGACTAAAAGGATTTTAGTTGCAAAATGTCTCTTGCGACTAAAACTTAATTGCAAAATGTCTCTTACGACTAAAATTTAGTTGCAAAGACTAGTTGCAAATACATGTTTTTCTTCTAGTGAAAATGATTACATTAAAATTATCCATAAAGTGGGTTTGGGTTTTGGCTTGGGTTTCAACATGGATCCTCCCTTTTATCCTCAATACTTGATTATCTTTAAAAGGGGTAAATGTTAATGAAATTTATTACAAAACATTAAATAAAGTATCAAATGACATTTATTACACAAGATTTGAAACTTTCTATGATTAGTTAATGATAGCAACAAAAGTTGTTTAATATAATTCAAGACCTAAGTGAAATTCATAATACCAATAACTTTGTTGGTAAAAGAAGTTTGAACCTACTTTTCTCGGAGAAATGTTAAATATCCCCATTGAGCATTATTTAAATGCAAAAAGTTATCAACAGTGTCCAAAAAGTGATTTTTGTCACAAGGTATGATTACTTTGACTTTACAGTGCATATTAAATAAATAGAAACTTAACATTTTTGCGGTTCAAAGGTATGTTGCTAGTTGGTACATTTTTTATTATATGCAAGGTTCGAAGTTTGAACTTGGTCTAGTGTAGCAAAATGTGCATGGCATAATAAATTTTATTTTTTTGTAAAACATGAAGAACCATGTAACATGGTTCAATATAAAACCATGCAAGGCCCAAAAGGACAAGCCAAAAGGGCATCATATAGAGCTCAATGGGAGGTATTTAGTGAATCTCCTTTTGTAATGGTATAATAAGAATGTATTCCCATATTATTTATTGTTTTCATATCTTAGATTTTAGCAAAATTAATGGTATTAGTTCTAACTATAGATAATTTTGCAAATCATTCTATTACACCCAATATTTTAACTAAAAAAATTTACTTGTTGTTTTTCCTTTAAAGTTATTATATGTAATCAACTTCTTTCACACACCCCATGTACCCCATTGCCAACTTGTTCCTTCTCTCCTTAAGTTTTGCATCTAGAAGTTTTCCCAACAAGTTTCTTTAGCAAGCTTCAAGTTATAATAATTTCTTATAGCAAATCATGAATTTTCACCCATAAAAAAACACATTTTAAAAGGTTCCAAATGACAGAAAAAACAAAAAAAAACATGATGAAGGCTATAACCCTAACCTAACAAAAACATGTCACCTTATTTTGACATTACATTTTTTAAAATATTATTTTCATAGTTTTTTCTAATAATATTGAAATGATTTGAAACTTGAATCATATTTTCATGATAAAGTAAACAAACTCATATACTTTTTTCCAACAAAATATAATCAATGTAAAAAAATAATGAAGTATGAAATAAAAAGATTTTAAACATCGTATAAACCTTAAACCTCCTTTGAATATAAATTTATAACTTTTTTTAATGACATTCAAATGGCTTGAAATTTGAAATCATGTTTATGTAATGAAATAACAATTCATGAAATTTGCTAGAACAAAAAATTGATTATGAAAAAAAAAGATATCAATGTTGAAACAAAAAAACTTGAAAGATCATAAATCAAGCATTGAAATAATGGAGTTTTTGAGTTTGAATTCAATTGCATTAATGCCTTAGATTTCCCAAAAATATATATATTGTAATAAGTTTCTTAACAATTGTCACAATTTAGGTTATCAGTTTATGGAATTTGGTTTCACAGTCATGTTTCGAGCTTGAATGGAAGGCAAAGTGAGAGGCTATCATTGAAAAAGCTCCATGTTTGCCTTTCAAAATTATGGATGTACCCAAACTATCTAAACATTGCAACCACAATAATGTATTGCCATGTCCAAATGCCTCCTCATTGAAGTCAAAATTCTTATGATGACATGAATACATTAAAGAAATTCAAAAAAAAACTTTTCCAAATCCTCAAATTGATCAAATTCAAATGTGTCCCATGCAAAATAGAAATATCTGTTCAAGTTTGAGTTCAAGTTGACAAAATCTTGACAAGATGAAGAAAAGAAGAAGAGAAATTCATTAAAACCTGCAAAAAAAATTAATTGCAAAAAAAATATGAAGGAGTTTTTTCAAAAGCTTGAAAATGAGTCAATTTGTATGTTGATATATAGTCCTCCTTCACGTAGAAACAAGTGTTTTGCTATAATATGAAACAAAAAACTTCATCAACAATAGACATGTGAATCTTAATTGTAATTTTAAAAAATTGCCATTTTGGAAATGTCGATCATGTTTAGGAAGTTTTTAAATACTTATGAAAATTCAATTGTTTGCTTACCTCATGAATTTTATGTCCAATTACAAATGTTTTTGAAAAACAATTCACTTTTTGTTCATGAAGTTTTGCTCATTCACATCTTCATGGATTTTGGAATTACAAGATGCTTTTGAATAATAATTCACATGTTTAGTTCATGACTTTTGTAATTACATGTTCTTTGAAGAAAAATCGTTTGTGTGTTCACAAATTTTGTAATTGCATGATAATTGTAAAGAATTATTCACTTGTTTGTTCATCATCGATTTGTGGGAGATTCATGCTCTTAATAATCATTTTTCGCTTATGAATCTTGAAATTGCATGATGTTTTTGAAAAATCATTTGTTCAAGGTGACTCATTGAATTGTGAAGATTCAATTTCTAGAAAGTCACTTGTTTAATTCATGCATTTTGGAATTGCATGATGTTCTTGAAAAATCATTTGCTTCCTTGTCAATCTTGAATTGTGAAAATTCATCATGTTCATGAATTTTCATTTGCGTAATGTTTTTAAAGAATCTCTCACTTGCTTTTGGTTCATGAATTTTCATTTTGCCTGATTTTTTGGAAAATCACTCACTTGCTTATCTCAAGAACTTTGGTTTTGTGTGATGCTTTTGAAAAATCACTCATTTGTTTGGATCATCTTGATTCATCATGCTTTTGAAAATCCATTCAATTGTTTGGTTCATAACTTTTGGTTTTGAATGGTGCTCTTGAAAATCACTCTTACTTGGTTGTTCATGTTGAATAATGAAAATGCCATATTCTTGAAAATCATGAGTCAACTTGGCTTCTGAATTTTATGGGGGTTTCATGGTGCTTTAAAAAATCATTTTGCTTGTTTATGAATTAATTTTGTGGAAAGAATATCATGATCTTGAGGACATTGAACAATCAATCTTTTAAAAACAAATTATCACTCACTTTAGCTCATGGGATTTTATGAAAATAAAATTATGTTCTTGAAATTCACTTGATTACTTGTGAATTAATTTTGTGAAAATGCAATTCTCTTGAAAATTGAAACCCATTTTACTTCATAAGATCTATCAATTTTTAAAACAATTTTTTAAACCCAATTTTTGCCTTTATTATCTCATGGACCTTTTGTTTTGTGGTTCACTTCATGGATGAAAATAGTCATCTCAATCCTCATTACCAAAGGTTCTCTAAATGCCCTCCCACGAGTTATATAGCCATAACCAAATACCCACCCAAGGATTCAACACTCCCACTTCCTCTTCTCTTGGGCCTCCCTCCCTCTACCACAAATTCAAGTCTCAAAAGAGGTCCCTTTTTTCACTTTTTGTGACCTCAATTTTGCATATGGACCCTCCCTTCTTCCACTACAAATACAAGTCTCAATAGAAGTCCCTTCATTACTTGATTTGGGACTTGGATTTGTCCTCACTTCTTTTGGAATCTTGATTTGTGGTGTGATCCCAAAACAAGAAGTGTCAACCATGGATTGGCTACAAATCTAGATCTCAAAAGAAATCCTTTCCTCACTTCTTTTGGGAGTTGGATTGGGCTTCACTTCTTTTGGGATTTCACTTCATTGGACTTGCCAGCACTTCGCAGGAAGTGCATGATCTCCGGAGCCGCAAAGCGGCTATCATCGTTGTTTGTTTTTTTTTTTTTTTTTTTGTTTTTTCTTGCTGCCGACCATGATGATGCATGCCTGCCGGCATGTCGTGTCAACACGCAATTTCCTAGTAGAAACAATCTCCATGAGTTGTCCAGGCAATGATGTCCATCAATCCAACAATAGCAACCAACTTTTCAAACACTATTTGGGGCCCATAGATTCTGAAGTGTCGGTCTTTAAAACCCTAGAGCTTTCACATCCTCCATCCCTCATACCCCACGACCCCCCTTCCCCAAATTCCTCCCTTCCACAGAATCTTGGATGGCATGACAGGATTTTTTATCCTTATGGTCCCCTTTCATCCCTCTATGTCCCAGAGAATAAGGGTGCTTATTTTCATTCATCCATCACTTGCCAAAGTTTGTCTTCCTAGGTTTTAGCAGGCAAGAGTCTGTTTTGAATTCTGAGTCATGTTCACTTCCGCCCTTTTTGACTGGAATCTAAGCAAAAAGGAAAACCCTAACAAAATGGGTTTACTTATTTATTCGTATATAAAGAATCTGAACCTCTATGTGTGTTTAAAGATTTTTTCTTTTTCTTTTTTGTGAATCTAAATTCCGTTCTGAATCTAACTAAAGCCCAATTCCATGGTCTGAGTCTAGTGCCAATTCAAAACAAAAAAAAGTACAATTTTTGAATCTGTGGTGTGCTTATAAATAAAGTTTCGCAGGGTTCACAAAAAACAAAAAGTACCTCCAATTTATAATGGGGGTATTATCCCAGGCCCAAAATGGTGACCAACAGTTTTGGAAATACAAAATACATGCCCCCAATGGGTCGGCGGAAGCATGCACTCCCTTGATTTTTTTTCTTTTAAGTTTTGGGTGGATTACCGAATCAAGCACGTGGACACCAATTATTTTATACAACTAGATGCGCGTTTTGTCTTGGTGCGAAAGTGGGGGCGAACTTTCGCTTTGCCAAACTGAAAAAGGAATATTCTGTCGCATATTCCCACCTTTTCGGTGCGCCGCGGAACTGACCTTTCCCCAAAAAAATAATATTTCCACCAAGTTTAAAAGGAGATGATCACACTTTCGCAGTTGTCGGCCACGAATTCCGGTTGAGAAACCAGCGAGAGCACTTCAGATTTCCCCCGCACCCACACAAAGCAAGCAAAGAAAAAGAAAAAGAGAGTTTGTTTGAAGGTAGTAGAGGAGAATCTAAGCTCCAAGATCATGCAGCAGCAATTGCGAAGCTCCAAGATCATGGAGCAACAAGACTTGCGAAGCTTGCTGCTGATGAGATCATGCGTCCTAGTAGTGGTGTTGCTGGCAGCAGCAGCAGGTGGAAGAGACTCGCGAGCAGAAGCAGCTGTTTTGGAATACGATTGGGAAGTAAGTTACCTTGCAGCGGCGCCTGATTGTGTGGAGAAGATGGTGATTGCGATCAATGGGCAATTCCCATCGCCCACCATTCACGCAGTAGAGGGAGACACCTTGGTGGTGAAGTTGAAGAACAATCTTCCCACAGAGAGAGTAAGCATTCACTGGCATGGCATCCGTCGGCGAGGGACTCCTTTCTACGATGGCTCTGCGTTCGTTTCTCAGTGTCCCATCAACCCCGGCGAGACTTTCACCTACAAGTTCGTTGTCGATAGGGTAAAGCATTCTCGCTCGACAGAGATCCTGCTTGCTCCTCCTGCTGCTTCCGAATGTGTTTCCTTCTCAGTTTTGCACATCATCTTTGCGCTGTAAATGGAAGAAACTGAGCTCATGGGTCTTGCCTGATTGCTTGCTTGCTTGAGCCTTGCAGGCGGGGACGTATTTCTACCATGGGCATCTGGCCATGCAACGAGCAGCCGGCCTGTTTGGCTCGCTGATTGTGAGCTTGCCTCCAGGGAAGACGGAGCCCTTCTCCTATGATGGTGGTGATCTCAGCGTGCTGCTTAGTGACTGGTATCACAAGTACCAGCAAGAGCTGGGCTTGTCCAGCATCCCCTTCCAGTTTGTCGGGGAGCTACAGGTCGGTTCCTTGCTTGCTTGCTTGGACTCCCTTCTTCCCTCCTCCGATCACTACCCCTTCCCAGATTCCAGAGCGATTATTTCTTCTCTCTTCCCGGAGCTGCTGCTGCTGCTGTTGTTCTGGATTGGTGTTGTGTCACTGCTGCTCCTCCTCGAGTCTGCTCCTCCTGGTCTCTTCTGATCTTTGTTGATTTCTGTCTTACGGTTGTTGTATGGATGGGTCCACCTGCTGCATCCATACAGTCGCTGCTGATCCAGGGGCGTGGGGAGCTGCTGCTTCTGCTGCTGTTGATCTGGATTGGTGTTGTGTCGCTGCTGCTCCTCATGGAGCAACAAGACTTGCGAAGCTTGTTGCTGATCAGATCATGCGTCCTAGTAGTGGTGTTGCTGGCAGCAGCAGCAGGTGGAAGAGACTCGCGAGCAGAAGCAGCTGTTTTGGAATACGATTGGGAAGTAGGTTACCTTGCAGCGGCGCCTGATTGTGTGGAGAAGATGGTGATTGCGATCAATGGGCAATTCCCATCGCCCACCATTCACGCAGTAGAGGGAGATACCTTGGTGGTGAAGTTGAAGAACAATCTTCCCACAGAGAGAGTAAGCATTCACTGGCATGGCATCCGTCGGCGAGGGACTCCTTTCTACGATGGCTCTGCGTTCGTTTCTCAGTGTCCCATCAACCCCGGCGAGACTTTCACCTACAAGTTCGTTGTCGATAGGGTAAAGCATTCTCGCTCGACAGAGATCCTGCTTGCTCCTGCTGCTGCTGCTTCCGAATGTGTTTCCTTCTCAGTTTTGCACATCATCTTTGCGCTGTAAATGGAAGAAACTGAGCTCATGGGTCTTGCCTGATTGCTTGCTTGCTTGAGCCTTGCAGGCGGGGACCTATGTCTACCATGGGCATCTGGCCATGCAACGAGCAACCGGCCTGTTTGGCTCGCTGATTGTGAGCTTGCCTCCAGGGAAGACGGAGCCCTTCTCCTATGATGGTGATCTCAGCGTGCTGCTTAGTGACTGGTATCACAAGTACAAGCAAGAGCTGGGCTTGTCCAGCATCCCCTTCCAGTTTGTCGGGGAGCTACAGGTCGGTTCCTTGCTTGCTTGCTTGGACTCCCTTCTTCCCTCCTCCGATCACTACCCCTTCTCAGATTCCAGAGCGATTCTTTCTTCTCTCTTCCCGAAGCTGCTGCTGCTGCTGTTGTTCTGGATTGGTGTTGTGTCACTGCTGCTCCTCCTCGAGTCTGCTCCTCCTGGTCTCTTCTGATCTTTGTTGGTTTCTATTTTGCGGTTGTTGTATGGATGGGTCCACCTGCTGCATCCATACAGTTGCTCCTGATCCAGGGGCGTGGGAAGTACAATTGCTCGCTAGACCTGCCTCCCGGCGGATCTACAGCAAGCTCATCTCCAGATTGTTTGCAGTGCAATGCCACAAACCCCGCCTGCGCACCTTTTGTGTTGCCTGTGCAGCCTGGGAAGACCTACCGCTTGTGCATCGGCAGCATGGCTACACTCTCTTCTGTCAACTTCAAGATCGAGGTAAACCCATTCTCAATCCTCCGCAACTGTGCTCTTCCAGGACTCACAGAAGTATTCTCGGACTGCAAAACTCTTGGTTCTCGAGCGGAGCTTCACGGTCTTTCTTGACAGTGTGCTGTTGTCCTGTTTGACAATCTGCTACAGAACCATAACTTGACAGTAGTGGCAGCTGACGGGCGCTACGTCGAGCCGTTTGTGGTGGACAATCTGGACGTCTACAGTGAGCAATCCTACTCCGTGCTCCTCACTGCAAACCAAAATCCAACTCAGAACTATTGGGTGGGTGTGAATGTGAGAGGAAGAAAGCCTGCAACCCCCACAGGACTTGCCATCCTGCAATACCTGCCCAACTCCGAGCATCTCCTGCCTCCAACTCCAGCACCCATGGGTCCTGTTTGGAATGACTTTGCAGTGAGTTGTAAAAAAAAAGCTGCACATCCGACTAGCCTTGAACTCATCAATTCATATCATCCTCAACATTGAGTATTTTCCTATTACACTTATCAAATTGCCTTGTTGCTTGCACTTCTCTAGGTTTGTGCAAAGACAATTTTTCCCTTGAGCTGCTCATTGTGCAATTGAAATGATCCCCAATACCTCATGTTATATTTATTAGCTATATAGTATGTTACATCAACATGCTAAACATGGTGATATATAATATTATATAATTGTATAATTCCCAGAGATATGTTATCTCAAATCATTCATTTCAACAATTGCACAATCAATAATGAATGCATTTAGGTTATGCTTGGGTCCAAATGGATCAAATGATCCAAGGACATTACTTTTGAAAAGGATCGAGGGTTCGTTTTGGCCTAAAATCAAATTCTAGTCACAAATTAATAGATTTTTGAATGATTGGTTTTTGATAACTTCTTGTTAAATAAAGTAAAGCATCTGCTCTGGTGTATCACCAATCATGTGATTATCAATGTTAAGAATATATTCATTTTTTAAAGTGTTTTAAAATCTGACTAAAATTTATTAATTACATCATGGTTCACTCTCTTCTAACATGAACTACAACTTTGTTTTGTACACCATTCACATGTGGTTAAAGGACTTTTGAAATTCATACATACTAAAAATTTATATATATATATTTTGTTTGTGCAATGTCACTATATTTTCTTATCACCCAAATAATTTTTTACCATTAAATAGTTTGTATTTAATACCTATAAAGGACAAGGTGGACATTTATGTCCAGTTTTTAGAAATTCTAGGAAATTTTTATTTTTCAATGGTTTTTTTTTTGTAGTGGATTAAGTGACTTATGAAGAAATCTACTTCGTGTACCAAAATTGGCGTTAAATTTGAGAACTACTATTTTTCAAGTGGATTTTACCCATAATACTTGGATTCCAAAGCATGGGAGAAAACTATGTTTCTCTCAAACCCCATCAATTTAACTTAGAGGAGTTGTTCATGTTGGAGGTGACAACCACCACACTAGAACTTGATCAAGTGCAATTTTAGTATTGCAATTGATTCATGGGTGCTATTTAAATGTCTATTAAAAAAATTTAAATGTGTATAGACTCTTATTAACAATTATTAATAAGTGACATAAGGATTTGTGTGTAGGCTTCAACAAGGAGCACCCAACCATTTGTTTTCAATTCACCCGCTATCAAAACATTGAAGCACATACATCAAATCAACCATCTCATATCTTCCCCCATTCCTTTATTGAATTGAGCAATTTTCATAACATTAAAACCTTAGGTGTAAGGCTAAAAAATCATTATTGAATTGAGTGATTTTTGTAACATTAAAACGTTAGGTGTAAGGCTAAAAATCCTTTATTGAATTGACTGATTTTGGTAACATTTTATAAACATTAGGTGTAGGGCTACAAATGTTCTTTGAGCTTCCTTCCGAAGCAGAGGAACAATGTGTGAAAATTCGACCTTCAAGAAGGGTCAAGGAAAATAACAATTTGACCCTATTTTCACATTGCCGGATAAATAATATTAATAACAACAATAATACATAATACACAAATAAATAAATAATTGTTAAGAATTATTGTCCTTCTTACTTTTTAGCTACTTACTGGAACTTATTAGAACAGAATCTGGCGATTTTAGAAAATAATAATAAATGAATAATTTTATGGAAATTTAGTGTCTTAAAAACCCCCCAAGAAAACACTAAAGTTTCTCCATTTCGAAAGAAGAAAAAAATCGCCATTTTTTCTTTTCACCAAATGGCGATTATTTTCTTCGCCATTTGGTGAAAAGAAAAAATCGCCCCTCCAAAAAAACAAACCAAAAAAAAAAAAAATCTCTTTAAAAATAGAGTGGTAGACTTTGGTGACCGAAAATGGCACAGGAAATCGACCAATGAAAATCAAGCGCGTTCGAAATCGACCAATCGAAAGCAAGCGCGTACGAAATCGACCAATGAAAATCAAGCGCGTTCAAAATTGACCAATCGAAAAATCAAGCGCGTTCGAAATTGACCAATCGAAAGCAAGCGCGTACGAAATCGACCAATCAAAATGCCGAACTGCAGAACCAAAGCGAAAAAAATGCCAAGAAACGAGCGAAACCCTAAGTAGCGCACCGTGGTGCAGAGAGAGAGAGAGAGAGAGAGAGAGAGCGCACTGCATGTGAGTTTTTACGTTGCTGTCGCGTCGGAAAAGAAAGAGAGAGAAAGAGACCATGCAAGTAAAGTTGGAATTGCAAACTTTAGATCAACTAGCTTCAATTATGCCTCGGTGAAGATAGGAATACATTCCTTAAAACAAGCATGGTTTGACATGAAATTTCAAATTATAATTTGTATTATAACATCAGTGATTATGGACATTATGTGATGTTCATTTATACATAGATGATATATTGTTGACTGGTCATAATCATGAAATCATATAATTTTAAATTGAGTTAGATAAACACTTTGAATTGTCAAGCTTGAGATTGGTGTTTCTCTACATCCATGTATAATTTTTTAAATATTTCTAGGAAAAAGTTGTGTCACACAATGAAAATATGCAAAATCCATTTAAATTTTTTTCAACATGACAAATTTTCAATGACAACCCTAATGGAAGAGAAGGTTAGAATTCAATCAAATATAGAGCCAAAGTGGGTTGACAAAGTAAAATATTAAAACCTTGTAAGCAATTTGATATAATACAGTTTATTGTGTGATTAGACTTTTTTTTTAAAGTAATTGCATGAGCATATTTGTGTCAAGACAACAAGATCCACATGTGCATTTATGATACATTTAGGGGACAAAGGATTATATGATATTTTTATTCAAACATGGAGTGAATATTGCATATGTTATTTATATGCAAATTTGGTTCATAGTTTTAACAAGTGGAAATCGACCATAGGGTTATTGTTCAAATTTAATAGGTACAACCAATACTTTGTAGTATTAAATTCACTACCACAAAACATGGTTTTTCATTCGGTTCAAGTTGATTAACTGGTCTTTTTTTACTAATGGACATGTCCATTTGGACTAGGGGCTTGAAGTGTGTAAAAGATTTACAAATTGTGCAATTCATTGAAAATGTAAATGCAGGCCTATATATGGATTGGAATGGTGTATTAAAGTGTTTATGAGTATATACATCTAAATATCATTGCTTATACACTTCAAACTTTTCTAGACTAGATTATTAAATGTTTCATTAATACGAGTCGATTCTTTTATTGAATTAATTAATTAAAATAATTCATTTTCATAATCACTTAAATAACTAAAATTTAAATAATGTAGTAAATATCATATTTCTATTTTTTTTATCGATGTTCAATTGTTGAGTTAATAATATTTCATTTCATTGGAATTCACAATGTTATGTTGGTATACAAACATATCAAACCATAAAATTTCATGAAAGGTGAAAGTCTATTTTTGATTGAAATTAAAAGCAATGAGTATATTTTATTAAACATTCAATAAGGGTGTACATATGAATATGTCATTATATACCTCAATGTCTACTACTCAAATTCATGTTTATTATTTAATATTTCGTAATGAATTATTTGTTAGAAGTTTTTTAATTAGTAATTAATATGTAATATACTTAATTACCATGAACTAATTAAGTAAACTAAATAATAAACTATTCATATGAATTCATTAGTCAAATTAGATTAATTAGTATTTAATTAATTCAGATAAAAAAATAACTAATAATCTAATAATTAATTTCTAAAAATCAGCAACTAATTAAATATAATTAATTAATTAATTCAAATAAATTTAGATAATTCTTTTAAAATGTAGGTGAGTAATTATTGAATTTTATTTGAATTCAGATCATCAATTATCAACATGATTAATTATTTAATAGGCTTTTAAATAATCAATCATCTAATATTTATTTAGATAATTAATTATTTGAATCAATCAACTAACTAATTATATGAATAATATTAATCAATTCATATAATCAATATAGATACTTAATTATCATATATTTAATTTAAATAATTAAATTCCAAATAATTATGTCAGATGATTAATTATAAATTTCAAATTAATGACAAAATTAAAATCTAAAAAAAACACGTGGGAATAGTTTTTTGTAGGTACAACTCAATTGCAACTAGGGTGCTAAGAAAATATTTAACCCATATTTTTGTCTTCAATATTTCATTTCACAAACTATATAGAGGAAGTGCTCCTCTTGCATTTTCACATTAAAATACATGTGCCATGTTGGGATGAGCTCATAAAAAATTAACCTTAAAAGCAAAACACATAACAAAGTAAAAAAACTTATGTGGCTACTATTTAGTTCACCTAGTCTTTTAGTATTTTATCTTTCCTACCTATTTACTTGCCTACCTAAATAAGTAGGTTCTATTTTTTTACCTACCTAAATAAAAAATAAATAGTTAGGTAAGTAGGCAGGCAAATAGGTAGGTTGGAGCTACATCAACTTACCTACCTATGGCTATGTATTGACTTACCTAAGTACACACACACACACACACACATATATTTGTTTCCAAAATTTGAATAATATATCACGTGGCAATTTTTTTATTGTGCCACCTGTCATAATCCAATACCATCTAAAACAGATAATCATAATGGACAATGGATATCAATATTTCAAAAAACTCACAAAAAATCCTCATAGTGCCACATGTTAAATTTTGATGAATAGATTAAAAATGACGTCAACATGACATTATGATTATAGTCATAGAGAAGTTGCATAATAGTTGAAAATAAATTGTTACAACAAAGTTGTAATTGAATTGTAATGAATTGCACCGTATATACGAAGAGTTGCAAGTGTCTGATGCAACTCAGAAATTGAGTTACAAGGTTAGTTGCAAAACACTTTTTCTTTCATATTGTACTTATAATTATTTAACTTTCCTAATATTTACCAACTTTCGTATTTACCTACCTACTTACCTACCAACTATAACCTATCCACCCACCCGCCTACTTCCTATAATATACCTAACTATGTACCTCATAGTCTTGTAGTGATGTGTGGAAATAAACATGTGAAATAAAAATTTGATGAAGTTGAACATATTTTGATGGTGTGGTCCATTGGTTAAGGATTTGGTTTATCATTAAGGAGGTCAAAGGTCCAATTTTTAATATTTGTAACATATGTACATGTTTAGAGGGTTAAGGTAGTTAGGCTAAGTTAAATCAATTAAGTAAGTTATACGATGTTAGGTTAAGGTAGGCATCACAAATTTATAAACTTCATGGGTTTGTTTCAAGTTTGTGCCTAATCTATTATTTCATAGGTTTGTATTATTTAAACACGAATGCCATCCATTATTTAAACACAAAAATCGTGTGTATGATTTTCGTGTGTAAACAACACAAATAAATATATAACACCGTGTCTAAACAATGTGCACAATGTTGATATTCAAACAACTCAAGTAAATGAATCACATCTGTGTCTATTCCATACGAGCTTAGAAAAATAGATTTTATAGGATTATTATTGTCAAATTGTGACCCATTAAGTTTGTGATGGATGAAGTAGGTGATATAATAAATGAATTAGGCTACCACCTACTTAGTTGTCTTTTTATGACCTACCTACCTACCAAAAAAAAAAATTAATATTAAAATTTTAAATATATCATTTAAATATGGGCATAAATTTGACTAGTCAAATGTTCCACTATTCCTTGGTCAAAATGACCAAACAAATGGTCCTTATTCTATCAATCAAAAGACCACCTTTGTCACGTTGAAAAAAATTTAATTAAATTTTCCAAAATGATACAAGGGTTTTTCTATCCCATGTGCAAACCTAGTCATTTTGACCAAAATTTATGATTTGAAAAACTATAAAGCTTTGTAATGTTACCTAGGTTTACGTCTAGCATAAGTGAGGTAGATTTAGGCCTAACCTAGGTGTCACGTAACATGGCCTAGGTCTAGGTATGCCTAGGTGCCACATAGCCTAAGTTTAGGGCTAGCATAGGTACCACATAATGTGCCTTAAATCTAAGCTTAATCTAAGTGCCAATTGGCTTCACCTACATTCCACATGGCCTAGGCTTAAATTAAGTGCCATGTGGCTTAACCTAGGCCTAGGTGCCATGTGGCTTAAACCTAAAGTGAGTGCCATGTGACCTAATGTAATACATGTGCCACATAACATATCCTAAGCCTAGGTGCCACATGGCATGGTGTTACATGGCCTATTCTAACATCAATGCCACATGGTTTAACCTAACATAAGTGCCACATGGCTTATATTGGTTTAAATGCCACATGACTTGATCTAACTTAGGTGCCACATTGGTTTAACCTAAACTAGGCTACATAAGTTATTTAAGATGAACATAAATGCCACATGTCCATTGTTGATTCAATTACATAATAAGGTAGGTAAGTAAGTAAGTAGCCTAATTTAGATCCCATGCACAATGGTTACAACAACCACCATATAACATATGATAATGGATGAACCCATATGATAGAACATAAAATACGTATGTCACCTATATTTGATTGTTAATTACGATTTATCATTTGTTATTAAGGGATTTTAAATTGCAAATGTCACATGCAATTAAAAAATAGTTAGAAAATTTAATTGTAAATTCACAATTTTTTTCTAATGGAACATGGAAAAATTTGAAAGGGGATTATTTAAATATGATGTACTAAATAATGCCACGTGTCATTAGTACAAAAGTGGGATGTAGTTCACTAGCCTAAATCACCATGGGATTTTTAAAATGAAATAAGTTCATTGCATTTTAGCGATTTCACCTTGGTTAAAGTTATTTCATTATAATAACACTATGTGAACATTGTGTTTCACTACTAACTGACATAATCCACTATTATAATTTATTATGGTAAATAGGTTCATTTTTATATTGTTGTTTTAAATACCCTATGTTGTTTTACAATATACCCTATATTATTTTAAATTATCTTAGTTATTTAAATTTATACCCTAAGTTATTATAAGTTATTATAGGTTATTATAAATTATTATACATTAAACTATTATATGTTATTTTACTTTAAAGTATCATAGTTGGTTAATTATAGGTTTTTTCTTTTAAATTATTCAATTAACCGTAGGTTATTTTATTTGAAGTTAATAGATGTTATTTCAAGTTATATTTTAAGTTGTTCAAGGTCCTTTTACTTTATGTTATTATAAATTATTTTATCCTAAGTATAAAAATTTAAAATAATTTAAAATATAATATAATGACTTAAGATAAAATAACCTAGAATAACTAATAATAATTTATGAAAAATAATTTAAAATAACTTACAATAAAATAGCTACCAATAGCCTATGATAATATAACTTTAAATGTCCAACAATAACTTATAATTAAATAGCCACCAATAGTCATAATATAATTTATAATTTTAAAAAAACCACCAATAACCATTAATAGCCATCAATAATATAACCACTAATGGCCTACAATGTAATAACAAAAAACACCACCAATACCATTAATAAAATAACCACTAATAGCCAACAATAGAATAACCATTAATGGTTATGTAATGAAATCATAGTGACACATTTAGTTGTAACTTAGTTATAAAACTAGCTAATTTAGTTGACTTTTAATTACAAATAAGTTATAATTTCCAAATGTTATGGACCTTTACCTAAATGTACATGTGGCACGATCATACATATTAACAATGTAGGCTAGTTGCAAAGTAGTTGTTCACTCAACGTTAAAGCTACACTAGTTATAACACAATTGAAATTAACTGTTTACTTGTGGTCAAACTACGGTTGATTATCACCGTATAGTTTTTGAGTACATATGTCCGTATAAAGTCCAAGTTGTAACTAAATTACAATTATGAAATATTCTGATGTGGCATTTTAATTATTAATTCATTGTATTTCCATATTGTAATTTTACCTTTGTTGCACAGTAATTTTTGTGATGATTTAGTTATATGCCAATTTAGTCTTCGGGGACACGATTTGTCATAATGGTAGTTAAGTTATAGGCATAAGGTGGTAGGTAGGTAGTACTTAGAAAAGGTTATCTAAGTCAATATGTAAATAGGTATGTAAGGAAAAAAATTAGATAGTTATAAGTAGGTAGGTTATAAGATGGTAGGTAAAAGGTACCTTGAAAAGGCTACCTAAATAATAGGTAGGTAGGTTGTAGGATGGCATGTAGGTAGTACTTAAAAGTTACCTAGGTAGGTATGTATATTGTAGAAAATGGTAGATAGGTAGGTAGGATGGCCCATTTGACTGTAATAATATTGGCCATTTTGACTTGATATCCCATTTGATTAATCATCATTGGCCATTTTGACCAAAGTGGACAAACTTTTTGTCCAATATATGTCCAAGTTGATAAATAATCTTTACCCAAAACCTACCATTTGTTTTTACAAGTCACACCATTATGAAAAAATGAAGATCAATATGCCTCATTTATGGCTTCCATTATCTTGTTGTATTTTAAATAACTAAATCCATATGAAAATGAACATTAACAACATCCATGCTTGAAAATAAATCTTATTTTTTGAGCTCAATGAACATTATAATCTCTAAATGGTCTTAGTTGGGTTGTATTCAACTTATTTCATTGTTTGTGTTTTGCATTAAATTTAATGTAATATTTCATATTGGTGTTGGTAATTTTCCCTTATTGAATCTCCTCCAATATAACAAAAGGTGTCCTTGTACGCCAAGTGATTTCACTAGATTTTAAGTGAATTCACTAGTTCTAATGAATGGGACCTAATGGGGGAAATAGTGAATTCATTAGTCCAATGAACATGGACTAATGAATTGCACCCACATTTTATAGTAGTGCTTATACATCAAATGTTTCTATTTGTGTCCACATCCACAACTTGAATTTGGTCCTCCCATGTCACATTGATCCACATGATGTTCATTTGAAAATTTACTTTCATAATGTTTGCCATTTAGTTTGTAAATGAACAAAATATAAAATAAAATGCAATGATAAAACAAAGAATGATTTGTTGCACATTATGGGTGAATTTGTTACATGCTCCTTGGCTTATCAAATGATCTTGAAAGAAAATACCCTTTTGAGCCTTGAAAATTACCAAGTTATGAGTCCTATTGAATTGTGGGTTCATTTCAACAAATATGGGTTCCCATTGAAGAATTCCAAATGAACAAAATTGTAGCCTTTGAAAACATATTTTCAACATTATATTGCACATTTTAATTAAAATTCATTTGATTTTTATTTTATGAGTTTTAGTGGTTGGAAATTGTCACTTTGATTCTCAACCATTTTTTTGGCCATAATCTAATCTTTAGACATTCAAATAGAGAATGCAAGCTCACTTTTAATATTTATGTTTCAAGACTTTAAAATCAATGGCGTAAATAAAATTTAGGTTGGACAAGGTTTGCTATTTATAATTATGTCCCAAAGATTTGTAACACTTTAAGACTTGCAACTATCAAAGCAATTCACATTTTGAATTGCTTGAGATTCACTTTCTTTGCATTCTTTCACATTTGCGTGTGAGTCTTGAGACACACTCCTAACTTGCATCTTCTCTTATGTAATGAGTCTTGGTTGCAAGCCCAAGGATAAAGTCGTGACTATTTTCTTGAAAGCATTTGTCAATCCAAAAATGACATTAGCTATTTAATTATGACAATTACAATTAAATAATAACCGAAATGTTGTTAAACTTAATAGCAAATGATACTAAATGACAAAGAATTACAAATAATTTGCTAATGTTTTGTGTAGTTAAAGCAACATAATTGACACCATAATTCACCATAATGCACATAAGAGAAAATTGATTGAAGATGACATGCTTGCATTGAATGAATCAAAATTGATGAACAAAAACACAATTTTTTGGCATTTTCATGAATTCGCATTTACGAGCCGCAGGGCACAATAATTAGTAACAAAGAACAAGTTGCACCAACAAAAAGAAAAGAAATTCACAAAAAGATAAAGTTATCATTTAACACAATAAATTTGTAATAGTGACAATGATGATGTCATTGTTAAAAATAATCAACCGTTACTTGTGGCTTTAATGTAAGACCAACATCTGAATACGAAAATTTGAAATCATGATAACAAAACATCCCAAATAAAGTCGTGACTATTTTCTTGAAAGCATTTGTCAATCCAAAAATGACATTAGCTATTTAATTATGACAATTACAATTAAATAATAACCGAAATGTTGTTAAACTTAATAGCAAATGATACTAAATGACAAAGAATTACAAATAATTTGCTAATGTTTTGTGTAGTTAAAGCAACATAATTGACACCATAATTCACCATAATGCACATAAGAGAAAATTGATTGAAGATGACATGCTTGCATTGAATGAATCAAAATTGATGAACAAAAACACAATTTTTTGGCATTTTCATGAATTCGCATTTACGAGCCGCAGGGCACAATAATTAGTAACAAAGAACAAGTTGCACCAACAAAAAGAAAAGAAATTCACAAAAAGATAAAGTTATCATTTAACACAATAAATTTGTAATAGTGACAATGATGATGTCATTGTTAAAAATAATCAACCGTTACTTGTGGCTTTAATGTAAGACCAACATCTGAATACGAAAATTTGAAATCATGATGACAAAACATCCCAAATAACATTGCTTTAATACTACATGCCAATTAGAATAAATAATAAACACTTATGTTAGGTGTGAACAAGGGATATGTGCACCCATAATAACTTTAATGGAACACCAAGTTTTGGATACAAAATTTTTAAATCATGATGATAAACTAAACTTACCTAACATTGCTCTAATAATATTTGTTAAAATATATGACAATTATGATCCAGGGCAAACACCTTAGTTTGGTGGGTGTGAATGTAAGGTACATTTTAAAAACTTATGACTTGTGTAACAATCTTCCCACAAGATGTACACAAACCTTAATTCAAATCCATTGGCAAAAACCAATTGAGAGTCATAAATTAAATGTTGTGGTATATTTGGAAAAGTTATAATAATTTTATCAACATTTATATTTGTTGGATGAAGTATAGTCAAATTTATATTGATTTTGGGGTAGTAAATTGGTTTTGGGTTAGTATACATGTATTTTCACTATTAGACAAGGGTATTAGACCATGTCAAAAATGGTGATCACAAACAATTTTAAAAATGAAAATTTCATGTTATCAATTAAAAGGTTCAAAATACATTAAAAAATGTGTTGTATTTTCTTTTGGGTTTGGAGGGGAAGGATTTTTTGTTTTATGGCTATTCCCATCAAGTTCTTAATGCATTCCCTAATATGTTCCCCATAGCATCACACTTTTTCCCATATGCATTGGCCAAATTGAACTTTCATATATAAATAAACAAATAAATTATATATATATATATATATGCAATTTCAACACATGTTTCTTAAATTATTATTTAATTATTATTTTTTCATTTTGAAAAATATAATATTCTTGAAGATTCAATACAATTTTTTTTAATTTGAAAAGAATAATCTGAAAATTTCAACATTTCTGAAAATAATATAAGTAGTGTCAAAGCTGCCAAGGTAATAGAGTATATATAAACTATATTTAGGTCGGCCCATGGCAAGCATATATACGTGCTTCTCTTTTGGGGGAGTGCTTACTGTTTCAATAGAATTGGTGATGAGCCAACAAAAGTGACTCTTTCAAAGGAGAAGAAAAGAAAAGAAACTCTAACTAATTAATAAATCTAACAAATAGGTACACAATAAAATATATGTGCACAAGATCCAATGCACCCAAAATTTCCAAAAGTATTGGATAATAGAATAATTGTTCCTAGTTGATAAGGTAGAATGATTGATCTAGATAGGTTGATTTGTGTAGTTTCTTATTTTTTATTGCCATTTCTTACTACCCTAATTGTCATGTTTATTAGTGAGGAGGGCGAGAAACAATTAGTAAGCGATATTGGATGAGAGAAACATTGAAACATCCTAGAAACACTGCTAAAGACCCAAATAAGGGGGCGAGTGAAGAAGCTCTTCAGAATATGCCTAATATGCCTATTATTATGCTAATTCTCAGAGCATCTACAGCAGTGCTGAGTATGTAACCCTGCAAAATATTTTTCACATCCAAGTTTTAGTTATTTACTTTTTTGCAACCCCACACATAAAACTGAAACTGGGATAGCAAATGGGTGGGGGAATACTACCATAATAGCAAACCACCTGGTCCAATTATTATCATTGGCCAATCAGAAACACTGAACATCAGTCAGATCATATTTATTACACTCTTTTCTGCAGGTGCAATGAGTTGCTGCGCCTTTCACCAGGCATCGCAACATGTACCAATACGCAATATGTACCAAGACGCTGAGCCAAAACCATTTTCTTGAGCCAAACCAACATGTTTTGATTTTTCTTCATCCGATTTTACTGTGTAGGATCACATACCTGGAGATGCTCTAAGGTACAAGGGGTTGAGTAGTGATTTGAACCGGGAACCACTTGCAAGGGACGCCTTGAGTCCCCAGCCACTACTCGCTGCTGGTATTCCGCTGCTGGTGCCGCTCGCTGCAACAAGAGGACGCAGGTGTAGCCGTCGAACATGTGCTGCAGGAGATTTCTCGCTCGATAGAAGATCCGCTTTTGGTTTGGTTTTTGCAGCAGCAGCAGCAGCAGCATTTGTGATGGCGAAAGGGGCATCTTCAAGCAAACAAGAAGGAACTGCAAGTACGGAACAGAAGGCAGTGGAGGTGGAGAGTAAGCGGCTCCTTGATCTTTCCTTTTCCCGGGGTGTGCTCTCACAAAATAAAGCGCATCCCGCAAATCCATTGCGGCCATCAAAAGGTAAGGTTTGGTTTTCTTCTTTTTTCTTGGGGTTCTGTCCTTCCGGGCGTACATTATATCATTCAGTAGCGTTGCAGCTGAGATGATGATGCTTGGAAACGATCTCTCATGCACTCTTTCTCTATCTCGTCTTGGGAAATGACTGATGTCACACGGGGACACGTTTTTTGTATTTGCAAGGATGTAGACCTAATCCTACAGATGTCAGACTACTGCGTTTTTTCTTCCTTTTTTTCCAGTTTTGGATTGAACTTCACGTTGAATTTCCCATGTGAAGTTCAATCCAGAACTGGAAATTTTCCATGGTTTAGGGTTTAGGGTTTTTGAGCTTGGAAGTGGTCAACTGACCCCATAGCTTGCAGAATATTTTGGTACTGGGTGGGATTCATTTGATGTGTTTTGTCAGAATACCTACACAGTGTGATATCTATGGGCCTTGAAACCCCTAGTTCATGAGCTTACTGATTGTTGTGTTGGGTTATGTCACAGCTGTTCTCAAATGCAATGGGAAGGATATTGTGAAGAAAGGGCACAGGAAGAATAAATATTTATTCGCATTTCCAGGGCTTGTAGCACCTGTAGCTGGTGGAAAATTTGGGGATCTTACACAATTGGACTCCAAAAATCCTATTTTGTATGTAGATTTTCCTCAGGCATGTTGCATTCTTCACTCAAATAATCAACTCTATGATTTTTCAAAATAGTTGTCTTGCACCTTGAACCCTAATCTGTCTATCTGCCATCTGCAGTTTTTATTTGTTCTTCCTTGAGATATCAAGATTGCATCTTCTTGTATGTGCAAAATCTGGTTTTGTCATCTCCTCAAATTCTGGTGGATTATGCTGTTGACAATGGTGTTGAGTCACAGATGGTCTTCTTGCAAATATTGTGCCTGAGATGGTGTCTGCAATGGGTTTAGGGAAGGCTCAAATTGTTCGGTACTATTGTGTACCCCAAAAACAAATACCTCACGCTAAACTTTGTTCGAGGGTCGAACATTATTTGTGAAGACTGCTTTGAGAGCCTTGTAAGTACTTCATTCCTAAAGGGTAGATGGTGCCTACTTTTCAAGTGACATCACTTGGAGTTTCAACACCAGAGACATTTTGTTTTGTTCCAGGTCTACATGCAAAACAAAAATTCCCTTTGGCCTTGTATATGTAGAGACAAGTATTCATCACTGTAGAGGTTCTGGGTGTCAATTTTTCCTACAGCAACCACTGTTTGACAAGGATAATTAGGTCTAATATCTTCAAAGTTCCAGTTACACAAGATAAAGTTTGTACTGAAAATCAATTTTTTAAAGGCTTGGTGTGCATTTGAACCTTGAATAGTACTCAGTGCTTGTTATATAGACACTTACATCAGTAGCAGCAACATCATCATTGTTTATATGGGTACATGTATCTTGGCAGGTGGTATTCTCAGTTGCTTGGTGGATTGGGACAAAGGATGACAATCCTGAAGAGCTTCGCCTTGAAATGCCTCTTGACCTCCAACAGGTTTTATTTTCTAGACCTGTTTTAATGTCATGGGTATGAAGGTGTATGACTGTTCTTGTTGAGTAAATCATGATGTGCCCCTCAATAGCTAGGAGGCTTTATTGATGTTTGCATATTGTGGATGCAGGAGAAACATGCAGATTTTGATTTCAAGGCTGGAGCTGGCCGAGCAAGAGCTTTCAAGGAATCCCTTGAAGAGGATACAATAGAGCACAAGCATGATCAGCTGGAAGTACCAAAAGGCCAGCTGAGGATGGATCAATGCTTTAGGAGTAACAAACAAGATGAAAGTGATGTGAAAGTTGAAAGACAGACAGATGAGAAGCAAGATTCTGATGTTGAGCAGAGAACTCTCATTCACCTTGAGGACACTCCAACACCAATACGCCAATCTGCACGCATAGCAGGGAAGAAATTCAAGTAGGTTTCTCCTCTCTTTTTCTTATGGGTTGGAATACATGAGGTTGAAGGCAAACTGAGGATAGTGGCCTTTTGTTCCTTTTCATCGTTAGTGCTCATGTAAAGATATGGGTTGGACTTTAGGATGGAGTCAATTAATTTTGAAATTTGAGCCATTATGAATCTGGACTTCTTTTTCTGTTAAATCTATGCATCAGGCTTGAAGGTAATGCAGAAGGAGGAGTTGTCGTAAATGATTGTAGCAAAAGGAGGAGATTTTGATACCCAACCTGTATTTTTTCAGGTACACACAATCCCCATCATCATCATCATTATCATTGGAGGATGAGAAGGAGGAGGAGGGTGACGGTGCAAGTGACACATCAGAATTTAAGCTGAATTCTGGGAGGGGACTTTTTACTACCAAAACTGATGTGGATGATTCCTCATTTGCTTCAACAAAGGAGCATAATGCAGGTAAAGCACTATTGAGCTGCAGAACTGCTGCTGGGATCCTTCTACTTTACTGCTTCATGAAGACAGTTGCATTCTCCCCACAGATTTAGGCCCAAAATGTTTTTGGGAGATAAGGTCCTAACCTTCTGTTCTATGTCCTTGAAGTAGGTTTGGAAGAGAAAGGTTAAATCCCTCCTCTTGTTCTTACTCCTCTGGCTCTTCCTGTGCTTTCCTCTAAGGAGAGGGATTTCGACCCCTCCTAATTCAACACTGGATTCTTTCATTCATCTGCCATTCCTTTCCATAGGACTTTTGGCTATAAAATTTACAAAAGAAATTGGTCTGATTTTATGTCTCAAGGTATATTTCGTATGGTCCTGACTTTAGACAAGTTTCCTCCTCACTAGCTGGGTATTTTAGTTGGTCACATTTTGCAGCTTATCCACATCTTGAGTTTGCTCATAAAGTGTGGTTTGTATGATCCCAAGCCCTCTAAATCCCAGGTTTTGAGTAGAGATTGCATTATTCCAGTCTTTATTCCTCTCACATGGATAAGCTAGGTCTATGATCTATTCTGCACCTCCCTTCCATCATGGAGTGTGTTGAACCCTTAGAAGATTTTGGTCTCCTCCAATAGTAGATTGGAAACTAAGAAAAGAATACAAGGACCATAAAGCCTCATGAAGCCCAGGTTTATAAATGCACCCATAATTGTATAAGTGGCTAAGCTCCTGTCCTGCAGGTAGTCAATGACTTGTGGATTGCAAGATTGCAGGAAGCTGGTGTTCCTGCTCAGAACAGTTGGGTTCTTAAAGGCTCCTTGAGAGTCGTTGAACTCATCAAGTTCTTGAGGTGTTCAAGATCTAATTGCTGATAAATCTTCTCCCATTTTGTTTCAGTCCTGTGATTTCTCAGACTTTGTCAGTCAGTTTTCAAGCAGTCAATGGGTATCCCAATTGGGTACTAATTGTGCAATCTTAGCTAACTTCTAGCTCTTCTCACTTGAGTTTGATATTTTCACAAGCATTCTCAGCCAGAATATGCAGGTCTTGACATTATTCAGTTGCCTCATCTGTATTGCATTGTATCAGATGCTGCCAAATTTGGAGTGATCAATAGCCATTTTTATAGATTTTGAGGCTTTGAAGCGCAAAAGAGTTCTTCAGAGCTCAAATCATGAGCTTAATTAGCCTACTGAAGAGAAGACATCAAGTTTCTCTTATATCACAAAGGTGTTTCGGCCTTTGGATAATTTTAAGTGATTATTTTTCTGTTCATTAGGGTTTGGTGTCTTCTTTTCATGTTTGCTGATATGTTGTTAGATCTGAAATCTGTATAACCTGATTACGGGGTCATCTTTCAGTTTTCTATGTAGGTAAATTGTAAGTATGCAGAAGTTCTGAGTACTTATGAATATATCTCAATTTGTCATTTGGCACTGAACCTATATTGACAAGTTTCATCTAATTGAGTGGAAATTTTAGGTCAAAAGTAATTTTTCTGTCAGTGCAGGGTGGGTAGAGTGTCCCTCACATCCAACATATTTTTTCAGTTTCAGGTGTCTCACATAAGAAAAGGGAAATAGCTACATCTATCTTGTTGGAACTCAGCGATGAAGAGGAAGCCAAAGAAGGTGATCTAGTTGCTCCATCTCAGAACTCAGTGGCCAAGGGCATTCCTGTTGGTGAAGTTCAGACAAGTTCTGTTCAAGTCATAGCATCCTCAGGAGGTGGATTGAAGCAATCTAGTCTTGCTTCCTTTCTTTTCAAACCTAGTGAAAAGGTGGGCTTGCACTTCCATATGAAACTCATCAGAAGAATTATTACTAGGAAGTAATTTTTTGCTCATGACCAATCTCAAGAAAAGAATGGTGGGTTGTCTCCACTTCACAGTCTGTTGTATTATTGTTTTTGTTGCCATTGTCTGCTGCCTAAAATCACTGATTGCAGCAATTTTTAGAAGCCTTTTGGCCCTTCCTGATTTCCAAGCTGAAGGTCCTGTTGAGATGGTGCAGGCTTCTCAACAGGACCCTTTGTGGCTGCTTTATGGTTTCTATGTTTTTGAAATTCTCCAAACCTGTTTGGGCATGTTCAGGACCCAGAAGTCGAAGCTGAGCAGTCTCACAACAGCACTGAAACTGGTAACCATTTGCCCCTTTTTCAACCTTCAAAGTGCTCACCCGGTTCTAGATGGACCAATTTTGCTACCAATGTTATGCCATAGTTTGGCTTGAGAATGTTATAAGTAGATAACCATGTATTATGGGTGCTACTATGAACTGGAAAGATTGGCTTGAAGACCTTGCTGCCTCACAGCAGGCATCAGAAGATTGCACAAGGGATGACGATTATGCCTGCACAAGGGACTCATGTATAGTGCTTTAGCTGGGTTCCTAATAGTCTCTCCACTGCAAATCTTTCAGGTACCACCAAAACATACAGAAGAAAGAGGGAGGCAAGTGTTCAAATATTCTCATGTTTGTTTCTGTGGATTAGTTGGAGCTGCATGAAGTTTTCTTGGTGATGTATTTCTGTACCTCCAGGCAGATTATGTTAGAAATGCAGGAGAAGGTTTCCACTTCAAGGTAAGTGACTGGTGAGATGAGTCCTGCTCCTGGCTTTCTCTGGCATGAATTCAATGCTGGAAGGCATATTCAAATTGGTTATGTTGTTGCAGAGGATTCTCATGCACTAGCGTGAGTAACTTTGGAATGAAAGTGCCCAATCTGTTTCCAATTTTGCATTTGATGCCTTTGTCCTTTCCAAAGAAGCTCTCCCTGATCAATGTTTCAAGTGTTTTTTTTTCAGGTTGCATGTGTAAAGATTCTGTATTGCAACTCTGATCCCTTCTGAAATTGCCTTTTCTTTCTTTACAGAGGACAGTTACTCCCCAGAAGCCTGTGCCAGAAGTAAAAGGTGACGTTTTAGCAACTCCTAGTATTCTTTACAGTTTCTTCCTTTAACAAAACAAATCTGTTTTTTGGTGCACTTATTCTCTGGTGAAGAGATGCTCTATTGCTTTTGTTATACTGATGATTGTTAAGTCATCACTGTGGGTATATCAGAGTGTCTCGATTTGTACTTGTGGGTACTTTGTGCCCTGGTGCAAGCCGGCCATGCACTCAACTCACAATACAGTTACAATTTTGCATTCATAGAGCTATCTATAGCCATGATGGATTTACTAAATCAGACAGTGGACAATAACATAGAAAGCTGGATGCACTAGTCCTGCACATAAAGAAAGATGCTGGCTGATCAGACCTGTCCTTTCATAGCAGGAGGTGAAGTAGTCACAACCACAACATGAACACTGCCAAATTTCTAGAACCCCCAACACCCAGCCAAGAAATATGCTGCAATGCTGTATGTATGAATTTTGCCTGTGGTCTCTAGACTTTCCTTGGGAAAATTGGAACCAGTGCAGAAACTTTTGACAGCTCCTGTAGGTCTTAGGTCTTCTAGGTAGCGCCTTCCCTTGAAATTGACAAGTAACCACAGCTGCTAGACCCTTTTTTTTCCTGTGAAAGTGGCCTTTTAGCTTTGCTATCCTCATAGAATGTTTGGGTTTGTGCTGCTACGAAATTGAGTTGCTTCTTTGGCTAACTCCACATTTAAGAGATATTTAAACCTTTGCGTTGTGCAGGGTTTAGAGGGAAGGGGAAATCTCCAGCAAAGAAAAGGAAAACAGAGGCAAAGGTATGAACTACAAACATTTGAACTTAGCATTTTGGTGCTGAAAAATGTCCTATGGTTAAGTATGGCACCAGTCTAGACTTGATTCTAGAAACTGGTTTTGGTGTGATTGTCACTATGGCCTTTCACAGTGTGGCAGCTTTCTGGATGTGCTAGCCTACTGATACCTGTTCTTAGAATTTGCTGTACCATAGTGTACATCAATGTATAGCTGGTATCTTTCTTTAATAATCTGTGCAACCCTAGGAAACATTCGGTTGCAGTCAGCAAATTTACGTATGCTCAGCATAGACAAATGATTTGTTCTATGTTTGAAGATTGCCATCTCAAGTAACCACTTTCCACTAACTCAGTAAGTTTGTGCAGGATTCTCAGTTGAATGAAGAGCCAATAGATGTATGGTCGATATCTCTTGTCCATCTCACTATCTATTCTTTGAGCTGCTCATTTGGCATACAACAGTTGTATTCTCTCTTTAAATCTGCCATCTTCTTTTGCAGTATTAGCTTCTGCCATATAGGTTGAAGTGGCTCTTGTCCTCAATATATGATAATGAATACCTGGCCTCACAGGCTTTGGCTGTTGACAGGCTCATTTATTGTATTGATCAGGTCTCAGATGATGACTGATATGGAGCCAGCTGCCTAAGGAAAGAAACTGACAAACTTCAATGGACAATTACTTGTGCAAGAGAGGAAGGTACACTGCTCCATAAGAATTCTTTTAGAACCATCATTGTTGCAAGTCCAAGGGTAGCAGAGCAAGGCAACAAAGTCAAGGGCTAGTGCTGAAGCTTGGGCCTTGAAAGTCCTGAAACACTGCCACCCCATGGATCTTCAAAATTCACACTTGGGCCAAGATCAGCATGGTGGGCACTAAACAATGCAACAAACAAATTAGGTTTGATCACTTGTGATATTTGTGTACAACAAATCAAGCCAAGATCAGCATGGTGGTCACCAAACAGGTGCAACAAACTAAATGCAGCCCAGTCTTTAAAGCAAAAGTGCACGAGTTTGGGAATACTTGCTGGTGGTGCTCAGCAGGAAAGTATTCCTCAAAATTTATGTGTACTTGATTTGATATTCTAATCAAGTGCTGGAAACTGTTATGTTTTATTGGACAAGTTGTGGTCCATGTTTGTTTAGAACTAATCCTAAATGGTGAAGGATGGTTTGAACCTGGTGGACATTGCTTTAATATTTATTGAGCTTCACCAGTATCAAAAAAACAAATCTGGTTTTTCAATTTGTGACCTAATCTTCAACAGCACAAATTTGATGGACATTGCTTTAATATGTAATAATTTTCACCAGTAGCTAGTTTCTGTAGAATGTTCTATTATTGCACAATGGATGAACATCTAGAGAATTTGGCCATATCTCTTCGGGAAGGTATCTGAGAAACTTGGCCCACTCCCTCAGTGAGAGCATTTGGTGTCGCACTACCTCGTGGTAGACATTTGGGGAATTTTACTAGACTTCCTTAAGGATGGCAATTTGAGTAGTAGCTAAACAATGGACGAAAAATTGGGGGAAGTTGGCTCCACTTTGCTAGGGTAAGTGATTGAACAGAGTTGGCTACTGTGCCAGTTCTGTGTGGGTGGGCACCAGTGTTGGGTGGATATCCAGATTTTCCGGATATGCACTCTGGATATCAGCTTGGATATCAAAATGACATTTGGTGGATATCACAGGGAGTGATGTTTGATTTGATATTAGGGTTTTGTATGTCACTAATCTTGATATCTGGAAACTTGTATATCACTAATCGTGATATCTGGAAACTTGTATATCACTAATCGCGATATCTGGAAACTAAACTATGTTGGATGTAAAGATGCTGATATTCAACCTAGATATCAGATTCAAGGTTGGATATCAAAGTTAGTAGTACTTATTTATGTTTTTTTTCCCATTTTTTTGATGCAGTTAGGGTGGCAAGAATCCTTAGACAATTTAAAACTGTTCTGGGGACACATTTTAAAAGGTTGTTTTCTAAGTTGTAGTTAGTAGTAATTATTATTGTGGCTATACTTGAAAAAAAAAATTAATTTATGATTTTTTTTGGGAATGTTTTTTTAGAAACGAAATATTTGTGTCAAAAATATTCCCTTTTTAAAAAAAGGATGTTGCCTTTTGAAAGAATTTCACCCCAAAAAATATTGGCACCCAACATAATTGATGGGCAAAATTTTGAGTTTTTGTTATCTAGATGTGCTGATATTCGATTAATAATAAGTAAATGAGGAGTATCTGAGAACATTGATATCCAGGTTAGATTTAAAAATATGAAAAATTGATATCTGAGCAGAATATCTAAATAAACCCTAAACCCTAAACCAAATGGTCAGGACAATAAACAATTTGATTCTCAACAATTTCAGTAAATCTTGAGTTGTGTATTTGTAATAGTAACCAAATGGTCAGAACAAAAAACAATTTTTCACAAGTTGAGAGTTTGATTTGCAACAGTAAATCTTGAGTTGTGTATTTGTGATGGTAACCAAAATGGTCGGGACAATAAACAATTTTTCACTAGTTGGGTGTTTGACTCTCAACAACAATTTCGGTAAATAAGAATATACAATTTCAAAAGGTTGGCAAGATGGTTTGAGAATTATGTTTGTGCTGAACTTCAGTTGGAGTTGCAGTAACCAGCTCCAGTTTTGTGCACCAAGCCCATAGTTGTGATGCCTGCAAGCTCCAGTTCATAGTTGTGATGCCCTGTTTATGCTAGCAATTGCAGCTGTCTGCACTTTCTCCATGGTTTTGCACAAAGGCTTGTGTTCACAAACAAGCTGCTCTTGAATGTGCAAAGTTGTTCTTACACATCCATCTGTCCTCGCACTGCACTGATGTCTGTCACATAGCCAGTGATCTTCGCAGTTGCATGGGACCCATTTGACATCTGTGAGTCACCAAGTAGGTGTTTGTCACAGTTGAATCTCGATGACCAAGCATGAAGAAGCAGCTTCTGTGACCAACGTATGAAGAAAATTCGGCGACAAAAAGTGTGCATGCAGCAAGCAAAGAAAGAAAGCAAGCAAGGAAGCGTATACCATTTTTGTTTTGTCTTGGGATTTGTAGAGAGAGGTTTTGCTTGTCCCTAGTTTTGTTTTCGAGTGTTTGAAAGCGTCGATAACTATGGAGGAGTCCGGCAAGCCGGCAGGGGAGAAGTTGAAGGTCGTGACAGAAAAGGTCAAGGGTGCTTTGGGTGGATTACTGGGTAGCACGCACAAGAGCCACGCAAGCGAACAGGAGAGGGAAGGTGCGGGGGCTGGCCATGAAGGATTCTTTGGGGCTGATGATGCCGCTCATCATGGAGGAACTGGTGTGTATGGAGAGGCGGCCGCTGTCGAACCTGTTGACACTGGGAAGGTTGGTTTCATGGACAAGGTGAAGGATACCTTGACTGGGCAGACACCCACCCATGGAACTGCAGCCGGGACTGCTACAACTGGTGATGGTACTGGCTATGGCACTGCTTCAAGGTCGTCGACAACAGTAGCAGCGTCTCATGATGATGCTGCAGCAGGAGGACTCGGACTCTCAGAAGAAGATACTCATGCGGCTGGGGCTACTAGAGGTGCTTTTGGTGGTGGCGGACCAGAGACAGCAGAAGAGACGACCACTCTTGCGGGTGCAGCAGATAGTCGTCAAGCTGCGACGGGTGTGGGCAGCAGCACTGGTATGTCTGGACATGACACGAGACTTGAGGAGCAAGAGCGTAAACCAACAACGTCGAGTTTGGGTTCTTCTGGTGCAGATATGAGTGGCGTTGCTGCGCAGGGGTATTCTTCTTCTGCTGCCGGTGCGGATTCTACCGTCGGCAGCACAGAGGCGGGTGTGCACAATGGCTGGCCTAGACCAACCAAGCCATCAACGTTGAGAGACAGTGGGGAGGCTGGCAATGTGCAACGAACTCCTCCGGATGTCAAGGCCGGGAATGTGAAGAAAGAAGGTGTAGTGAGCAAGCTTTTGGAGAAGCTCCATCTGCATAGCCCTAAGAAAGGCCCTAGTGGAAGCCCAGCAGCTTGAGAGAGAGACAGATTCCAGCTCCTGATGGTGATCAGATTTTGAAAACTTCCCCCCCCCAACAACTCCTCCTCTATATGATCATCCTGTTTCTATCCATGAGCTGAATCTGTTGTGTACAGTTGAGGACAACAACAGAGGAATTTTATTCTCACTCTCAAGAGGAATCTGCACTCACTCTTCTTACATGTACAAACAAACTCCTTTTGTAATAACAGATTGCAGTTCAGTTTGAGTGTCTCTCAGATTTGTGTTGTGTTGTCAGGTCTCTTGCTGATCAATTGTAGTTGGCATAGTTGCCATGGTGAGTAGTCTTTCGATTCCATTCATACTCTTTTGATTCAATTCGAATTGCACTTACAACAACACAAGGTGTTCTCTTTTGATTCGATTTGATTCAACTCTTTTGCTTCAATTTGAATCGCACTCATACCAACACAAGGTGTTCTCTTTTGATTCAATTCAAATCACACTCATAACAACACAAGGTGTTGTCTTTTGATTCAATTTGAATCGCAGTTATAACAAGACGAGGTGTTCTCTTTTGATTTGATTTGATTCATACTCATTTGATTCAATTCAAATCGCACTTATAAAAACATGAGGTGTTGTCTTTTGATTCAATTCGAATTGTGCTCTTAACAACATGAGGGATTCTCTTTAAATTTTGATTCGATTCATACTCTTTTGATTCAATTCAAATTGCACTCAACACAAACGAGGTGTTCTCTTTTGATTCAACTTGATTCGATTCATACTCTTTTGATTCAATTGAAATCGCACTCATAACAACACAAGGTGTTTGATCCAATAAACAAGTACAGTTTGTTCCAACAAGCTAAGGGAAGTTACTCTTTGTATACTTCATGGAATGCATGATGTAAAGAAAGATATTTTTTGGTATGTTATGATATAATTAAAATATTAAACAATATTTGATCAAATTTGAGAATGTCTAAGATATATTTTCATAATTCAATTCTAAGAGTCTTATTTATGTTTAAATAAATTACAAGTTATAGTTTTTTTCAATAAGTTGCATCCTATATTTTTTGCATGTCATTTGCAACGGAACTACCCTTGGTGAACAAGCACCAATTGTGGCTCTGAATTGCAAAGAGTGCAGGAACAATTGTGCTTCTGAATTGCAAAGAGTGTAATACTGATGAACTCATGATGAACAAGTCCGAATGTTAGTAATAAGGATTCTTCTTCACTAATCACATCAGAAGAAACTTGGAAAACTCTGCAAGAAATTTAGTCCACATTTGTGTTAGGTTCTTGAAATTCAAGCCATGCACAAAACTGAACTTGGGGAGAGTAAGAGTTGCAGAGTAAGAGTTGTTGTGGAGAGGGAGAGAGGAAGAAAGATTCAAGCTTGCAAAAACACCCACCAAATTGTAAAAAGAATCTGGTTTAAGAAGCTTCGATTCCTCCAAGTCGAGGATACCATGCACAGGTGCTGAATGATCTTTCTGTACAGCAAGCAGCAAACTCATGGAGCTCCATTGCCAACAGGAGCAAGCTTACACTGAAGTACCCAGCTTGCATATTGGGACTAGCAGTGTGGATTTAAGCTTGACAAGTTGGGACAGCAACAAATGCAGCTTTGACACTGGAAGTAGTAGTACTGGACCTGCAAAATTCTCCTGACTTCTTCGCATGAATCTCCTGATTTCCAGTCAACTGCTGCAGGCACTAGAGAGTTTGAAATCTTTGCAAACTACTGCTGCTGACTTTTTGATTGCTGGATTACCAACTGCTGCAACAATTCAGTTCTAGATCAGGAAAACGCAGCACCTCAAGACACTTCACTGACACGGCCTGTGGATCTGTTCTCATGGGACAATTACAACAGCAAGCAATAAACTTCAGTGCATCACCCTGGTATTGCAATCCAGATCTTTGCTGCAACCTCAGACAATGCATACTCTTTTTTGTGTTGTGTCCAGCTCTTAGTTGTAACTTGAGATGTGAATCCATCACCTTTTGTGTCAGAATCCAGATCTTTGCTGCAACTTGACCTTGTGCATCCATCACCTTTTGTGTCAGAATCCAGATCTTTGCCGCAACTTGACCTTGTGCATCCATCACCTTTTGTGTTGGAATCCGGATCTGTGCTGCAGCTTGAGCTGTGCATCCATCACTGTTTGTGTTGGAATCCAGATCTTTGCTGCAAACTTGAGCTTGTGCATCCATCACATTACATTTTGTGTTGGATTCCAGATCTGTGCTACAGCTTGAGCTGTGCATCCATCACTGTTTGTGTTGGAATCCAGATCGTTACCGCAAACTTCAGTGCATCATCCTTTTGTGTTGGACTCCAGATCTTTGCTGCAACTTCAGTGCATCATCATTTATGTTGGAATTGAGATTGCTGCAACTTCAGTGCATTCATCCTTTTGTGTTGCAATCCAGATCTGACTAACTATGGAGGCCAATTTGCAGTGTAGTAGAGAAAGAAGTACATACAACATGTGGACTGCTAACTGACAAAAAGGGATTCACAATCACAATCACAATTTCATGAAATTGTTCCTACAAAACAGTGCAATCCTTTGAAGTTCACCAGTGATTTTGTTTTGCAACATTGAGATTTAACCCAATTGAAAATGGATAGCCCCAAAGCTAATATTAAGGTAGTTGCAATCAACTACCAAAGAACACACAATTATTTACATATGCAATAAAAGTGATAGGTCAAGTATTGTAGGCATTTCCCATTAGTGATGTCTAGAACTAATCTTGCAAGCACAAAAGGGATTCATCAAAAAGTTGAACATTGTTTTTCTAAGGTACCTTACCTAGTATGTCTTCTTCAAATATTTATTTTCTTAAATAATAATTATTTGTCACCAAGTTTACAACTTTTTTCCAAGAAAATTTAGACATGGTATGGATGGATGGATGGATGGATGGATTGCACATGTAGTTGAAGGGATTCATAAGAACCTATTTTTTTGCTAATAATTCATGTTTGAGTAGTTTCATGTTATAGCAATTTCTTTAAAACTTCAACCTTACAAATTGTTTTACACAATACAAATCAGTTTTTAAGGTTTAACCATGTGTTGGTTTTATATAGGCTATATTACTACCCAACCATGGGAATATGCAAAATTGTACACTTTTATCGTTCTCCCAATTGATTTCACAAGGGATGAGATTGCTTTAAACATTAAAGAGCCTATTAGGCTAATTTTAAGTTTTGTAATTTAGAAGTAATTGTTAATTATTTGAAAGTTGTGGCATTTGTGTCAATTTGCTTATCACAAGGGATTTTTCAAAGTCTTGCGGAAAAAAGTTTAGGCATGACAAATGTGATAATTACAAACCAATTAGATTGACACATCGAGGTTTATACTTCCAATTTGCGGGAGGCCTCATCCATGATAATCATTCAAGTTGTCTATCATAAACATCTTCACGATTTTGTTTTTGCAACTATATTTATACTTTTTTCCATTGCTTTTGTTTGATAGTTAAATAAGATGAATTTGGTTTTACAATGTATTATTTTAGTTGGGTTATTTTGTATGCTTGGGTTATAATCTTGAATGATAGGCAACAAGCATGAAAGTTTACATCCTTATAAATAACTACCGTCACAAAGCTAAAAATAATGTTTCAAAGTTTAAACTAATACATTTTCTTCTAGTTTTCTTTTAAATGATTCACGAAAATGTCTAATGGACATTGATCCATATGATTATCATTAATATTTCCTTTAACCAAATTGTAACACTTAACTTTGAATGAGATAGGGGGAATAGTCATGGATTGCTTGATGTTCTCATGAATAGTTTTGATTACCTTTAAGGACCTTAATTCAAATTGGATATAAATTATTTTTCATGTTGTAATTAATTATGAATCACACACCTAGTAGGTACATCACCCAAGAATATTTTGCTAGAAATAAAATTTTAAAAATGATAAAAAATGTTACATAAAAAGGACATAATGCATGCATTATATTCACAACATCTATAAATGTACAATAATTACATTTATGAAAATAAAATTATGATAAATAAAATGAATAACATGATGTATTAGATTGAAGGCGTGTGGATTTCTAAAGGGTTAATGAAGTTTTTAAAATTATCATTTTTTCTTAATCAAAATACATGATAACAAGTTAATACAAATGCCAAAATGGTATTTAATGTGATAATTTATTTACATATGAAATTAGTAATCTCGTGCCAAAAATTCAACAAGCTCCACATCATCTTCAGCTCCAGTATTTGATTCCTTTGTTTTTCTTTTCTTCTTCCTAAGATATGATCTAAACATGGGTGGCTTCCCAATCCTTTTGAATATCGGAGCCTGCCATAATTGTTTTTTGGTAATTTCACAAATATCAAATATCAATTGTTATGTGAAATTTTCCGATCCATATTTAGAAGGTTTAATATTCCTTTGAATATGTGTTTGAAACAAAAAAAAATGATGGATCGCATACTTTAATTTAATTTATTTTATTTTATTTCAGGAAGAACAAACAAACCAATAAATCACATGATTGTGTGGGTTACCCTAGCACGTTCGAGACTACGAGTGCGACGATCCTCTTGTTCTTTGAGTAGTGTTTCAATGTTTTCTTCTCGGAATCTTAACCGCCTTTCCTTCTCACGAGCCTTTTCCATGTGTTTACAAAACTCTGGTGGAATATTTTTCAAGGCAACAATCCCCTCTTCCATTTTTGCCTGAAATTCATCCAATTCGGCCAATTCATGATCATTCTAGCTCTAAAATGTACCATATGTGCCATGGTTAATCAACAATTTTGCCAAAATAGTTGATTACTCAGAGCAATTATAGGGTCCAGCTGCAATTGCAATTCAATTATTTTAGTTTTTTTTTTTTTTGACAATTTAGGATATTGAGTCTAATATCCTAAATTCATAGTCATAATTAAGTTTTGAACCTAAGTATATTTAGGTTCAAAAACTTTTAAATTATGAATTTGTAAGTATCTTAGTGGCGAGGAGTGCAAAAAATTGTTCTTAAAAGTGTTGAAATTCAATTGCTCAAAAATTTGAGTTAGGCCAATCCAAAGCTTTTCTCTTCTTTTTTTAACCAACACTTTTGGGAATTGTTAAATTCACCAAACATTAGTGACGGGTGCCAACATTAGTAGGCATAAGATCCTAATTTAGGTCTACTTGTAGGTGTAGGATCCCTCTCACTCTTAAGGAATCGTTATAAGAACCCTCCCCCACGTACACCTCATGATAAACATATATTTTAGGTTTATGGTAGCCTTCACCTCATGCCTCACAATGGGTGAAGATCACGAGTGGGAAATATTTGCCAAAGAAAAGGGGGCCTAGGACAAGGCAATAGATGAGTGTCACCTTGTCTTAAGGCTCTTATCTTGGGAATGCCTCGACCCTAGGGCATTGCCATATACTAAATAATAATAAACGAGAGAACCAAGGTCATGAAATGTATTGAACCTCAATCATTGTGAGCATTTGTAGTGTGCCAAGGGATGGATCAACATCCATCCCACATCTCAAGTAAGTGGCTAAAACTTTCCCGGATAAGTCTTCAAAGGAAAGCTCATGCTTCTTATCATCCATGTTCATGTTGGTTTTATTTCTTAGCATGACTTGTTTCTCATCTTCTGTTTTGTATTGAGCTTGCAAGACCTAGAAAACAAACCCACACAATTCAAACCCATTAGGAGATTCAAGGTTATTTTAAATTTAGGGTTAATTATTATGAAACTTCTTGTATAAAAAATGGGCAAAGTTGTGTTTGAGTTTGCAAACAATACAAACAATGAATTATAAACCATGAATTGATGCATGGGTAATGTATGCCACAACCAAAAGGGTGAGGGAGTTCTTTTGTGAAAATGAAAAACCTCTATGTAAATGGTTCAATATGGAACCCTTAAGGATTGGATCGAGGTCACGAGTGACCCACCACAAAAAAATTCCACTCTCCTAACACTAAATTTGAAACAAATATCAACTAGAAAAATGAAAGGAATTAAATTCAATTTTGAGAAAATTTTATTGAAATTATAATTATTTTCCACCTCTTTACTTAAACATATTACGTTGAAAACTTCCCAAAAAAAATTCCCTATTTTAAAATGTAGATCCACTGAACCATTGTTTATTAGTTAGCAATTATAAAAGGTTTAGTATATCAATTGCAAGTTTATTTGTTTTATTTTCAAGATTTTATTTTTTTACCTCATCCTTTTTGATGATTCCAAATTTAGCACAAGGCTTTACAATGTCCTTTTTTTTTCCCATTAAAAAAACAAGATTTATTGATTTCCTAGACTTTTTTTCTTTCTGTTTTTTTTGGCTTACATCAAGTTGAGAATGTAAACTAGCAATTTCTGCATTATTTGTGGCATGAATTTTTCGAAGTTTGGTCTTCAAAACTTCCAAACTGCCTTCCGTGGCTTGACTTTGTTGCATCAATGCCAAGTTTGCCACTTCTATATCACTAAATATCTCCAACAACTACATCACCCATCCACCCCCAAATAATTTGTCTTCCCATGAATCTTATTATTAATAATAATAAGATGATGAAAGGAAAAAGCTTTAATTAATTGAGTTCGTATATTATTATTTTTGAAGCAATTCATTCCAAGCACAAAAAAATAACCATTAAATTCAATACAAGGTCGTTAATAGTAGGCTAATAACAAACAATTGAAATGAGTCTTAGTTTAGGGTTTGAGTTTTAGGGTTTTAGACCTGTTTGGGGTTGTCAAAGAATGTAACCTCTTCTTCTATGTCTATCATGTCTTCAAACCCTGTGATTACTCCATCCCATTACAATTCATAGTTTGAACCATGTACACTAGTTGGTTTTTTTTTTCCCAACAAATTTTGTCATGTTTTCAATATATTTATATATTTTTAAAAATTGGGTTATATTTTTTTAGTGTAAATTCAACTAAAATTTCTTCCTTTTTTTGGGTAGAAATTAGACAAGTGTTTTATATCCCAAACTGGGGGGGGGGGGGAACCTTGATATACATCTTGCAATCTCATATTAATCCACATATTTGATGTTTGTATTTTTGTTTTTAAGTGTTGATGATCTCTATATAATATGTATTTTGTACTTAAGTAAATATAAAAATGCATTAACAATGCAACCTTCTAATTCAGAAGTCTTGATTTGGAGGTCCTTTTTTAGCTTCTCCCTTTGTTGTTTTGAAATAGCTTGTTCCTCAAACCACTCAAGTGGTGTCAAGCTAGTTAAGAACTCCTTATACTTATTACATTCCTCTAATTGCTCTTCATACTACATGACCCATATGCCACCATATTGCCCCCATGTTATGTGTCATGTTGATATCCATCCATCATCCATGTAGACATCGCTTGTAAAATTGTCCAAAAATTTGAAGATCAACAAAGACACTACTTACCTCCTTTTCTCGAAAAAAATTAATAACATTATTATTAAACACAACTATTGACCACTGAAATTTTTATATAGAAATAACAACATACACAACCATAAATCAACAAATAAAAACCCTAAAAATCCTAGTTTAAAACATGGTGCAAAAATGTAATTGCTTAATTATTAAGAACGTATAGCAATACTTTTAACAACAATAAGTTCTCCACAATTAAGCATTTTAAGGAATAATATGTTGTGGCATATCACTGAATGTATATACATTTTTTTAATGTTGATATGACAAATAATTGGGAAATCAATTTTAATTTAAAAAATTAGCAAAACCTTGCTAAGTTCCGCTTTGACAACAGCTGTCTCGGTTGTAAGCTTTTTAATTTCCAACACCTACGTAAAAAATAATCACATTCACCGAATGTCACCTTAATAACAAGGTTAACCTCGTAAGGTTAACCAACATGGTTAACCTTTTGTGTCAACCATATGAATGCATTCCAATGGGCTCATATTACATGTAACATTGATATCTCATGTGTTCATATAATCCATACTTGATACTTGCAACAACTTCCTACTTAAGCCTTTATATAGTGCACCCAAAAAAAAATGAAGGTTGAAGGTTCTAGCAATAATAAGAAATAGCTAAAATAATATAAAGTTTTAAAAATATTGACTATTAAATAGATATAATATATTTTTTGAAAATAAATAATAAATTTTATTATGTTGAGATTATTAATTAGGACCTAACCTTATCTTGTTTCATTCTTGTGTTTTCATCTGCCTTTTTCATAGCTTCTTGCAACTGTTTCGTGGCATAAAATATGAAATGAATAACTCTTTCACAATTTTTCCATGCAATAAATTGTCATAGTAACATATAAATGCAAGATATTGGTTCAACACATGGTATAGGGTATTAAAAATACTTATAGGTCTATTAGTTGCATTTTATTCCAATTGAAGACTTTGTCGATAATGGGTTTTAGATTGTTAAGCCAACAAAACATTAAAGTTGAAATTTATAACATAAAAACTAGAAATCACTTTTGAAAAAAAAAAATAATTAATTCAACATAATTGTGCGCTTAGCTTGAACATCCTATGCCAAATATTAAGTAGAACTTAGTGATTTATATATTTTTTTCATGTTAAATATTTTACATTCAAGACTATAAATGGGTTAAGATTAGTCAAAAATTAGGGTGGGAGCAATTACCATTTCATCATTCTTCTTCAAGAATGCATCGAATTCCAAAGTGTCCTCCTCTAGCATTTCTTCACTTTTTCGTAAAGCCTAAATAAGTTTATGTGAAAAATATTCACATATGGAGGTGCAATCGTTTGTTAGTTAGTTAGTTTTTTTTTTTTTTTTCCTTGAATGATGATGAAATTGCAATTTAAATTACAAGTTAGCATTTGTTGCCATGACTTTGCTAAATTAGGAATTAAAATTTGAAACACACACCATTCTTGATATTTGTTTGTGAGTGAAAAAAAATTTATAAATTTATAAAAAGTTCAAACCTCTTCACGTTGAAATATTCGTTCTTCAAGTTTTCGAATTTCAGCCCTTTTGGTGTCCAAGCTCATTTGAACAAAAAAGATTTCCCTCTTCTTTGCCACAAACTCTTGTAAACTTTCCTACACACCAAAAGATCTATGCATGTGATCAAGGTTTTTCTTTTCTTGTTCCCCCCCCCCCCCCAAAATAAAAATAAATTATACTGCAAAATTGGGGGAAAAAAATTCCAAATATTAGCAAAATGAGCAAATTTACACTACAAAAGACAACTCCCAAATTATTTTGTCAAAAAAAAGGGAAAAAAAAAAAAGCATTGCATGTGATTTCTTTGGGATATTATGTCATGAAACCAATTATGAAAATCAATGAACAATTTTTTTGAAATTCCAATTAATAAACATCTCAAACAAAGATTTTTCTACCTTTTCGCGGTGGTAAAAACAAGTTTGTAGCATGGGAGGAGCTTGCTTCAACTCAAGCAATAAGTTTGCCATTGCTTTGTCCAGATCTTTCAATTGCTACACATTTCATCTTCCATCAATAAACCATTCATAAAAAGATTGCTTACTTGAAACATTGTGTGTGTGTGTGTGTGTGTTTTTTTTTCAAAACTAATATAACAAGGGGTGTGCCACATTGTGGCCTTGCCATTTACATTAAAAAGCATCTTAAGGCAAAACGAAGAATTATGGAAGATCAAATATTTCACCATGCAAATATATAATCTTCAAAAAATCCTCTAAAAGAAACCAAAATCCTTCAAGATATTATAACTCTAAAAATAATCTCAAGTTTTAACACAAGCCAAAATATCATCTTTCAAAAATCCTCATATCAAAATAGACCTATTTGCCAAGGGCCAAAATCCCTTAACCTACAAAACTCTATAATGAATCCTAAACCCTAAACCCTAAACCCTATTCACAATATCCTTGCCTTTGTAGGCAAGGCCAACAAAGAAAAGAATTATGTAATGGTTGATCTATATATGTGATTCTTGGCTTTTTATAAATTAAACCAATGGGTTCCAAGTTCTTTGATTTGGGTGCCTTCAAGTATTTTCCTAAAGAAAAGTTAATTGAAACCTTTGAGTTCCATTACTTTGAAATGCCAATTTCTCATTTTCAAAGCACTAGTACATTTCAAACAATAATTTGCACCACTTATATGTATTCAAAAAAAAAAATTCAATTTTTTTAATAACTTATAATTCCTATTTTAAATGGTTAATTGTATATTGAAAGAATTGGCCAATTGTGGGATAAGGAATATTGAATGTTTTTCATGATCTTATTTGGGTTCATATAAAAATGGCCTTTTGGGCTTTGTTGTCTATTCTTCCCAACATTTTTATTTTGAACCCTAAACTTCATTCCAATATTATTAAAATATTACTTAACAACAAAATTGACCCTAGGATAAGGTTGATGAAATACGAAATGGTTAACCATTAAAAAAAAAAAATTACTATCAAAGATTTCAAACCATACAAATGCACAACCCATTTGCCTTCACATTCATTAAAACCGTGAATCCATCCCACCACAAATAATTACAAGTTAAAAGGTTTTGGTGATCTATATGGCCCTTAATAAATTTCACTAGGTTAGAAAATTACAAAGCCGTGATCAAATGTGATTAATTGTTTCTTCACCCTCATGCCATTACCTCATTTTCAAAATGGACACATTATTGCGGGTGTTTGTTTCTTTATAAAATTTTGATTTCACTAAATTTGCAAAAAAATTGCTTGGAAAAACACATTTTGCTAAAAATAATAATAAAAAAGTCCGTTAAAATATGGTGCAAAATATGTTAATTATATATTAAATAAGGAAATGTGTTAACCTTTTTGAGCCTTTCCGAACCCACAATTGCTCCGGATCGAGAAGCAAATGTAGATTTATCCACAACCGAGCGCTCACAATCTCGTTTGAAATCGAGTCTTTCTTTCTTCTTTTGAAGTGCTCGGATGTGAAACACTTTTTCATCCGATGGCATCACAAATGGATGTTTCGACCATTCCCTGTTCCCAAACCATTGCACATTCATTGGATGTAGGTATCTCTTATTCAATACTTTCTACTTGTTTATATGAAATTATTATCCACAATTGGAATTGTTGGCATCGACTCAACCAATACATCCCAATTGTCATGAAAAATCACTAAAAAAAAACTTAAAAAAAAAACTTATGGGAAGTTTGCCAATTAATAGAATATCAAAATATATATTAACTTAAGGATGAATATTAACATGTCATGTTGGTTGATGGGTCTACCCTACATGGATGAAAATATAGAAAAACTAGAAAGTTGATATAATTCAATAATGCAAACAATATGTTGAGTTAATTACACTTCAAAATTCATTCAAAAGAAATTTTCACATTGGTATTTAAGAGGTGACTTAATTATACAAGAATAAGGATGAAAGGAAATGGAGCTGACGCGCAAACATCATCCAAATCTTCGGGTGTGGGTGGACCCATATCAATCCCTTCTTCAATAATTTCTGCTGCTTTTTGGTTTACACCATCCAATGCTTCCGTAACAACATTCTATTTTCCATGCCACACAAATTTTCAACAAAGTTTCAAAAGTTCAACCTAAAGCATTATATATATATATATATATGTGTGTGTGTGTGTGTGTGTGTGTGTGTGTGTGAAACATGTATTTTTAATTATTTGAAAAATATTCATGGTTGAATGTTTTTGCAAATGAGCTAACAACAAATATAGTAATATAATAATGAACCATATTGTTTAACCTTCAATTCCTTTTCCTAACTTGGTCCCTCTTTAAATACTTGGAAAGCTTAGCATGTGCATGATTTCTACACTCAACATTTAGTTTGATAAGTTTGTGCATAGTCGTGATTCTTAAAGCTTTGAAAATGAGCAAATACTTAACGATTAGTTGCAATAGGTTGTGTTTCTTACATCAACCTCCTCCAATAGTGAAGACTCTCTTTTGGGTTTGATGGATGATTCCCTTTTAAAGACCTTGAGACCCAACAAGAATATCAATCCAATGCTTGTCATATTTTGTCAACGATTTGATGTCCCAAGTTTTGGAAACTCTTAATTTAACACATAATTTGAATTGAAGAAAAACACATGACATGCTTGCAACAAATTGACCACAATGGAAATTGTTTTTAAAACAAGTAAATAACATTATAAGCATTTAAATGGTGATATATTTTGATATATTAACTTTGAAAATAATAATAATAACGGCTATAAAAGAATGCTTTGCTTAGGTTGCTCTTTGAGTTTTAAGAATATATCAATTTTCGTATATATTGATTACAAATGTTTTTCAAAAGTGCCTCTTGTAATTTTTTTGTCTCAATGTTCACTTGCACATGTGGGTTTTGTTCATGCCCAAATTTGTTTTTAAAGTTTGTTTTGGTAAGAAATAATTTCATTACAAGGCAAGAATTTTAAATCCCTATTTTGGACTCTTTCAAAACCTTGATGGTGATAATAAAGTATGGATAGTCCATGTGAAAGGAAAGGAAAACCTGAAGAAAAGAAGCATCTGGCGCAAGGGATTTAAGGAATTCATGGCCTTCAATCTTAGTGCGATCTCGAATGTAGTCATCAACTTCGCTCAAAGATCGATCTTTGAAAAGACTTTGAACTTGGCTCACAGTTCTCATCTTAACATTGGGAAGTCTAGGTGCTTTCATCGAAGCTCTCGATTTCCTTGAGGATGCCCTACCTTTTACCGATGATCTTATCGGTGGTGTCATGGACACACGTGTTTTTATCGAACCTTTTGAAGAAGCTATTGACATCATCTTTTTCACGTTGGATGTTTGCATTGAAATAGATGTTGGTGAATCCATTGGACTTGGTGATGCACTTCCCATTGTCCCAACTTTGGTATGTTCTTCAAAGAAGCACTTTTGTGTTGTGAAAACTCAAAGCTTTTGTGCAATGTGTAACCATGCATGAACAATTTTCAAGAATCAACAATAAATGTCAAGCAAAACACAAAGAGATTGAAGTTTGACATTGAAGTTTCAATTCAAACATTCTTCTTAGATGAGAAGACATTCATTGACCAAATTTTATTCACATCATAACCAAATTTCAATGTGTAGTGTGTGGAGAATGTGGGTGGCAACTTGAAACACACACCATTGAATGACAATTTTAAAATTCACTACCTAGATTGTGATGCTAACAAGAAGAAAAAATGTTTGTTTTTTTTATATTGAAATTAATTGCAAAATAGGATTGAGATTCAAAGATGACATGCAATTTTCAAAAGATGAATAAAGATTTATTATAAGACTTTTGACATTTTGCAATGAAGAATGGTCTCATTGGAATCCACCTTTCACAATATGCACTTCACTAAGATTCAAGCAAATTGAAATCTTTGCCCTAAAATCCTCCTCAGTAACTCTAATGACCCAATGTATGTGCAAGGAAATCATATCAAAATGTTATGAAGATGCAACAATCACAGTTTCCTTCCAATTTTGTGATGTAGTCATAATGGCAATCATCCACAAGAAGAATTAGCCAAATTTGGCTACAAGTCAGAGAGGAAAGTAGAAAATTTTAAGAATCTTGTTATATTTTGGTGACATGCTGGGACTTTTGTTTAAATATGGAAAATTTAATTAAAGAAAAAAAAAAACTTGAAATCTGGCTTTTTTCTCAAATGTTTTTTGGTTACCAAATGCCAAAAAATTGCCCCAAAAAAAACATTGTGCACAACCCATAAATTTTAAAGTCCTACTATGGGATTTTTTGGGAAAAACCGCCGAACACCAGCCTAGAGCAGCAAGTTCTACCTCAGAAAGTACCCCAAATAATAACAAGGGGTGTGTCACACTTCACCATGGCCTTGCCATTTTACATTAAAAAGTATCTTAAGGCAAAAGAAGGATTATGGAAATTCAAATATTTCACCATGCAAAAATAGACTCTTAAAAAAAACAAAAAAATAAAATAAAATAAAATCCTCTAAAAGAAACCAAATCCTTCAAGATATCATAACTTTGTAACTAATCTCAAATTTCAACACAAGCCAAAATATCATCTAATTAAAAAAATCCTCATATAAAAATAAATAGACCTACTACCTAGGTGCCAAAAATCCCTTAAGCTACTACAGTACTAGGTAATATATACTCTATAATGAATCTAAACACAATATCCTTCTTGCCTTGGTAGTAGGCATAGGCCAACAAAGGAAAATATTTCAGAAATTTGTTTAAATATTGACACCGGGAAAATTATTTCTTGTTTCCAAATTTGCAATTGTGGCGATTTTGGCGATTTTTTAAATATATATTTTACATTTTTTGGAATTTTTTGGGAATTTTTTTCCCCCCAAAGAAACAGGGAATTTGTGACAGAATATTCCTTTTCCAAAAGATTTTTGGCAAAACGGTGAAAAAAAATAATAATAATTTGGCCACCAAAAGAAAATTCGGTGGTAAAAGTTGCTAGGCTGCAACATGCCCAAGGAGGCTGATTCCATGATGTAATTGTTGGCAGCAAGCAGTTCCATGTTTTAAATGTTTGTCGCGGTGGTTGGAAAGGCAGATTATGTCTCGTGGAATGAGACACAATATGTTTAATAATGCCTTTAGGGGGTGGCTGTGGAAAGTCGTTATTGAATCTTTACTCAACTCTCGAATAGGTAGGTACGTACATGATGCAGTTCCGCAGTATAATGGTTGGCTGTCGAATGGAAAGTCGACGAATACGACAGTTCCGTATCATAATATGTCGTCCTCTCAACTCATACGACAGTTCCAGAACATAATATGTCATCTTCTCGAACGCGCACCGGTGTTCGACTCCGGGCTTTGTGATTAGGGTTTCTGTGGGAGCTTGTCGCGCGCGTCTCAAGCACCAGCTCCGCGGGAGAATAAGAAACAGAAGACGACGACAGGGAGAACGGCGGAATTACGATGTCTGGCCGAGGGAATTTCCTTGCGCGGGTCGTGCAGTACGTTGTGAATGAATTGATCGTCGATCGACTCGCCAACAAGTACGAAAATGAGAGCAGTTGCTTTCTCTTTGTCTACGTCTCTGTCTCGCTCTCTGTGTGTTTCTGTGTCTGATCGTTGGCGCGTTTTTTGATTTCGCCTTTTCAGCCGAAGCATGTAGCGGCATGTACATGGCATCAGTGTAGACTGGTGTAGCGGGTTGCGTCTTCCAATAAGTGAATTGAGATTTCATAGGGGTTTTGGTTTGACCACAAGGGTTTAACGGCAAGGAAGTTCCATTGATGGTGTCCCATTCTGTTGATGTGCAGCCCTTCCTTTCAGAGGTTTGCAGTGAGGTCGTCGAAAGCTATCGAGGAGATGGCACAAAAAGGTATAATTCACAATCATTAAAAAACTCTAGTAGGGATATGTGCTCTTGGGGATCTCTTTTGCTCAGAACTTGCTGTCTAAGGGTTTTATATGTACGAGCAATAGCCATCATCTGAAGGAAGCGACAAACTTGCCAGAGAGACTCGAGAACGGCTAGAAGCAAGGACTTATTATGTCCAGAGCTTTATTCTTTGTTCACAGTGTCTCGGCTCTCCATTGTTTTATCAACCATTGCATCATCAAGTAGGGAGACTAAATGCCTTGTAGATGGAGTTATGCATTGGAACCAATATCAAATTCCTGAAGATTTCTGTTACTTTGTTGAGACTGCAAGAAATCTCAACAAACATCTTTAGGTGTTTCCAAGTTCATTTTTGTGTGTTCCCCCCCTCCTGCCCCGCGGGTGATGATTCCAGTGGATGCTTAGGAGCTTCTGGATCTGCTTGGAAAGTTTTATATTATTTTTGAGGGTGCAATATGATCGGGAATAGTATGTAAGGCTTTGAATTGTAATCATATGTTTTTGTTTCAGGGGCTCAAACAAAGGAGGAATTGACTCAGCAGCTCAAGGTCTACTCAGAGTCGTTTAAGGAAGAGGTGGGTGGTTTTATATGACTGGTGGCTTTTGGCTTAGGGTTTTGCCACAGTGTGAACATTTTGAGTATGTGGTGATCATGTTCTTGATATTGATTGAATTCAGTTATTTGGCATCAACACTACAGCAACAGCAGCAACATGTTGTTATTGGATTTATGCTAAACAATTCCCTGTGGGTTTCCTGGGAGCAAGGAATAATGTCCAACAGACTGAGGATCCCTTTAATTTTGGGTGTGTTTGGGAACTAATTCAATGCTTATGAATTGATCTGCTTCTCAGATATCAAGGAGTCTGAAGGATACGAATAAGCAGCAATGAATTCAGAGAAATTGATTTGGACGTCTGAACCTTCCTTGTTCATGTAGGTTATGGGAGTATTCCAATACCCCAGGAGATATATCCATCTGAAATCCAGGCTGAAGTTCAGAGAGCATAGCAAGATGTTGAGCTCTTTTCTGTATATAGCAGTTGATTGTCTTGAAAGAAGTCATTTAGCACAGTTTCCTGATGGATCCTTTACAATTCACAGGCAGTGCTAGATGGGTTCTTAATGTAATTGAGCTCTAAATGATGCTTGTACTGCACACAGCTGTTCAAGGATTTTGAATGCTTTTATGACTTGTGGGTCTTTGTTGCTAAATGCACCATAAAGATAGGCTTGCTTCTACCACACTCTCTTTTGCCATACACTTGGGCCAGATAGCAGTGACCTGCATCTTCTGTGTCAAAGACACTGAGTAGGTGTGATCATGCCGTTACGTTGGATAACTGCCACAGTTACAAATGTCATTTTGTGTACTGTTATAAATGCTTACTTTCTGCTGGGAGAGCCTTAATTGAAGTTTATTACACCTTCACAAATAATGCATGGAAAATGTTCTGGTTTTGGAAGTGATGATCACAAGGTTTTGCAAGTTTTGGAATCTACTTTTTAACCCTTACACAGTTGAGCATAATCGTGCAATTTGTCCAATGATCATCTTGTCTGGTCTACTTTCAGCTCAGATGCAAAGGTCTATCATTATGTGGAGACACAAGGAAAAGGTTCTGTGTGTTGAAAGGTCAAGCTGAAAGGTGTCACTGTTTTGGTTCCTAATCAGAGATGCCGAATTGAATTTCAAGTCTTCTTGGGTCAGACCAACAAAATGAACCTTTAGCCATGAATCCATGAAATTGGCAAAGAGCAAACCTTCCAATGCTCGAGGGGGAACAGAATGGTAACATCAACAGGTACAGGGGCCAGTATCAGAGGTGAGCATGTGAGATTCTTTATTGAATCAATCTTTTTGAATCCAAATGCAATATTGAGTAGATGATCCATGGCCTGATTTTCCAAGTCCTTCAAAGTTTCTCTTCTTCTAGTCATCAGTTCAGAACCATATATTCCAAGTTGAAGTCAATCAGGAACAGACTTTTTAAAAATCATATCTATTCTTTTTATCTCTCATGGTGGTGTAATTTCTACTTCATGTTTGAACAATCTATTCAGTTTAGGGCTCAGTATGGGAAGTCTCCAGCTGGATGCAGAACATCTCTGATTGCTAGCTACTTGTGGACAGAGAAATTACACTTAGTGATAAGTGTGCCAGTACAAAGATTTGCCTAGAATTTTTCTCTGAAGCAAAGGCTCCAAAGCTCATGTGTTTTTGACTCCTAAATTAGGAAATACAGCAGCTTCATTTATACAAAACCCATAAATTCTTTTAGTTATGAGCTTCTTCACTAACCTGCGTGGGTCCACTGTCTCTATCCAGTACCTGTGTTAATATCGTTGTCCAGCAAGAGTTGCAGGCACAGCTGCATTTGTGGTTGTCCCAAAAGGAGTTGGTTTATTCTCTGAATCAATAATAGGTGGTGAGATCTTATAATTACCTTGAGAACTTGGAAAGCGTTGCTGCTTCTCTGTTGTGCCATTCTTACCAGCTAGATGCTTTTGCTTCAACAGGCCGAGCTTCATGAGAAGTATCCCTTGACCGTGTCCACTGTTTGCAGCTGCATAACAACTGCTGATTGCTTCTTTCACTAACTCTGCACTCTTTTCTTTCTGCTGTGTTTGCTCTTTTAGTGAGTTGGCTCTAGTGTTAGCCACATGGACAGCAGCAGCCCTTGCACCCCTCATTGCATTCCTGACAGTACCTGCAACCCATGTGCCATCAGCACCACCACCACCACTACCTTTATACCAGTTTGTGGCATATACCCTCTTGAACTCCTGATTCTTTAGATGCAGAGAGAACAAGTGAATGGGGAAAAGAAACAAAGTAATTACCCGGATTGCTTATCGGTGGGGATGAAATCTCCGAGTGGACTTCTTTGGCACCGAAGCTTGTCTTGATTGGAAGGTGTGGGAAATCGAGCCGATTGAAGCCCACAATACTGGTGCTAGGCTGAATGTTGCCAATTTCGAACAAATCGGAACTGGAATCATCTGTATCATGCACATGATCCCTGAATCCTGAATCTCGGTTGCTGGATGAAGTTTCTGGTGAGGACGCTGGCTCAGTAGTAGTAGTAGCAGTGCTAGCTCTAAGTGAATCCATGGCAACAGAGTTCCAAGCAAGAGTCAAGGTGCAAGCTTGTTCCAATGAGAATAGTTTGAGATTTTTGTCAACAAAGTCTGGCAGCAGTTGTTGTTGTTGAGCTTTGCAGCGTGAGTGTGTTGTTGTTGTTGCACAGTGCACTGGAAATGGAGAACCAAATGCAGCACGTTTGGAGAATCCAGGGACATGACGATGATGATGATTCAACCCAAGTCTTCTTGCACCCTGTTGTTGTTGTTGTTGTTGAGTCTGTAAACATTTCAAGGGCTCAATACAGTCCTTGAAGCATTCAGCAGGAGGACCTTCAATGTAATTGATCTTCCGAGATGCAGCTGCTATCATCATAGCTTCATGCTGATCATGTGCATGTGAAGCAGATGGTGAACTTGGAAAGGAAAAGAAGGCATCTGCATCTGGATCGTGATCAGGTTGCAGGTCTGAACCAGCTTGATAATTAGCAACATGCTCAGCTTGCACAGCTCTGGATTTGCTACTGCACACCATGATGCTACTACCACATGATGAACTGCTCTTTGACTCCTTCACTGTAGCTGTAGGCAAGTTCATGCGGAGACCATTTGCCAAACTAAAGCAAGCCAAGCAACCTTGACTTTCCAAATCCTCACCTGTTGTTGTTGAACTGGACAGTGACATAACATGATCTGTTGAGAATTGAACCGCACAATCTGAGGTTCTTAACTTTAGACTATTTGCCCGCTTGTGTTGTTGTGAACAGCCAGAAGCAGGCGAAGATCCAGGTCTTGCACTTGAAGCTGCACTCTTTGCATCAACCCACTGCACAAGTCCTTTCTCACCTCCACGGCAACCCACACATTCCTGAATAGAAGCTGGAGAAATTGCAGCATTTTGGGTTGCAGATGATCTTATACCACTGCCAAAGATTGGCACTGATCTATCTGATAGCAGCCTGGCATGAGATTCATCTGAACTCAGGCCTGCAGCTGTGGGACATTGAAAGTCCTGCTCTCCTGCTGCAGCTTGATCTTTTCTTTTATCAGTAACATGATTTGCAGCTGGAAGTCTGATCAAAGGTCTTGTAGGTAGACATGCAGATTGCCTGGCTGCATTCACCACTGAAGCCCATCTGCTAGTTGCTGGAAAACAAGCCTCAAAAAGTGATTTATGTGCCTCAACTGAAGAAGAAGAGGAAGGAGGAGGAGGACAAAGAGGAGAAGGAGGAGGAGCAGGACTCCAACTCACCAGCTCTGGCTTCACTGGAGAAACTTCAAAGTCTATGACAAGATCATGGGTTTGATCAGGTTGGGAATAACATTTGTCTGCACCTAAAATATCTGCAGCAGCTTCCCCATGTGCATAATCCAGCTGGAGAGTTGAGGAGCTGCTGCTATCAGGAACAGCTGGGAATCTGTGGATCCTAGTAGTGTCAGAGGAAAGCTCTGTGGTGCTTGTACTAGTACCCATGAGCTGGGCATGGTCATTCTCCTTGAGAAACATGAAGGTGTCGCGGGCTGCAGCTTTGCCAGCAGATTCAACATAAGATTTGGCAATGGCATCAAAACCATGCAAGCTGCAGCTGTCATGAAGCTCCCGGATGAGAGGTGATCTCAAGTAGGATGTGAAGGAAATCTCGCCAAGTGCTGTTGAGCTGCCAGAGAATCTTCTTTGTAGCATGCTCTCATGATGATGGGTTTCGCTGCTGAAACCTGCAGCACCAGCAGCAGCTTCGACGTCCATAGTCTCATGTCTAGTAGTAGTCCTGCTGCTGCACAAGAGCGTCCCCAGCTTCCCTATCTCCCCCACCTCTGCCGACGAAGACGACGACGACGACGACGACGATCCAGGCGAGTCCAAACTCGAAGCCTTGAACCCTACTGCAGTAGTGATCTCTCTGCTATCGCTGCTGATCAGCTTTGCTGGTGAACATTGTTGCGATCCTGCTTTGTTCAACGACTTGTGGAGCTGCTGCTGCTCGTCTTCTTCTGCCTTAGATGCACACACACGCATGATTTCTTCTTCTGACGATCCCCGCCGCGTGGTCGACTGTCTGTGTGTGTGTCTCCTCGGCCTCCCTACTACCCCCAATCTCTCTAACTCCTCACTTTTCTCCAGCTCCGACGACGCTCCTGCGATCTTCCTCTGCTGATCGTCGACCTGAAGCTGCACATTACACAATTGCATAGACTAAAACACAACAGCATTCTGAAAGGAGTCCCGTTCTAGGACCCAACTCATGATCAGAAGTGCACGAATTTGAAGCAGTTTTCCATCGCCTAAAGACCGTGAGATCTCTCACTCTTGAGCCGAGCTAGAGCTATGAAACAGCTACGACAAAATGCTGCGATTCACGACGTCGGTAAAAAGAGCTGCAAGCGACAAGCGACAAGCTGCAAGGGAGTCCAGAGATCAGACCCGCGAGAATGCAAGCACGTACCCAACAAACACAAAGCCAGCGGCGGCAGCATGATGTCGGCATTGTAACACCACCACTCACGCAGGCTGGCCGATCGACCCCACTTTCTTTCTCTTCTTCGACTTTGTCAACAGCAGCAGCAGCACCTCCTCCTTAGACTCCGCATCTCATCAGTTCCCAAGACAACAACAGCAGCAGAAACAGCAACTGGAATCCCAAAACTCATGAGACCTCTCCAGCAATTCACTCCATAGCAGGATTCCTCCGTCGATGATGTAACTCTTCCAACCGCAAATTTCAAAACATCCGCGACTTCTTCTTCTTCTTCTTCTTCTTCTTCTTCTTCACTAGCTACAAATTGGGAGATTGTTGATCCTGGTGCAAATACAAGAGTGGCTTTGTCGACATCCTCCTCCACGGCCGGGGGACTCCCATCCCGTTTTGGCCGTTATGAATTGCAGCAAGATTAGTAGGGGGCCCAAAACAGAAACGTCAAATCAATCCAAATCAAATCAAATCAAATCGCAAAGCAAAGCGCAACCCAGTAACAAATTAGGTCGATCGCGACTTTGAGTTTGCACTTTGCACCTGGAGATTCACGAAAGAAGCAGCAAAACCAAAAAAAACAAACAAAAACAGGAGACTCGTCAGATAATGGCTCTGACCTTAAAATGACATCCATGAGAATGATAAATTGGCAACACAGGCCGATGATGGTGTGCATGGTGAAGAAGCCCCCTAAGTGGAGCACTCATGCCAGACACGTTTCTATGATAGTGGATGAAGTGTCCACATGACCCAACTAGAACGAATGCAAGGATCGTACCAAACTTTGGCCCGTTTGTTTTCTGGGTGCATCACAATGTCATGACATTAAAGAATATGTAGGGATGTCAAACTTTGGCCTGTTTCTGGGTGCATCACAATCAAGGGCAGAGCCAACAAATCGAAGAACTACAATGTAGCTAGCATCCAGTAGTCTGAAAAGCACGAAAGCATGATGAGGAGGGAAAAGAGATGGACAAAAGCGCACAGAGAGAGAGAGAGACACACACACACACACACACACACATACAAAGACACAGACAGAGAGAGAGAAAGAGAGAGAGAGAGAGTGGTGTATTGTTTATTGTGATGCACATAAATATTTTTATCGGCAAGAACGAGTCCGTTGACGAGAGATCTGGTTGGGACCCATCAACGCTTGTAGAACGCAGGACCCACTCACCACCTCCTCCCTCCCTTTCTCTCGGCGCGAGGGAAAGTTCTTCTGTTTTCGGCAGACGCGGCGATCCTGGGACCCACGCGACACAAACAAACTCTGCGGAAGAGTTATCGCTCACAGCGGACACAAACGGAACTCACCAGACCCCAACCAACGAGCGAAGCGTGCAGCAGCCCTCCCTGGCCCTTAAGCAAGGGCCTCAATCAACCTGGAAGTCCTCGGGATAAGGCCCCAAGGCCCTTGGTATAAGGCCTCCTTATTGTACAAGAGCACACTCCTCACCCTCTCCCAAAAGACCAGGTTTTCTTTCTCATCATTCATATCTTTCAGTTTCAAAGGTCTTGGATCATTTGAAACCAATGGATCCAAATATTATTTCTAGGGAACTTTCGGGTCTCTACTTCACTTAGGGTTTTTACTATGCTTGTGATCTTGTTGCTATCTACCTAATAGGGGTATCATTTTTTGGGTGATTTCTAAGAGGTGCATGATGTTCTAAAAGGTGAGTTTCTCAAGACTTTTGTGTAAGTTTTCTTGTTGAGAGCTAGTGCAATTTTCAAGTTCTTGAAGTGAAAAAGTATATTGTAATTTGTTTGAATTGTGTAGAAGGTAGCCTTAATATGGTGCTTTAGACTTGGTTTCAACTTCTCCAAGTGAAAAAGTAGATTGTAATTTGTTTGAATTGTGTAGAAGATAGCCTTAATATGGTGCTTGAGGAATTTTGGTACGTGTGCTATCTTGACTTGTAATGCTTGTTGTCCAAAGAAACAAGTAAAGGATGTGTGTAGGTGTGTGTGTATTGTCTTGACTTGTCATGCTTGCAATCTAATGAGACAAATGAAGGATGTGCATATTATTTCTACCAAAAAAGATGCAAGTTGCAATCGTAGTTATAAAAGTAGATATGTGACATACCCCAAGATTGTTATTGGTGGTTAAAAAAATTAATTAATTGCATAGTAAAATTCCCCAAAACATGGGGCAAATTCTTTATTTACTTGTGATTAAGATAAGGAGGTGATGGGGATGATGAAAATGAAATGATTTACAAGGATTATTGGTCATCTCAATTGCATAAATAAACAAAGAACATGAATAGTGCAACTTTCAATCAAAACATAGATTCTTGAAATGGAAACATTTTGGTGGTTCATAATTTCAAAAAACAAAAGAAATCCTTTTGGAATGTGTGACATATATAATTTATAACACACATTGTTTGTCTTTTCAAATTGAGTTATGACTAATCAAGAGTCTATTTTGACAATGTTTTGTTATCCCATCAAACTTTAAACTAATTTATTGACAATGCAAACCCATTATCTCATACTCACATCAAAGCATTTTTCAATGATACTGATATCATTCAATTTGGACATGTTTTGACTCCTCAAAAATCATTGTATATATTTAGTTCACTTTTCAAGACCAACTTTAATAAAAGTAGGAATGCAACCTGAAAGTTTGAAAATTATTTTCATTCACTCATATATATGTTTGGGAATATGTTTCATTTCTTTTAGTTCATGCCATGTCTTTGTTAGCTTTCTCTTGACATGCTTCCCTTTTTCTTGTCTTAATCTTAGTTGTAAACTCAAAGTTTAAAATGTGAGGTGTGAAAATAATTATCAAGCACCAAAACAAAAGGAAAAATAAAAAGATTATATATTAATGAACATCAAAAACGAGTTTATATGGTGAGGTGAAGGAATTTGAGGTTATAGGCTCAACCATAGTGATAATATTAGGAATGAACTAATTGAAAAAAACTCCATGTGAAGAAGGGGAAAATAAACTCTTTATATTAAAAAAATCTTGTAAAAATTGTGATATACGAATAAGGGGAGGTACCAGGACATACTTAGTTACTAAACTTGTTCTTGCAAATGAAGATTACATTACTTGTGGTCTAATTAATATGTTGTGTATTACATGTCAAAATAAATCAACTTTATCAAGTTTAAAATCAAGTTGGAGCCCAAGAGGCCTAATCCATTGACCTTTTAGCACCCATAGAGTCCATCCAATTGCCCCCATTTGGAATTCTTAGTTGTTTTGAAACCCCTATGGTAGTAATTTTTTTCTAATTCATTTGTGCATTTAGGTGTTTATTCTCAATTTTAAAAGTGGGAGTGCAACTTGAAGGGATTAAGGAACATGAGAACTTGCTTTACTAATCTAAAATTTAGGGGAATAAATTTGAACTTGAAGGGTTTAAAGAACATGAAAACTTGCTTTACTAACATAGAATTTAGTGGAATGAATTTGAACTTGAAGGGTTTAAAGAACATAACACTTTACTAATATAAAATTTAAGGGAATGAATTTGAACTTGAAGGGTTTAAGGAACATAACACTTTACTAATATAGAATTTAGGGAATGAATTTCCCACTTTGTCATTTACCTTCACTATGGAATTAGTCCCTTTGTATAAAGTGGAGACCCAACTCATTTACAAGTATCAACTTTCATTGAAAAACAATGCTTGCTTTCATATGGAAGTGGACCTTTTTAGAAAGTGGAGACACATTTGACCCAATTTTCAACTTTCATTGAAAGCCATCGCTTTGAGGCCAAGAAAAGTAAACCCCAATTGATCATGTCACAAGTATTTTAATCAAAATCCAATACATGAGGAGGACTAAGTCTTGATTGTTTTCCTTTGCCCAACCCATCATTTATTGCATTAAAAAATGTTATCAATGAATTTTCTTCCTAGTTTGGTTAAGGTGAATTATTTAGTGTAAGAATTATTGGATTTGTTATCAATTAAAATCTTGGAACTAGGATCTTATTGACAATTCCTAACAAGGTGATGGGACATCCATTATTGATTTGAAATACATCCTTTAAGTATAAAGTGAATTTATTCACTCAATTACTAAAACATTCAAGCATAATCCCTTCATTAAATATTTCTTTTGTTGCTTCCAAAGGTTGAATGTTAAGACATCCATCCTTTCCTTTAAAAAACAAATCACGAAGACACCATCATGTCTATTGGGTTTCTTTTTGGGAAATAATCAATGGCTTTTGTTCCTTCTTTGGACTCATGCATGGGTGTCACATGTTCTTTTTGGATTAACACCAATCAAAACATTTTAGTATTCTTCCACTATGTTTTTCTCTTCATTCTTCAAAAAATCATAATATTTAATTCAAAGGACCTATTTTTTTAGACTTGCAAGTTGTGGGTTAATTTTGAGTGTATTTGATCTACATTCTTTTGTTGACACATGAGAGTTTTTCTTCAAATAGCCATGGATGATAAAGTTGGGCTTGTGCATGTGTATGCCTTCAATGAATACTAGGTATTATTTTCAATTTGTGTAGTTCTATTTTCATTAATCAAATTAAAGGATATGATAGACCTAGACATTTTTTGTTGGCAAAAGCACAAAAACCTTGTGTGTTGATAAACATCCTTAAACAATATTTGGTTTAGGCCTCCTAATGATTTGTGTTTTATTGAAATTTGAAAACATTTTAAGGTGTCATGGTTGTGGAGAAATGAAAAAAACACAAGATTGCAAGAAGAGGAAGAAGCATAAACTAGAAAAAATAAATTGTATGCAATTAATTTTTACAACTAAAAAGTTAAAAAGGTCATTTGCAACTAAAACAAAGTGTAAATCACATTTTATAATAGCAAAAATTGGTTGTAAATGATAATTTTACTTCTAGTGGAAGTTGAAGACTTTTCTTGTGGGTGCCAAATTGACAATCATGAATCAACATTGGATCATTATTGCTTTGGAAACTTGTAATTTTGTAACATATTTACCACATATTACATTATAGACAACCACCAACAACTTCCATCTCTTGCAGTGATACCCAAAAAATGTTGCTTCCATTAGCCAACCTTAATCATGCTCCTTTCACAAATGCTATTTCAATCATTATATTGTTGTAAAAATGTAAAACATAAGGTAATAATAGAGCACTACAACTAGCTTGTATGATAATTCAAGAAAAAAAGATTGTGACTATTTTCAAAAATTGGTGGTTAAACATTTTCAAAAAATAATGATGTTATTGAAATGAATGAAATGTTTAACCTCCATCCATAATTGTCAAATTTTAATTTATCAGGAATTCGTAAAGCTAAAAAAATTTAATTAAAAAATGTTGTTGAATTCACATTTTCAAAATAAAATAAATATTTCGCATTTGAATGTGAAAACTATCCAGGTATTACAATATTTAAAAGGACCAAATGAGCTTTGATTTGAAAATGTAATATGTTTTCGAAAAGATATTTTCTTAGAATACAACTTTTCTTTTGAATAAAGGCCCATTTGAAGGAGTTATGAATCCACAAAGTAATGAGACTCATAACTTAGTAATTTTGAGATTTTCATTTGAGACTCCTATGAATTTGTGCAATTTTGATGTAGTCTCCTTGCATCCATAAAGCATAATAAGGAAGAGAGCCATGACTATTCTCAAGTTTGGTCCATGTTGTGCTTAATGAATTTATGTTAGCTTGTGGTTTGTTCATACATCAATTTGCATTAATATCTTCTTTTTGGTTTTGTTGAAATTGATTTCAATTTGAGCTTAACTTAATGAGCTCATGCTAATCCCATCCCTAAATTCATGTGCACTCTTTTTTTGTCAGAGTTAGGGTTTTCACCTTGGGTCGCCTAAATGTCAAAATCAACAAAGCTTTTTACCCCAATACCATTTAACAAACCTAAAAGTATGTCATTCATATGCATTCATCCTAAACATTTAAAACATGTTTATCATTTTTAACCTTTAGGCAACCTTAACATGGGTTCAATTGTTTAGACCAAACCAAGTGGTCACGAAGCTCAATGGTAGGATTGTAACCCAAAACAACAAAAGTGAATGTGAGGGTGGAGGTTCATGGCACACTTCTAGCACCATACAAGCTTTGAAACTATTTATCAAAATCAACAATGTTTGCTTGAAATACCAAATTATTATGAAAGAGATTTTTTTTGGTGATGTTATTATGAAGTTTCCATGGTTGTCCATGGTGTGGCATTTCTTATAACAAATAATTTCAAACAAGTTATGTTTACACCTATAGGATATCATACATGTAGTTGATGATTACATGCCCAATCACCAAAAACAACAAGTCATCATTAATATCCATCACTAAATTGACCCATAATAAATGCCAATAATGACTACCTTACCTATCATTCATGGTTAACACTAATTTATTCCTAAGAGGGCTAGATGAAAAAAAGGAAAAAACCAAAAGCAATTTGCCAAAATTTAAAGATATTGAAACTAGTTCAAAACACAAGAGAACTTTGAAACTTACTAATGGACTTAGAGGATTTCAAGTTTTTACCTTTGAAAGACATTCTTCTTTGAGGATTTTCATATGGTATTTTTCACATGTGTCACGATTGATTTTTATGGATTTCAAAACTCTTGCACCTTGCAAAGAATTAGATATTTGAAGATCCATTTGAAGATTTGAAAATCTTCAAATATGAATACATTGAAAAGTAAAACTTCAACCATTGAATTCATTGAAGTTTATGCACTCAATAATCTTTGCTAAAGTTTTTAGCCAAAATGAAATAAGGGATGATGAAATAGCAAAGTTAGATTGAACTTGTATAAGAATTAGGAAATGTCAATGAAACATCAAAAAGTTTAAATTAAGCTTGTATAAGAGTGAGGAAATGCTACTCAAAATTGGATACAAAACTTCATCAAATGTATGCATTCTTACATGGCATGCACAATGACTTATTTAGTGCCTTACAATTAGGCATTTAAAGATTAATGATAAACATGAAAAATAAGAAATGGTTGGGTTTTAAGGCATGAAAAACTTGCATTGCTCGAACAATATGGAGGTATTGGAAATTACTAAATATATTTATCACTTAGGACCTAAAGTATGAATAATCCCTATATTAATGTTGATTCAATGCTTGATCTTCCAAATAGCTATAGCTAGCAAGGTGTTTTTTTTAAGGTTGGTGGAGAGGGGTCATGATGCAATAAAACAAGGTTCAACTTCTAGAACTTTGGAGGGTGAAAGGGTGAATATTCAAGTTGCACATAAATAAAACCAATGCATCTAATCCAATTGGGTATACAAGGATTAATCCAATAAATTAAATATCATTTATTTCAATAAGTAGATCCAAGAGTTGGCATTTGAATGCCAGTTGCAAATGAATGCACATTTCTTGTATGATTAACACCAAGAAGAAATCATATGTGCATCAACACAAGAATGCAACAAAAATGTGAAAATGGAATGTAATGTGCATTCAAATAAAAAAACAAGGGTCATCATGTTGAGATTGGGGAATGGGAATGACAAAGATGTGAAAAATAGGCATCAAACACAACATTGATGTTGGATTTAAGTAAAAGGGCAATTGGACATTAGCATGTTAATGGGTGTGTAATAAGGCGATAAGGTGGGCAATATTTGAGTATGTGTTTTTAAAAGTTTGCATGTGTTTCTTTGGGCTGTTTTTAAAGAAAATTATATGTGCATGCCTGTTGTGACAACCGTTAAAAAAGTGGGCAATGTGCATAGTTATTAAGATTTTGCAATAGATGGAGATAATTTAAACAATGACATTGAATTATCTTTTGAATGAACTAACACTTTTTCTTGAAGGTGTCATATATGGTAGGCATGTTACATATAAGAAAAGTGTTACCTATGATTGAAAAATATGATCCCCTCAACTCTTTGAAGTACCAATGATGAAATTTTAGAGATGGGGTGTTAGCTTTGTAATGCCAATTTGATGACCTCAAAAAAGAAAATCTTACATAAATAATGAAAAATGAAAAAACCAAATTTGCAAAAGTTTTGTGATGATATTATGATCATACTATTGTAGGTTTAGTTTAGTTAATGTCCATCATGAATTTTGAGTTAGTTAATAAAACATTGAGAGAGTAGGGGGGTAAGAAAGGGGGAGGGGGGTGGCCATGAAACATTTTCAACTTGTAGTTTGAAAAATCTTTTATTTGATACTCATGTATTGATACTTACCAAATAAGGCTATCATTGACATGCACATGAAGTACACACAAAAGGCATGCTTTGATAAACTTTTTTGGACCACAAAATTTTCAGTATCTATGAAGCAAGATAGTTTGTTTTGTTTTGTTTGCCACATTGTCCAAATCATGGTGCTTCATGTTATGCTCTTGGTATCCTTGGTAAAGCTCTCGATGAGTAAGGGTGCACCGATTGGATTTGAGACTGATTATTAAACCATTTTCTCAATATAAATGAATTAAAATCAAAATTGAAAACTGTATTGAAATTTGAGGGCATTTTTTTTCATGCTATTGGAAAGCTCTTGATGAGTCAAATTTAATCAATTTTGTTTCATAATTTTCAGAGCTAAGGTGTAAAAAATATTGAATTTTGTGTGAATTTAGTTCCTAGAATTTTATTTTCAAATTGCAAAAAATTGGGTTTGGATGGAAAAATCAGTTGAGTCCTTGATGGATTCATGAGGGCATAGGCTACACTAGTTATTGTGATAATTGTGTTTTTTTTGTTTTTTTGTCACAACATTAGTAGGTGTTGTAGGGACAATTTTTATTATGCCTTTGGGACTCTACCTACAACAAACACATTCTTGTATAAACTTGATGAAAACATCTTTCAATCTATTGGCCTCGCCTTGCTTACTACCAAGGCCAGCCAAGGATATTGTGTTTAGATTCATTATAGAGTATAGTAGCTAGCTTAAGGGATTTTGGACCCCTAGGTAATAATAATAATATAAATAATAATAATAGGTCTATTTTTATATGAGGATTTTTGAAAGATGATCATTTTGGCTTGTGTTGAAACTTGAGATTATTTTTAAATTGTTGATATTCCAAAAAGCAAATTTAGGGTTGTCGAACAACCCGATTTCTTTCAATGTTAAATCAATTGAAGCACTTTGTGCCAAAACTTGAATGTTATGCGTAGTAGGTGTGATACGTATCTATTTCCTTTTGGTAATGTTCATTGGCTTTATTCAAAAGATGCCAAATATGTAGCGAATATACAAATGTTTTAGGTCATTTGCATGACTTTCTGAAAGCCTACATTGCATCGTCAACTATGAATGATACATATTATATATGCTAGGGAGAAAACAACTAGGAAGGAATAATGAAAGAGCTTTAAAATGAATTGCAAACCATACTTGTCCAAAGTGTAATGCCCATTTAACATGGAACCCAATGCTTGTTGGGTAAATACATAGTGAAATCCTATGAAGAGTAAGTTGAGATTGGAGGAGGAACAATGGTCCCCATTTGAAGCTGAGGTTTTGCATATTGGATCATCTAACTTGGCCATTTTGGCAACAAGAGTTCAAACTCCCTACTAGGGTTAGAAAACAATTTGGTGGGGTATCAATTAGTACTGAAAGGTCTGTGGCAGGTGATGATGATGGGAACCTATGTGGGGAGGGGAGGGGGAGGGGGGAGCTTTATTAAAAGCAGAGCTTGCTGCAAAAGCTCTGGAAGGATGCAAAATAATGATGGTGTTCAGACACAGGCCTCCACACTCTCCAAATGTACTATCACCTTACAAGGTTGATGAGAAGCTCCTTGGCTAGTGTAGTGTCGGAGTTAGAAGATCTTGGATGATGCAACCCCAACACTCACCAATGCATCCATCCATTTATCCATTTGAAACCAACCCCCCCTTATGACTCAACCATCTCTCTTGTGGATGACCCACCTTGGTAACTTACCTTATAAACCCTCCACCTTAGGTAACTTGCCTTATAAACCCATTCTACTTCAACCTCACTAGGTAGATTAACCCAAGTAATTGGTTAAGTATCATAAGTAAGCAAGAATGTAGTGCAAGTGATTATTACGTTTGTAGGTGAGTAGGTAGGGGCACTTGGTGACTACTACGACATAGTTTGATGGCTACTACTTAGTTAACCACTATGGTTAACTATGGGATAGGAATACAACGGAAAACTCTTGTCCACATACCATCATCCATCCATCCATCCATCCATCTCTTGCATGGTGGTTTAGCGGGTGTCGGTTCACCTCTAGCCGGAGATCTTCAACCCATTGAAGAGACAAAATGGGGACAATGGAGAACACGAGTTAGAGTTATAGTACTCAAGGGATTAAAAGACTTGGCTCGGGAATCTTGTACTTTGTACAACTCGGTGGGGCTTTATGGTCGAACTCCTCTAAATGTTTGGGTGGTGCACATATTAGCGACTTTTCTAACCGATTGAACATTTCATCCCCCTTGCTACGGGATTTGATCTACATGAAGGGGAAGGGGTGGGGTCACACATCCTTGCAAAGTTCATACAGCTACAAGTAAAATAACTTTGCCTATTATTTATTTAGATTTAGAAAATATATTATTTATTTATTTTTGGCCAATGTAGTGATTTTAGACAATATAGCTATTTTTGACAAAAAAAATCAATTTGATAATTAATATCTTCAATTTGAGCTCAATTTTGATACCTCTATTTAAAGATCTTTTTAGATTTTTTAAAGGAATTTCCAATTTGGACACCATTTTCTATTGCAATGTTGTTCCAAAATTTGAAAACATTACTAAACTCCAATTCCCAAAATGGGAAAACTATTTAGAAGCATTGAAATTCATTCTCTTGTACTTGTGGGAATGTGTTTGAGTCTTGAAACACTTTCTTAACTTGTTCTTTTCCTCATGCCTTAGCCTTGGTCATAAGCCCAAGGATATTACGACATTCAATTTTGGTGATTATATGTTTGATATTAAAAAATAAAAATCCATTAGCTTGAATATTCTTGCCATGTGCTTTTGGAACCCCTTAAAATTTTACTTACATTTGTCATTATACACTTATTTTGATTGTATTTACAAGCCTATGTTTGGTTTTGTTCTATTTTTAAAAAATTTAAAGACATTTGAAATTCCATGTCCAATGTATTCTAGGTCCAATATTAAAAATGTGTGATTGACATCTGAAAGGATTAGGTTAATCTTTGGTTTTTTTTCCCCTCTTCTTCCATTTTCATAGTTTTTTCTATTTTGGTGTTTCAACACTCCACTTTTTGCCCTACCTTTTGATTCATTTCCATTTCGTGAACTTGGAAACTCTGAAAACGCACTCTTTATATAGCAACCACCTTGTGAGGATGCACAAAACCAACCATGTCAACTCTAGAATCAATTCAAAATGAGAGAGCTAGTGTGCTTTCAACACTCTTTTCAATCCATAGCATGTTTTCCATTCTCACATAATTTTAACAACAAGGGTTTTTTTTTTTTTAAATGGAAAAAAAAGAAGCAAAAAACAACAAAATGAACAACCTTGGACCTTAGCTTACACTTTGGTTCTCCAAATCATGAGCTCTCCTTTAAACTCTTTTTTTTTTGGGGTCCAAACAATCAGCTTTCCCTCCAAAATGATGCCATGTACACTATATCACAATTTGATTTGTTTTGATCCTAGATCTTCATCTAAAAGCTTTGGGACTAATTTAAAGGTCTTGACCAATAGAAATGCTCGATTTCATTGGACCTTGCTCCTTGAACCCTTATCTAAAGTGGCCTAAGTGTTAGGGTACACTCAAGGAGTGAAGGATTCTTGAAAAGAGCACTTCTTTAAAGGCAGAGGACTAGAGCAAAACCTATTCAAGAATTCTTGCTCCTTGGGGCATTATCCTACATAAAGCACTGGCATAATTCTTTTAAGAAAAGAGGCAGGACCTTGCACTTTGAGGTAATGAACATCATCCACGAATCCCGATTTTCTGTTGTAATGAAATTTTGCATTAGGGTTTAAGGTTTAGGCACCACTCCTTCCTTCCACAAGATGTTCGAACTTTGAATCAGCAAGTGTGGCTTGGCAGCTTTCCAAACTTGTGGTGAAAGGTAAGGGTTTAGGGTTTAGGGTACTTGAAGAAGATGATGCATTGGGGGAAAAGAAAAGGCAAGAAGAAGAAGTTCTTAATCATTCAGTTTCAGGTCTAGTAATCATTTTCCCATTTCTTTTCTCTGGGGAGCATACAATCCCTTTTTGTGCCAGTACATAAAATCTCTCACCCTCAGGCATGGAAAGGAAATGATCATCCATCTCTGAACCAACACACCCACCAGTGCACCATGAAGGATGACTGATAAGTAGTCAGGAAACAGTTTTCTGTTGGGTTTCAGTTAGCTAACCATGGTGTTTACACAGTTGCTTTTTTTCTACCTACCATATAAGACCATTTTTTTTCCTTGGCAAGGAGACAAAATCATTCCATGGGTGGCAGTGTTTTTGTTATTTTATAAAGGAATTTCAGTTTGCAGCCAAAGAGGCAATCATCCCTACGAAGATTTAGCCAAATCTGGCTATCAACCAGATATTAAACGCAAATTTTGAATCACCCGTATATATTTTTGGCTACAAATTGAAAATAAAATATTAAAATCTGGCAATTTTTACCTTTTTTGTCTCACCTATGGCGATTTCAAAAATCACTGTATTTCACCAATAATAAAATGGCTGATGGGTGCTGATCTTCATAAATGGAGGAGGGCGGGCTTTAGCCTCTTATGGACTAAGGTAACCAGCAAGAAGGCGTGGCTGGTTAGTCAAGATGCGAATGCACGGAGACTAGTTGCAGTAGTAACCAATGCCATCTCACTGGTTACCAGACATAACCGTGGCTGGTGAGAATTAAGATGCCCTCTTTCCATCCGTGCATAGAGTTGGTTATGAAAATTTTCATCGAAGCAGCAAAGTGCTACCAAATCATTGGACCGACGAGAAACCCATGATGGTGGTGCCTTTGTGAGTGAACTAGTAGGTCACTAATGAAACAGAATTCGAAGGTTATCGGTTGTAACTTGTGACCTGACAGCCAATCAGAGTGTGAGACTCCCAGGACGGTGGTTATGATTGTTATTAGGCCAGATCTGTTCACTCTTCGGGATTGAAGCAGAAATCCCCCAAAACAAAGAAAGTTCAATTCTATAGTAACTTCTTCTGGCCCTAGAAAACATTATATTTTCAACAACTTATTATTGTTATTCGTAAAGTCAGGTGATTACGGCGCTGTGAACACAGCCAGTTTCGAGCATCAAATGCGCAACTGGGAATGGGAATGAAAAATTTCACTGCTCCTACCTGTACAACTACTATAATTAGTCTCGTACCTTGTGCATTAAATGGTGAGTTTCAGCATTTCATACTGAGATTTAATGAAATTTCCTTACTTTGCAGATAGCACTGAAAGAGAGGGTCACTTTACCCATCATTTTAAAATGTGTTTGACAAATCATGGTTGAAGAGTAACTGTCTATAAGACTGTCGGTTCTTTGACGACTGCCAGTTTTTAAATAACTGGAACTAGGGTAAACCAGCAGGTGATCAAACATTTAAGCATTCAGGGCAGGCCGGATCCAAGGGGAGGGGTTTGTTGTCTTTGGTGTCGAAACAAAACTTGAACCTCTCCTATTGGTTTATCTGGTGCACTAAAAATCATTATAAACAAATAAAAATCGAGAAAGTTATGGCCCCCCCTAAGCAGAGGGGGTCAAGAACTCAAAAAAAAACAAACCACCCAACGTTACAAATGCTATTTCCCAACTACTTGAAAAATTCTTTGAATAACAATAGAGAAACATACGAGGAATTTGATGATTTGTAGAACTTCAAGTGGTGCTCCCATAGCATTTAAAATCTTTTGAAATGAGTAAGATATTAAAAAATTATGAGGTTTAAAAGTAAGAGAGGTCCAAAGAAAAAGAAAGAAAAAAGTGTTTTGTAAGTTGAAAAGTTAATTTTTCTTCTTGTTATTCTTTCATTATTCTTTTTCCTTTGCACTTCAAAGATGATTTCTAGAGCTTGAGGGCAGCGCTCCCATAACATTTTTAAATCACTCAAAATGAAGCACAAAAGATGAAGATACAAATAAGTGTTTGGTTTAAGGCAAGTGATCGGTGATGAGCCAGTTACCTTAGTGGGTTCTTTGCTTCTGGATTGTTTTTCCCGCGAATAAACCTGAACTGCTGGTTCTCTGATTATAAAACTTTCAGCAAAACCAGAACCAACAGTTATTTAACAAAATCAAAGAACCACCCAACATTGGTTCCTTTCAATGTTGTGCGGTTACCTGAATTTTATAGAGAACCATTGGTTCCATTCATTTTTAAAGAACCAGCAATGAAAGAACCGTCAATGCATTAGTAGATGTATGACCAGTTAATTTGATTTTCAAAAAAATTAAGAATTATCACTAAATTTTTATTTTTTTTCTGCAACTTGTTTTGTACAACTACACATGTCATATGCAATTAAAAAACGTCGCATGCAACTTATTTTGATTATATGCCAAGAATCAGGTCTTTGATTTATTGGAACAATAACAAGTATTGGTTTCCTCACTCCTCCTGTGTATACACAGCTGCCATGCCATTTATAGTTAGATTCAGAGTTGCTACAGATGTGCAGATGAGTTAGTATCCACAGAAACTTGGTGAGCAAGTTTCTTGCTTCACAGCATGGAGACTTTTTGCAGCTGTAAAGGAGCTGGCTAGCTTCTAACTAGTCTTATAGTTTTGAGTTAGTTAATACTCCCTTGATCAAGCACACAACTCATGTTCACATGGGGAAATGTATAGTGTATTCTTTCTCTCTCCTCATGCAACACCAGTCAAAGGTTATCATCTAGTATGAAGCAATTTTGTACACTTTGTGCTGCACATATTTTCACCTCTATTAGAATTATCTATTATGAAGAAGCAATTTTGTACACTTTGTGCTGCACATATTTTCACCTCTATTAGAATTATCTAGTAGAAGCAATCTGTGCACTTTTGTTGCACATGTTTTTACCTCTATTAGAATTATGCGTAATGTACCCCAGACTGGTGTTATTCGGCCCTAGTTTCATTGAAACTTGGGATGAAATGAGAAATCAGAATGAGAACAATACACAGGGGAAAATAACAGGGGACCAAACTAGTATTTCTCACTTAGGTAGTTCCATCCCCAGTTTTTGGTTTTGCCTTACCTGCACCTTTACCAGCGCTGCTGCTGCTCATATTCTCCAGTACATCAAGCCTTTTGTCAGAATAAGATCCTGCAAATCTTGGGAACTGATACCCAGTTTCATGAAATGATACCCAATTTCACTCAGATACACTCCAGTTAGGGATGAAACAGCGTTTAGGGGGGGGTCAAACTAGGGACCAAAGACAGGGTGACTTTACTGGATAACTCCAATCATATTGTCAACACTTTCATATTCATATGGGAGCTGAGATTTGGTTTTGTTTGATTCATCATGGCCTCCTCCCCTCCTCCTCTCTCATCCCCATGGTCCACCAGGCAATGGAAAGCTTGTTGATTACCTGCCTGACAGGCAACAAACCATATTATTCATCATAAGGACTGTGTTACAGTGCATGGCAGCATGAAAAGCTGGAGGTTTCTGTTTTGTGTTTTTGTACTTTGTTGTGAGCCTATTTGCCAAACAGGAGGAACCTCCTGCACCCCTCAACTGCTCTTGTGCCACAAAACATGTCAGGCAGGCAGGCAGGCATGCCTAGGACTGACTATATCTCTCTGCAGACAGAGACTGTACAAATCTGGTGAGCTTGATGATGACTACTACTACTAGCTCTTGAAGCAGGTTCCGAGCAGAGTGTTGGGCGGGTCTTTGATTTTGTTCATAACCATCAGTCCCAGTTCTTTTTAATCTTTCAAAATCAGAGAGAACCATCGGTAGCTTTAGTTATTTCAAGCCCCTCAAAGAGAGAGCTGCCAGTTCCAGTTATTTCAAAACCCCTCAAAGAACCACCAGTTTAGATGGAAGAATTGACAAAGAACTGGTGGTTATTCAACTCTCTTCAGATTTTGAGAACCATGGTATTTACAGATCAGAATTGGGTATTTGATTTTTTGAGAACTGCAGTTATGAACCTTAATGAACTGCCTGATGCCCGGGGGGGGGGGGTTGGGGGGGTGGGTTTGGTGCAGGATTCTAATAGCCGCCCAATGCTGGATCCAAGCTGAATTTTTTTGTATTTCTTATCTGGGGAGCAACAAGAAGTGCTACTAGTAGTAGGTCCAGTTGATCCCCAGCTATACATAGTACCAGAAGCAAGCTGCTGCCTTCAGAACACACAAGATTGGAAAGAAAAGGTCCATATTTGAGGCGGTTGGCTGGCCTAGAGGTTAAACTCCACTCACTTCACACAGACTGGAATGCAACTTGTGTGTCTATCTGGAAAGTCGAATTGTCCCCCCACCCCTACCCTTTCTTCCCTGGGGTCTGGCTGGTGGGTATTGTACAAATTGAAACAATCCACATCTAGGAGCAAAAAAAAAAGTATAGCAAAAAATGGGCCAAGCTGATCCAACACCGTCAGAAAGAAGCACATGACACTGAGGAAAAATCTGATCTACTAGACTAGTATAAGCAAACCGAGAATTTTTCTTGATGGGGCCATCCATCCGTGACAACCAATCTACTTAGAACAAGATAAAAGAGTGGGCAAGGTCAAAGACATGACACCAAATTGATTGGCAAGAAGACATGCAGATTTCAAAGAACTAGTGTACAGGTACACCAAAAAGCCCTGGAGGTCATGGAACCTTGTAGAAATAGAAGACAATACTCAGTGGGGGATAATGTACCCACAAAATTCCATTCCCATATACATACATATATATGTCTGAAGCAAGACCAAACAAACATTTTGATGCCACAAACAAGCCAGAGCCACTGCAGCCAATGACGTCTGTGTGGACTGTATTATATGGTTGTAACATACGACTGGGGCTTCTTGGTTTGAGTTGGTTTGGGTCTTTTGTTTTCATGGTTATACTATGTTTTTTATGATGTAGTGTATCCACCTCGGTTTGTCGCAACCTTTTCTACTAGACAAACTTTAGCAACTAAAACCCGTAGAAATCAAGCAAAACAATACAAAACAAGCACAAGATATGGATTCCCATTTGTTCATTATGCCCACTCCCACCACCCCCAACCCTACAAGATTGTACCAGTTATTGACTGAGAATGATCACAAAGAAGGCATATGTTAAGGACTCAATGATCTTGTACATGAAATATGTGTCATGTAGACCCTATGATCAGGACTAGTGAAGCACCCTGTGTGATTTTACTCAAACTGCTGAACAATAAATTGGCTATACACAAATCTCATAACTGGCCAATTGTTTGGAAGATGTGGTCTGGCCACATGCTAAAAAACTATTATACTTTTTTCTTCTTGCATGTGTTTGATCTCCTTGTTTGAGATTGGGTTTTGGAACTGAGAATCATAGACTCATCATGTGGTGTCCCACCTTCATGGTTTTTCTTCCTTGTCTTTTGAGCTGATGTTTGGTGCGATTGGAGTCTGACCTAATATATCATGATCACACATATTGGCTTTATCTTGGGAGTCAGAAGCTCAGAAACTTTTGTGGCAGTACATAATTTTGGTGCATCTAGAAATAAGTACAAGGACATTGTGAAGTTTGTTTTGTCACAGTTGCGGGGCAAGTACTCATTGGTTTTTCCTTGCTTGTTGTTGAACTAGCCATTATATTCTCACAATCTACCAATTAGTCATTGTGTTTTCATAATTGTGCTTTTTTCATGTAACCGATCACTTTGCAGCTTGTGTCAATCTGATGTTTAATATCATTACCAGGGTTTAATCCACCCATGTGCAAAAATGTTATGTTGCAATTAGTTGCAACTGGAGAAGTCACACTAAGTGAATCCACTAATTGGATGCTAAAGAGAGAAGTTGCATTCCCATATCGTAAAAGTGATCCTTGAGGCTATTTGTCAACTTTACCTCCTAGTATTATATTACGTTTCTGAAGTCTCTGATTTAATTCCCTCTTCCTTTTGTTTCTCCCATTTTGTTGATAGATGAGTCTTTTCTTAAAGTGAGCAGTTATCTAGACACGTAACCAATGTTTGTTCTAGTTTCCCCTCATCTAAACAAGAACCCTAAATCCCTAAACCCTAAACCCATCTTTTCAAAAATATATGCCCATCTTGCCTACATATATCACTGCAGCCGGAAATTTTAAATGATGTTTAGTACAGTGAGGAAGAATACGGCAATGCCAAGAGACAAAGCTGAACCAAGGACTACTGGACTCCTTTTCAACTGAAGTGAAGACACTTTCTCAACCACAAGGGCTGCTACGTACTCTGATTTATTCACATGGGGTATATGCTCAAGTACACATTCGTCTTACATGGCCTTCGTACACATATTACTTGCAAGCCCCTTAGCTAACATAACAATATAGTATGGTGCCAAACTCTCCACACCTTCCAATTAACGGCTGCACCCATCTTTTGTAGATTTAACTAACCATTTGAAGAGACATAATGATGTTTGCCCTTATCTCTTAGTTTCCAAACAACCCAGATCCTACCTCTCTCTCTCTCTCTCTCTCTCTCTTCCCTAGAACTTGGTCAATTTCTGTTGCTCCATTTTTTTCTTTAGAAGTTTGGACCATACAGCAGCTCATGATCATCAGCTGAGCAGTTCTCAAACTGTAACTTATTGTTTCGTGGATGTAAATTGTAACTCTCCTCTCATTTTGAGAATTAGAGGCAGCACCCCCCACCCCTAATATTTTCTCCTCTGAGAAGATCCAAAGAGCAGAAAAAGGTTCAGAGTTAGCAAACATGGAATTGCAACAAGATTAAGTCCGATCCACATGGATTTGGGCCTTAGCATTGATTGCTGTCTGGACAAGCTTAGTTATCATTTCTCATAAAATGCTAGTGGCATCAGAACTTGAATGAATAGTTTTCTTGCATTATGCATGTTTTCTTGCAGTTTACATTAGCTTCTCTAATTGGATCCCCGAATGGCCTTCTAATAATTACCCCATTTCTTACATACACTGTCTCATCCTTTCTGGCCTCAACTTCACTTTGTATTCTAGGATTCATAGCACCTTTAGTACCCATACTTTGCAAGGGCCCTTCCTCAAGCTTCTCGGCTCACTTATTGAAATAACATTGCCATCACTTCTAACAAGTGGTGTGGCATGGAATTTTTTTCACAAGAGTATCATTGTCGACTCGACAAAGAATGAGGAAGTGCAAAAAAATGGGTGAGCACAAAGACAACATTTATTGTCGAATGGAGAACAAAATTGGTAAAACTTGTGCATAAAAAAAAAGTTTAGTAAAATGCACAAAACATGTGTTTATATATATATATATAAGTGATACAATTGAATTGACATAAGTTACACTAGGAATTTGTCACCATTTTAAAGTCTCTTGCCATTTAAACATTGAAAGGACAACAACTCCAATCTCTTCATCCCTATATACATGTGCAATGCAAAATGAGCGTTGAGGTATCATGAATGTGTACAAATGGGTACATCTATGATGAATTCCAAATATGAAAGTTGTATCCTTTGACATCTTTACTCTTCACAAACAACTATAGTTGTGTTATGAAGTTGGAATGTGAAGCTCGAGTATGAAAAGTTTGAAAGAGGCAAAATATTCCTTGGTTTAAAATTCTAGGTATGAACATATGTGAAGATTGATTGTCATTTATGTGATCATTTGTGTGTATTTAGAGTTCATGGCTACCTATGATGATTCTTTTAATCTTGACGATTTCTTATCATTTGGAGATGCCAACTAATGATTAACTAGGATTGAAATGAAATGGTGATAGATGACTTCACCATTACTATCAAGATCAAATATTTTTTCACACTCTTCAACTTTCATATTGTAGTATTTATATGAAAACATTTAATCTATGTCAAAATATGGTAATGCACATGCTTCTCATATGAGCACTATAACTTATTTCAATAAGAACATTAGGTTATTTAGTTACCTTTCCAATTGCAAACAAGTTTCCACTTTTAATTCACATGTCACATACTTTCCAAACCTCGTAATCTACATAAGATCCAAAAACTATTATCTTTGTTTGTTCAAATGGATTTCAATTTTTCACATTGATTTACCATGCCATTTTTTGTTCACATACCCACAAAAGTTTCTATCTCATGATTTTCACATGACAACTTTAAGCAATTTCTCAACCTAAACTTTATCTCACTTTCCAACTTATATATTTATGATTTAAAAAAATTCAGCCCAATTTGTGCCCATTGGAGTCCAATAGTTGAGATCATTTTGTTCTCCCTAAAGCAAATCCTTGAAAAGTATCAACTTCAACAATTTTGAATCCTATTTTGTCATAAATTACATAAAAAGTTATATTTCACTATATCAACATCTCAAGTTCACATGTCATGAGCATAAAAATCATCACATACCTATGAATTTGAATTATACATAAATGGTCACATTATTTCCTTGTTTTCCACTTAGTAACCACAAATCTTCACACAAGTCTATCCACATAATCTACAACTAGGGGACTATATTCACTTTATTCAAACTTTGCATATTAACTTGTCATATGTTAATTTGTAAATCCTAAACCCCTTGTTGTTTGTACTACCTTCAACTTTGGTTTGTGAATTTTCAATTTCCAAAGTAATTCTCTCAAAACTCATCAATAATTTTTCCTTGAAACTAAATATTGACAAAATTGAACATTTAGAGAAAAGGGTATAATTTGAATGCACACAAATAGTCACATTATCTCTTTATTTTTTGAGGACACTGCACTTTTGATGTATAAGTTTATCTTTAAAAAACAACATCATTTGAATATTTGCAATTTATAGGGGGCCAATTTTGGCAACCTAAAATTACACTTTGTTAGTGTATTTGGACAATGTTAGAAGTGTTAACATGTTGAATGTTCAAGTTTTAATAAATTAGTCGTATTTTCCAAAAAATAATTTTAACATCCACCCTATAATACATCCTTCTGTACACATTCTTGAAAAGAAATTATGTATAAATTCTAGGAAAAATCATATTGTATGGATTTTGTCATTTTCTTTAGTTTAGAGTGCTTCGAGAAGTTCATAAAACTTCCATGCCATTTGAAATGGTTTGGAAACCTTATTTTGAATTACTTACAACATTTATCAATTTTTAAAAAAAGATTTATTTCATTACAAATTATCACTATGTGATGAATGTATTCACAAATTCTTTATGGATTGTTACATTGAAGGTCATGCATGCACTTAAACATCCCCCATTCGGTACAAAACCTTTTGTTTTCAAATAATACCATGATCATGCCATAGTAAATTACACAATAATCATATATATGATTCCATTTTCATAAAATTCAAAAACCATATGACTTGGGACATATCATATTTCACAAGGTTATGATGTAAACAAATATGGATGGCTATTGAATGCCCACATCATGAACAAGTAGGGTTTAGGGTTTTGATTTGTCACGGTTTAATTTATACACAAAGACAACAAAAAGGAGGCTAGATGTTGTTTGTTTTCCAAGTTTATTCATCGTCATAATGGACTTCATGAAAGCATCCGAGGGAAAAAAAACTTGTTTGTTGTTTATGTGTAATGCAAAGCTTATCTTGATGGAACTTCCAATGGAAGATAATGCAACTACATTTATGATGGAACTTCATTTAAAGGAGTTGGAGGGTGTGGTGTTTATAACATATAAGGAGGTTAAAATTGAACTAAATGACAATATTTGTGTAGTGCATTTGGTGTTTTTTGGTTTTTTCTGTTATACTAGTAGTTGTTAGTGAAAGTGATATTGAATAATGTATTGTTGAGAAGTGATGATGAATTCAAGAGATCCAAACTAAACTTAATTATGCATATAAGTAATCGTAAAACTTAGATGCATTTGTCAGGATTACATGTTGAAAACCAAAACCAAATGGGTGGGAGATCCTATTGAATTTTAAAATATGAGAAACCTCTTTTATTTAAGGCATCCTTGAGTTGGAATAGATTTTTGGGATTGAAGAAAATTTTCAAATGGTCCTATAAGAGATGAATTTATAAGCCAAATTTGTGTCTATGAAGTTTGTCGCATACTTTTAATGGTTTTTAAAACAAAACCTCATTTTTTTATCAAATCAAAATTGGGGTAATATGCATTGCTAGGGGTTTAAGGGATGGGAATTCGAGTGTTTTGTTACTACCATGTAGAGCTGTAATTGATGCATTCCATAGTAGAAATGGGTTTTAGCAACTCAAAGGATCTAACAAATATGGGTTTGATTCTTGGCAAGACCTCAATAAAATCAAAATGATGTAATTAAAATGTGTAGGCAACAATGATAACTATTGAATGTAATTAAATTGTGCTTACTAATGAATTTTTGTGGCCCACTAGTGAATTGATTTTAGTATAAATTTCATTAAACCATGAAGGAATTAGATGATTTGAAAGTTGTTTTGTGTTAATGATCTAGGAGTAAAGTAGGGCTTTTGTGCTTGGTGTTGTAGAAAATCATCCATATTTTTGTGGTGATAATTTAGTTATCACCTTCTTTTCAGTCACATCGAAACCAATAACATTGATACATCCATTTTTGGTCCATAGTAGCATTGCAAATACCTTTTTGGAGGACACCCAGTGATAAAATTATCATTCATGTAATGGTTAATTTCATGGACACATATGATGCTAAATCAATTCAAGGAGGGACCTTATTGTTACACAATCACAAACATTATTATAACTTTTTTATTTTAATGGACATATGAATATATAACAAGTTTGAGATTAGTAACAATAATTCTTATTTTTTAATATTTAGAGTATTAAGGATAACCATAAGTGAATCTAGTTCATCTAAAGCAACCATTGTAAAAACAAATGTTATTGATCCCTTATTAATTAAATTGTCATTTGACTTAGATGCTAATAAGTTAACCCTATGGATGCACATCATAGATTAATTAATGTATTAAACATGTTCATTGTAACATTGTTTCAATGTTGGAATAGTTAAAAAACCATGATCAAACCATGACAAGTTCATCTTGATGCAATTAAATATACATCGTGTTATTTGAAAGGTTTTCTTAATGTCAACGTGTTTTTTCAAAAAAAGGTTAATAAAATATTTGAAGGTATAGTAGTGTATATTGGACAAATGACACAAATTTTTTAAAAATTACATCTCTTGTCATAACTAGGGAATGACACAATTTCCAAAAACTTTCATGTGAAATCAATAATGAATTTGTCTTCTATTGACTAGTTTTGGCTAAAGGAGCAAAATAATCTAATTGGTTGATTTTATTCTTGGTAGCATCGCTCTAATTATCAAAACAACTTGTGTTATGCTTCTTTCTAACAATGAAAGTTGCATGAATTTTTTAATAACCTAATCTAAATTGCTCAAACAAAGCATATATGAATTCTTGTTAAAAAATGGTGGTCTAATGAAATATTCAAGGATTTAAAAAAATTAGGGCTCAAATGTAACTTGAGAGGAATAGAAATCTCAAAGGAAATCAATGTTTGTGTATAATTTTATTTCCTTTAGCTTAAACTTACAAAGGGCAAAGGTTGTCAAAGAAATTTTTTCTTATTTATAGATAAGCCTTTAATAACAAGACAATATGTAAAGATCAAGAGGTTATCTATGATGCTAAAAGTGTCCTTAATTTATTTTCAACAAAAAAGAAATATACTTTATTTTTCCTCTTGGTTTAGCTATTTGTGATATTTTAGTTTGTAGAATGTGAAAAGGGGGAAAAAATCACATTGTACCTATGTTAATATTGACTTGCAATTTATTTTCACAATATTAACCATAACCTAAACCACAATCAAACATTGAGATGATGTGTGTGTGAGAGAGATAATGCACAAGTAATAATTTACTTTTTATTATCACCAAATGAAACATGTAAAGAAAATAGTTTTACAACTCAAACATTTTTCTTTCATGAAACACCTTTGCAAAAACACTAACCCATATGTATTTAATTGAACAACAAAATATTTCAAGATACTTATTCCCCACCTTTTCTCAAAGAAAATGATAATGAATTTCAATAAGTTTACTATGATCATGAAAGCAAAGATTTAAAGTCAAAGCAATACACCAAGTAATAAGCCATACCATAAGATTAATTTACAAGAGTTTGGGTTTTTAGCCCAATCAATATAATCCAACCTTGAAAGAATTCTTACTTAGTGTCTATAATGTAAAAAATGTTTCATATACTTAAGTAACGAAGGATTACTTTAATTGTAACCTAAGAGTTAAGATCGGCCATACAATCGACACAATGACCAACAAAATATGCAAGATTTAAACAAGTACTAGAGACCAAATACATAAAGCTGCTAATGACATTTAGACATATGGCACATCTGTCATTTTAGGTTGGTTTGTAAAAGTGAATCTACTCATTATTTTGTGAGTTTAACACTAGAAAGCATGGGGGTAGACATAAACTTACAATTAGTTGTGTGAATGTTAAAGGGACAATTTTGAAGTAGTAATTTAATATTAATAATACTACAATTACCTCTAGCAAACTAGACACTTGAATTGGTTAGAAAGTTGTATGAAACACTTATCAATAATAGTTATGAACTATCAAAAATACCTATTGCAAATAGTTTTAAAACTATCAAAAAACATTGATCAAAATTAATTTACCAAAATTACCCACCAAGTTTTATCTTCTTAACAATTTCAAAGGTCAAATGAATTTCGATTGAAACAATTGATATAACATTGAAAAGCTCTTTGCAAAGGTTACAAAGTGGACACTAAAATGCTTAATTTGGATTTTTATTGAAAATATTATGAGTCATTAAAATCTCCTACTAAACTGTCTACTTAATTTTAGCTTTTTGACAATTTCAAAAGTGGAATTAGCTTCAATTGGGACAAGTAATGTGGCTTTGGAAGATGCTATAAAAGAGATTATTAAACATTCAATTTGAATTTTTTTTTGAGGAAATTATGAAAATTTGAAATTTCGTAACAAATACATTGGTTCGCTCATCATTGATTAGTAAATACAACTTTAACATTTTGATAAGAGCATTTCCCTAGTGAATTTTATATGACAATCAACTTTTTAAAGAGGTATTGGGAATTTAACAAGGGTACTAATCTATTTTGAGGGCAACATTAACCCTAGCATCCATTTTGATGCATTTATATTGTTCTATAAAAGTGGATGACACCAAATTTAAAAATAGTATTTATGACTTAGATTTTTAAAGACTTGTAACTTTTTATCTTATTTTTGACATTTTTATGAGTAGTTTAAGTGTTTTTCAGAAGATCAATACTTGAGGATCTTCAAGTGTGTTTTAAAACTTTGATACTTAGTTTGTTGGAATACCAAAGTACCTTTTGCCAAAAATAAAAACCAAAAAAACCAAAATTCAAAATTCAAAAAAAATTGTGCATTATTTTACTACCAAATTCTATTCTAGAACCTTTTTTTTTAATCTATTTGATCATGTCCCCTATTTGTGGTACCTACCTTTGCAATGTTAATTTGATTAAACTTTATGAAAATTTGAGTATTTTCTACTACTACAAAAACTCATTTGAGTAAAGTGTTTTCTTGCATTTTTTTCACAATTTAGATTACTCCATATTACAAAAGTTTGTGTTTAACTAGAATATTTTTCCCAATTGTACAATGAAACTTTGTAACAACATCTAAGATGTATTTTGCTTAAGTGAGCAATGGATTTTGATTCCTATTACATGCCACTTGAATACCAAATAAGCAATGAAATAAACAAACATGATCAATCATGGCAAGTTCATTGGCCAATTTTGCGTTGGATTGTTTTTGAGTTACTCTAAGTTGAAATAAACACAAAATCAACAACATACAATTAGAAAAGGATAAAATTTCCATCCATTGTTATTCAAATATAAACATTAGGATTTTCATGACACTTATTATATCATGTATGCAAGAGATGAATGTTGAAGTATTCATATTACATATGAGGAATTTGTTTCAACTAATATATGGTTTTCAATAGTTTACACACTTTGGTTTCCTAACTACCTAGATCGTTACATGAATATTTTTTCATTTGACACCTATTTGATGTATATGATAATCATAAATTGCAACTAAGGAAATAAAAAATGCATAGTGATGTCATATTGAACAAAAGAAAAAATTCACCATGTTTGAGCCTTTCCTTTTGAAAAACCCTCTTGCCACAAGTCAAGCCTTATATTTTATATGTGGTCCATCAACATGATATTTGTGTTTGAAAAGTCATTTTCAAGTAGCTACAAAGTTGTTGGAGGTAGAATGTTTAACCTTCATGTATTAATAGACATCAAAGATTGATATTCTATGTCTAAGGCATCTTGTCATTGTGCAACATCAAGTTTGGAAAAGGCATCAACAATTGAGGTTGGATCACTAACATAAGATATAAAAACCTATGCAAAGGAATTATGTTTGGGTTGTGTGAAATCCATATATTTGTATTTAATGGATTGAAGGGAATGGTGATGAGATGTGAGAATTGACATCATCAAAGTTTGGAACTCTTTCACAAATATCATCAAAGAACAAATGGGAGATAACCTTGATTGAAAAAACAACAATGGTGGAGAAGAAAAAGGTTGTTTATGAGTGTTTAGGCATGCATGTTGCAATATTGATGGTGGTGGAGGAGGTGGAGGAATACCACCTTTATTAAAAATTGGAACAAAATCATCTTCAAAATCATAGATATGGTCTTGGTCATCCATAAGTGGTAATTGGTTGGACTCAAATTCTATAACATTGGTGAAAGTTGAAAAAACATTTGTGGATGAACCATAGATTGTTCATAAAATTTCTCGTCGTGACTAAAAAATGATTTGCATTAGTCATGTTATACAATTTATAATTTAATTCACATTAGCTCTTTTTCAGTATCTAATGAACACACAACAAATTTATTTTGGTTCAAGTTTTCATTGCGTGTCATTAGATTCACATGCATATGCAATGTAATCAAATATTTTGAAATGATGAAGGCTTTGATTCTTACCCCTCCAACAATCATATGGAATAACAACTTGTCCTCTAAGCATAGATCCGTAAGATTGATTTTGAAGGTAGTGTGCTAAAACAATTCCCTCCCCAAAAAAAATTAATTGGTAACTTGGTTGAATCTAACATGTTTTTAATGAATTCCATTAAGGTTCTCTTTTTCACTTAGAATCTCCATTTCATTGTGTAGATTAAAAATGTGTAGATTATTGACCTATTTCATGTAATTCACAAAATGCATTGAAGTCTTTAGAATTAAATTCACCACTATTTTTAAATCAAAATATTTTGATTTTCTCATTGGTTTGATTTTCTACAAAAAAAACTTATACACTTGGAACTTATTAATTTTTTTATTTTTATGATGAATGAAATAGACAATAATAAACCTAAAGTAATCATCAATGAAGAAAGAAAAAAAAAGTACTTGGCACCTCCATGAATTAGTGTTTGCATGTGACCACAAGGGTTTTTGTGTACCAAAATCTAGTTATTTTAAATATTGACCGTAAACCCCATAACCATTTAAGAATCGTGTATTTTCTTGATGGCATTTAGATGTACTTGCCTTAATCAATGATGCCATAATATACTTTTGAAGGTTGGTGTTTTGGTGGTTGCAAAAAGATTTGAACTAACATCAAAAGTGTTGGAATTAATTGCAAAGTTAACACCAAGTGGATATAGATCACCTTCTTATTGGCAATTGAAAATATATTTTCAACATTATAATCCAAAGATTTGATGATATAATGATTATTGAAAAATTTCATGATGTTCTATGTCTTTTGTTGGTGGTTACACTAATAGAAAGTAAGTTTTTCAATGTTGCCTCTAATCACTTGTCATTCAATATCATCCTCTATGTAAACTATGAGAGGAGAAATCATTGGTTTGTATTCTTGAAACAAATCCCTAAACTAGATGTCATATGTTGGGTTGCACTTGTAATAGATACCATATGTTGTGTTCTAACTTTGTTGTAATTTTTTTCTAGCCATAAATAATTCTATTGGGGTTGAACTATAATTGTCTTGTGAAATATTAATAGTGTTGGTTTAGGTTTTGAAGATAACACTAGCATGATCATACTTGCATTTTTTTATAATTAAGTTATATGACTTTTCTTCCCACAACAATGACATCTTTTATCCTTTTTGTTATTTGATGTTTGAGCAACAAGGGGATTTGAAGATGAATTTTGATAATTAAAAAAAAAAAAACCTTTGAGCTTGGCCTTATTCCCAAACAAATAAAGTAAATATTTTTCGGCTTCACAGTGGATTCTTGAAAAATCATGTCAAATGATTTAGTAAGAGTTTGATTCAACGCAATACTTTGAGTAGTAGATGGCCCACCAAGAAGGGGGACACAACACAAGGAGTGATGTGACTTGTAATGGTTCAATGATTACAAGTACTACCATGGCATTCATGTCTATTGCATGTTGCTTCTTTTTAAGGAAATCAATCGCGAATTGCAATATAGATAAAGATAAGAGAATATGCATCTATCCATCCCAACTCGTGATGAATTATCTTTATTTTCATAAGTAGATTTAAGTTTGGCCCAAATTTCTTGAAATGTTTTAAGAGGTATAGTCAATTTAATTTGACAAATCCACAATGGAGAATTGAGTTAGAATGTGTGAAGTCTTTAGACTTGCAAGCATTTTGAGCTATTGCAAGTTCTTGGGTTAGGGCTAGTTCCACTAAACACTCCCCAAAGAACAAATTGACTTAAGGGTGAAAACCTAATAAAATGGACACTTAAAATTATTTTGGTTGTTTGCTTTAAAGTATATAAAAAGGTAGCAATAAAACCCATCATAAAATGATTATACATTGAATGATCAAACACAAGATAATTTTCATTATTATGCATTATAAAAGTAAGCTTTTAAAATGCAAGTCATTTGTGAACACTACCTTTTGTAGTGAAGCCTTTGCTTCAAGTACATGAAATATATTTTAACAAAGAGAAGAATCCAAATGTTTAAAGGTGTACCAAAAATGTTGTCACACCATCATCTTTTTGTTTTGTTTTTTTTTTGTTTTTGGGGTACTTTTTACTAGTCATGTTTCATCATCAACATGGACACAAAGTGAATGATATTGATGTTTCTAAGTATATGGTGGTTTAAGCTATCATATTTCAAAATATTGCATTTAAAATTTCATTAATGTATTAAAAAATCAAAATATAGGATATAATTATAAACTACATTAGTAATTGCCTTTACTCCATCTGGGTGGTACACCCAAGAATATTGGACCCATATATATATATATATATATATATATATTGTTGACTCTCTTGAATTTAGTCATTTTCATATCCTAACATAATATATATGTATTTCAATAAATGTTTAATGTAAAAATACATGTGAACACATATTAACCAATTACTTTCAAAAGTAATTTTAATCTGTTTTTAAAGTTCATTGTTAATGTTTTTGAAACTAAATTCTCATAAAATACTGAAATAATATTTTAAAAAATAAGCAACACCATTTTTTTCAAAAGAAGTTTATAAAATATTCAAAAGGAGTAATGGGAAGGAAGTTGAGGTTGTATCCAATGATTTTGTAAATCTATTATTATTAGTTTGTGAAAATTACTACACTAAATGGACATGTCAAGGTGACATGGACACTAATGGCCAATTAAAAGTTGTTTTCGTACATAGTAGCTACCAAATCTCCTTGTTGAAACATTAGCTTGTCATTGCTTAAACACTTTACGGCCATTGTGCCCACTACATATTCACCAAAGTTGGGCTCAATTTCAACATTCCACACATCAATAGTGCAAACCTTATAGGTACCATTCAACCACCTCCCCCACTTGAAATTGTTTAAAATGTTGAATCATATATGAATTACAATGCATCCATTGAATGTGTTTTCATCCATACAAAACAAGGATTTATTGGCCTTGAAGTTCTCTTTTATTAAGTATGAAATTATGATGTCAAAAAACTCATGATTCATGGTCCATGAAGATATAATTCCATGGCTTATGTTGACAATGGCAACAAAGGTTTATTTTTGTGCCATTGTCAAAATAATGCAAAGTCCTTGCATGTGGGGGCAAACTTGATTGGAACTCAAATTGTTAATCCATTGGGTTGACAACTTTTTTTACCAAACCATTTTTGGAGTGACCCTTCCTCCTAGTGACCAACTTGGTTAGTTTAACAATTTGATAAAAAGGAGTAACATCATAATTAGCTTCCTAATTTGATCTTGGAAGCCAAGCTTAGGTTATCAATGAGCAAACTAAGGCTTGAGATTTAGGAAGGTGTGATTGGGTTTTGGGTTACCTAAAAATGGGCTGCCCTACCCTTGTTTCACAAAAGAATCTTCCATCTTGCAATTTCATGCCTTAGAAAATGGATATCATGAGTGGAGTTGTTTGTAGTTGGCTTTGGATTTGAAGCTCTTGTTCAAGGGTTGAATTAAGTGACCTTCAAATTCATGTTAATTGGTTTGGCAATGATGATTGTGGGCAAAAGCATTTGTTGTTGAGGAGGAGGCCTTGAGTGCAGTCCAAAATACTCCCAAGCCGTGAGGCCACATCATCTTAGTTCTTCCTTAAGGGATTCTTATTTTAGTTTTTGAAAGTCTAGTAGTTCACATGGAAATTGAGGATAGTGGTGAAAGTTTCATTTCCAATTGCACAAACTTTGATCTCACCAAAAATTCATGCAGTTTTGTGCCTTTTAGTACTCATTGGCAGTCCTTTTGTCTTGGGTGACCATTTCGCCAAATGGTGATTTGTTTCCTTTCCAAATTGGCAAAATTTTAGCATTTTATGAGTTTCTTGGTTGCCAAATTCTATCTTAAGCTCAAGCAAGTAGCCACAAATATAGAAGGGTACTAGATTTTTTTTACTTTAATATGTTCTTATCACCAAATCTGGCTAAATCATCTTATGGATGTATCAACGCTTGTGCTGCAAGCAAAGTCACAAAATTGGAGAAAAAAGGAAAAAAGTTCAGTGCACAAGCAGCTTGTGGATGGCTGGAAAACTACAGAGATCATACACTAAACAAAAACTTTGGTGGGCTTGGGTGCAAATTCTTCCACTCTGTTGCCAGTACTGCTGATGCATTCTTGTCCAGATTGTTACGAATGAGAACTATGCCAAGATGGGTTAAATGGTTCTAATTTGAAGACTTTGGTGGGCTTGGGTGCAAATTCTTCCCCTTTTGTTGCCAGTACTGCTGATGTGCTTTTGTCCAGATTGGTACAAATGAGAACTATGCCGAGTCTGGCCCAGTTAAAAAGGTTTAGGAATTCTCAGAAATCAGATTAGGAATTGTCAGAATTGCACTTCTTCAGCACATGTTTTCTTCCACTTCTAATATGTGGGTTGTGGTACACCCAACTCATCTACCTCAGCATTTCGCACCACGAGGCATTGGAAAACAATTTGTTACAGGTTCTGTAACAGGCAAAGCATGGGCTTCTAATTTGTGGGTTGTGGTACAACCCAACCCATCTACCTCAGCATGCGCTCTGAGGTAGGATTGGAAAACAATTTGTTAGTTTTCTGTAACAGGCAAAGTATGGTCTGGTGTCATTCATTTGATAAAGCAAAGATCATTTGTTTCTTGGGTCCCTTACATGCTTATGGAATTGAGCCAGTTATACTGCTGGGAAGGGCAGTGGAGGAGAGAGCACGGCTGAAGGCCAATGGTGCTAAAGCCACTCTTTTGAATTTTCTGTCTGTACAGGCACATCTAATCATGGGACAAAATCCTGGCCACCCAGCTTCAGTTGAATTCCTTGTTATATCCTTTCAACCCTGCTGGGATCTCTGGATCTGTGCAGTAGAAAATAAGTCTAGTCTCACAGGAGAACCTCTGCATGTGTTTAGGCAATCAGAAGTGTATATTGATTTCTCTTCCCTCTTCCAGCATAATCTTAATATGAGGACTTTTCAAAAATATGGTCGCTGCTTTGATGTGTATTGCACTAGTAGAAGAACTTCCTGAGGATTTCATCATCATCATCATCATCATTTCACAACCTATCCAATGATACTTCATTGCAGGCCAAAACCAAGGTCAATGTTGCTTGGGACCAACTGTTCTTTGTATGAAAGGAAAGAGGGAGAAAGATGATAACTGATATTCAGTCCACAGTGGCAAGTGATAGAAAAGCAAATGAAGTAGCAACAAAGGAGAGAAAAAACAAGGAATTCAAGTAACATTTCTCTAAGTTGGCCTGCTGACAGGCAGGTCATCACACAAACCCCCAAGTGCCTTTCATGCTTCATCCTCATATCATAGCGCACTGCAAGGTTCATAGTGTGAATAGGACATATACACCCACAGTATGAAGTTTTGCTGCACATGTAACCAAACTTCAGTGTACATCAATCACTCTAGATGTTCTGTGATCTGAATTCAGTATCAGTCTCCTCAGCAATGCCACTCAATGAAACAAAATGTAAAGAAACTGAGCACAATCACCACCTACTACTTGCCATTCGAGCATTAAGTCTTCTTAGAGTAACTTACAAGGGCATTTCCCTGTTCCTATCACACTATGATCAGTAACTGTGGCCTCCTCATCAATGCGGCAGCCAGAAGTGAAATCTCCCAAAAAATTGTTGCATCAAAAAATTGAGCTATTGTCAGACAAAAAAATCTTAATTACGCAGAGGCATTGTTGCAACAAATGTTCATGGGAACTAGCCTCATCAATAAATGTTGCTACCTCACAATAATAGGGATTCCCAAGGTCCCACAGTTCTCCCCATCTGATTATCTCTTTGCAGATAAAGTATCTTCCAAAACCAGACATGCATTTCCCCTTTCAGCCACATTCAACATCTATAAAGCTATTTTGCCCAGACAATAGCTCTTATGGAATGGCCATGGAAACAACAGCATGATCATATCAGCAATCAGCACAAGACACATAAGTCTCTGAGTCAAGAAGGAAAACTTGATTCAGCATTGCTCAACATATTATACAAGATAGGTGCTTAACATGGCTCCTTGAAAGAACCTTAGCATCATCTTAGAATACATGAAATCCAAACTACAGAAGGGCAAGTCCACAGTATCGAAACTCGGATCCAGATTCCAAGTTTCAAAGACCCTTTCAGAGATGGTTTTGCCCATTAGATATGATACATTCCCCTCCATCCATTTGCAAACCACAGGATGCCACTTGTTGCATACAGAAAGCTGCAATCAGACTAGACATGCAACAACATCTCTCCAGGTTCTTAAATCTCTCACTTCTACAAAGGAGATCAGAGAAGGGAAGGCATTCAGGAGTGGAAAAAACTAAGCTAAATAATTCTCTAGTAGAAACTACAGCAAACCCTAACCTATTTGTTCTTACTTTCATGCCTCAACTGCACAACAATACATTGCAGCAAATGACATGTTTTTTTCTTCAACAGTGTACAAAAACCCTAGACTCAGATCTCCACAGTGCAAGAAGTTTGCGCAAGTCCTGAGAAGTCCTCACTGAACTCGATTGCTTGCCAAACCCCAGTGCCAGTGTTTTCTTGAAGTCTGTAGATCATCCCTCGGCACTCAGCAGCTTTAGAGCTCAGAACGGATCCCATAGCGAATATAATATCATCATTCACCGATGTGGCACATGGTGGCTTTAATCGAGTAGCCTCTGGTGGAACTACAACGTCTACGGAATTCCACACATTCTTCAGCGGACAATAACGGACAAGAGATTGCCTGTGGAAGGAGTAAAGCTCGCCTCTCGCCACAACTACGTAGCCATTCGGCGGGGGAGAGCTCCCCCCGCTCATCGTCCACATCTGGTTCACTCGGCTCCAGCTTCCAGAAGAAGGATCGAAGACATCAGCGCTGCTTCCGAACTGCCCTTGAGAGTTTGTTCCATAGCCACTGATAACAAATAACTTCCCATCAAGCACAACGCCCGCTCCTTCGTCTCTCTCCTCGCTCATATCCGGAAGCCGCTCCCACCGATCAGCGTCAAGGTTATAGACATCCGCCGTCGCGAGAGCCGTCTTGTCATCATCATGACCACCAGCCACGAAAAGCGAGCCATCGATAACGCCACAAGCGAAGAAGGAACGGACACGAGGCATGTCCGCTCCACGGCTCCAAGAATGAGAGGAAAAATTAAAGACAAATGTACAACGGAGAGCTTCCCAAGTCGACGGGTGCCATCCTCCCAACACGAGAAGCTTGCCGTTGAATGACATGATGCGACAAAAGAGAGGCAATCCTTGTGGAAACTCAGGGATGTTCGGAAGCCATTCCCAAGTCCCCTGCTCCAAGTCGTACATGCTGATACCATAAACAACAGTCGCATCTTTCTCCTTATTGCTGCTGCTGTTTCCTCCTCGAGGAGCTACCGGAAGCGCCTGCACCATGCACACACAATGCCTGGTGGTACCCGCCTTCCGGCGCTCCAAGAAGAACACAGGATCCGTCACCTCTTTCTCCCATCTCCTGCACACCTTCCGCAGACACGGATGGGATTTATACGACACTTTGAGCAAGCACTCCCGTGCTATGTCTTCCGGCAAACCGGGGATCAAAAACTCGTTGGGAGATGAAGTATGGAACTCACAACAATCTATTTCCATGTCCGCAACTTCCCATCCCATTCCACGGATCAACGCCTCCAACATTTTGCCCACACTGCTGTTCTCGCCCTCCTTGGATTCCGAACGAGCTCCAAGCTCGTATCAGAACTGGGTACCAAACTCCCCCAGAACACCACTCAGATGTGCAGATATTTGTCCTACAAGCTCCAAACTCCGACCTTGGGCTCAGAACCGGGTACCCAGTTCCCCGAGAACACCACTCGGATGTGCAAGTCTTTCTACTACGAGCTCAAAACTCGGCTCAGAACTGGGTACCCAGCTCCCCGAGAACACCACTTGGATGTGCAAATCTTTCTTCTTCACCACTTGTACACGCACACACGGACGGGCTTTCTCGGGGGCGGGGACTAAACGAAGAAGACGAAAGTGAAGAAAGCTAGATCGGGGCAACCAATAGCAACCAAAACAAAGTTTCAACAAAACATCACTCCCAAAGAAGAAGGAAAAAAACAGGACACTCAAAAGCTCCCAGAAAAAAACACAACTAAAAAGCACAGAGGGGAAAAACAAACCACACCCCCGCCACAACAAAGTGCAACAAACCACAAAGAAGGTAGTTCACAAGTGATCACAACAGAAAGAAAAAGCAAGCTACCGACCAAAAACTACAGGACAGATTCCCTGAGGGGGGAAGGAAAAAAAAAAAAAAAAAAAACTCTCGATCGATAAATTCCACACTCAAAAATTCGCATAAGAGAAGAAGCGGCGCAACAACAACAACAACAACAAAAACACAAAAGTAAAAGCACAAACACAAAGCGAGTGCAAAGGTTGCAGCTTTATGCAAACATGAACACCACAACAACAAACCCTAAAAAAAAAAACTACCACTTCTCAGCGACGGTACCTTTGAACGCAAGTGAAATTTGTGTCGTCACCCTGTCTTCACCTTGTCTTTGGGCCTCCTTTCACCTCCTAACCCCCTCTTTTAGTGAGGAAAAGGTTCGACAGGAATTATAGTAGCTGTACAGGTAGGAGCAGTGAAAATATACGTAGCAACAGTGGAGACGATCAGGAAAAAAAAACGAAACTCGGAAAAGCATCAAAATGCTTTTCTGAGTTTGGAGAGTTTTCGCCCACTCCCCCACGGAAAATGCTAATGTACTTTTTCGCAGATTTTTCTTTTTGGAATCTCACCCTGTTTATGACCTCTGGCTCTATCTTTTCCTGACTTTACGGATAACTCTAATGAGAAGGCTCAACGTGCACTCAGGCCTCAAATTTTCATATTTGTACAAAACAGAAAAAAAAATTCAGTTTTTTTAAATCATTTTCAAAAGAGGTCCACGTTTTGGGGATTATGATGGTACCTTAAAAAGTCTTCAAAAGCCCCCACTAGACGATTTTTTTTCTGTCATCTAATTTAGGTAGAAATTGGCACAATAATACGAATTTTTTTTTATCATAAAATCATATGAAATAATTAATCCCCACTACAGAATTTGAATTTGAGGGATTATTCGGTGATTTAGTTTATGTAGAATGTAGCACAAATACATATTTGAAATTAGTTAAGAAATAATTGAAATAAGGAATAACTGGCTGGATTTCTTAGAATTTTAAATCTCTCTGAAAATAAGGAAAATAGATTCCTTATATCATGAGGTAAATATTTGAAGAATAGTTTGTGTTGATTATTTTCAGAAAATTGTTTAAATTTTCAGAATTGCCTCCACTACAAGGCAGTTTTTTCATTATTGGCGAAATTGAAAATTTTTAAATGAAGTGACTTAAATACCAAAAGTGAGGGGAAAAATTACTAAAAAACATTAGAAATCTATATTTGGTTTAAAGTGTGTTGCCCAAAATATAAAAGGAAGATTAGAGATTTTTGAGATTATGTATCTCTTGTTGCTCATTTATTTATCCACAACACATATAGATAGATAAATAAATATTCAAGATAAAAATTGTAAAATGTATATAGAGGCAGTTCTTTTTTTGGGGGGCCAAATTTTCAATGTTTTAACCTGAAAACTATGTTTATTGACAATTGAAAAAAATGGCCATAATTCACCAGATTTTGGAAAAAAATTCTAAATCACCAGATTTCTGCAACAGGTTCCAGCAGGTAGCCCAAATATTAAATTATTCTTAAATTTTGTTACTTTCATATGTGGTCTATAGCCAAATTTGGCTGCAATATTCAAGCATAAATATAAATCTTCATATTTGTTCCAATTTATTCAGAAAATCAATCTAAATACCTAAAATGTGCAGCAGAAAACCATATCTCAAGAATTGGTTTAAAAATTTGGGCTTTGAAATAAAATTCAAGGTTGGAGATTTTTGCATGTTGGGTGGCATCAGATCTAAACCTAAAATCATCAAATTGCCATCCAGTTCAAAATAAACTAGAACCCAGACCACTTTGAACAATAGATACACATACCCTTTGCTTTCAAACTACAAATCAACTTAACTTGATCACCACTTTGGTCACACCACAAAATTGAAACACACAAAAGTTTTGGGGGTACATTTCTTAGTACCTCCCAATGTCTGCTTGAGCTTTGTGCTTGAGCTTCGTGAAAGAACCATACATTCTTTGCCAGTTCTTTGCTATTGTTGTTTCTTTGGGTGGTTCTTATTTTTGTCGGGTTGAAGGTGGGGTGTGGGATGAAAGGAAGTATAATGAAATTTCACTTGGATGAAGACCAAATGAAAAGTGGATAAAAAAAATGAAGGCAACAAAAGAGTGGGTAGTTGATGAATAATATATTTTCCCATAGTGGATGTGAGTGTGTTTTTGTATGTTGCAAGTTTATGGTGTTGAAGAAACTAGTAGTGTTGTGTTTGTGTGATTTATTTTGAAACTATGGATGAGTCAAATTTTTATTGTTCCTCTTGATGATCTTTAGTGATGGTGAAACTTGGCGGGATGCATTGGTGGGAGAATGCAAAGAAGGCATGTACAACAAAAAGAATGAAAGGGAAACCTTGCTAAAGAGCTAAGTACTTGGCTTTATGTAGAAAATGCTTCATCAAAGGATATATAAGCTTTGCTTTGCCTTCTTTATGTTTGAACAATCTATGAATAATGCCCACATTGTAGGTCCTTTGTTGTTTTAGACTTCAATATTTCTTTGCTATGCACTAGGGTTTCCAAATCAAATTTGTGAAAGACCAAATCATGATTAAAAGTGTGTGTACCTGGTGGAAATGATGAAGATCCCTAGGGGATAGAAGGTTGGTTTGAAGAGGGCATCAAAATTGTTGGATTGTGCAAGTGTTGGTGTATCAAATGAAAACCTCATGAATTCACATTTAGGAAGAGATTTATCTATGGGTTGTGCATTGCTCTAAGAACTTGGGGGAGAAGTGGAATGTTAATAGTGCTAATGTTCAACAATATTCCTATCAAAATTGCTTGAATATAGTTGTGGGTTAACATTGGGTTATGCAAGAATGATGGGTTGATTGATGCCAACAAAAGACCATGATAGTCAAATGAGAGATGTCCAGAAAGATCTGATACACTAGATCACCATTCTTATCTTGTGTTTGTGGTTTATGTAGAGCAATTGGTTAGGATAGTAGATTGCTCGAAATTAGTTGCTATTGTGAGACAACATGAAGTGTGTGGCAATGTTTCATATCATCACAATTGTTAAAATGATTCACATATTATTTCATGAAATCCATTTGTTTTTTGACCACATCATGATTTGGTTTGGAACAATATATAATGTTTTGTTGTGATGATTCTCATTACCTCATTTTATGGTACAAGGGCAAGCCTTTCAAATTTGGGCCTTTATTAGTTAGATGTTTATATGAGTACCCAATTTGACCTCTTGTAGGGGTTTTGGTTTAGGATCACAAAACCACCCAACATTGGTAAAAAGTTGCAACCACCTCATAAAAGGATATGTAAATTACCATCCATTTTTTAAAATGCATGACTACCCGCATTGCCTTTCGATTGTGAATTGCTGATTTTTTTGACACATGTAAGTTATGATGTGTGTGGTGGATGTGCATGAATGGATTTTAGGCTTGCCAAAATCACAACCACACATGGGCAACCATGGCTTATATTTGATCCTTGCAATTGTTTTATGAAAACCCAAAGGGCAATAATCCAATCGATCCTTCGGCTTGAAGGACATTTAAAAAAAAGTAGCTTGTCATTCACACTTTGTGTAAGGGACTCTAATGTCAAGTTCTATAATAACAAGTTAGCACTTAAATTTACTTATCATAAAGTACAATGTTAAGTTAACCTTTTAAACTTTCATTCACATGTAATGTTATATTGCTTACTAATGGCTAGGTTAATGTTCAATTCTAACGTTTTTTATCATCATTCACACATGTGATGATGACAAGTCTCTTTTGCATATTGTTTCCTTTATTACATTAGGAAGGTGGCAAGTAAGTGAATCGGAAGGTAGGTAGATAAATAGGTGGATAGGTGGTAAGTTGATAAACATGTAAATAGTAGATAGGTGAAAGGGTGGGTAAATAGCTAAATAATGGGTGGATGGGTAGGTAGGAGGTAGGTGGGTGAGTGTACAATGTTAAAGTTTAGGAAATATTGATTCACAATTTTAAAATTGAATTAAAGAATATTTTAATGAGTTGTTAAACAACATTACCATTTTAATTGAAATTTTAAGTTTTTTTATAAATTTGGTGTTAAGTTACCATGTTCCTAACATTCTTTTAACACCGATTGCCACATAAATAGCCACATCATTTTTGAAGGATTTGTCAAATCCTTCAACTATGAAAATTGTATTTTTAAATATCAATCAATAAAGACCTTTGGTTTTCAAATGAATTTAAATTATCAAAAATAGTGGAAATATGTAAAACTTGGATGTGTTCTTGCACAAAATAGCCTTTGAAACCATAAACATATATTATTAACCAACGATGAAACATGAGTGGTGGCAACATCTTTTTGATGAAATAAATCAATTGTATTATATTGAAATATTATTTTTATCACAAATACAAGCCATGTTGTTCCATTGAATTTTTTGGATGTTTTAAAGATTTAGTCTAATATTAAAGTTTTTCATAAAAGAAAGGAAATATAGCAAGAATGTATGCAATTTGGATGTAATGCACGACAAATTAAAAATTTTCTTTAAAGTATATACATTAACATTGAATAAAGTGTGGAAATATTTTCCCTTTCATTGTTGGTGGTAAAAACAAAGTTTAACTTGAGTTTGTGAAATTTCATTGTTGTTGTTATAATTAAAAGATTCTTTTTGAAGAATCATGTGAAATAGATGAAACCTAGTAATAATTTACAATAATAATTTTTTCTTTGTGGGCAACAACATTTGAGGCCCCATGTGAGGTGGGGGTTACAAAAAAGGGCCCAATGACATAATGATTTAAAAGAATAACTTTAATGTGTTAGACTCAATTTTATTAATATTTATTGGTTGTGAAATTTGTGACAACATTTTTGAATTCTTTGAATGAAATTGAAATACATGTGAATGGAATAATTTTAAAAAGAAATTTTTTTTTATGGTTGGTTGAAGTACATCGATAATTTATTTTAATTGTTGAAAACAACCTTTCTTATCATGGCAACACCAGTCATTTTTTTAAAAACATTACCACAATGAAATGCAAATGATAGTCATGTTCTCAATTGATAAAGAACCAATATGTTCAAAAGATTCTTTGAAAGATCAATATCGAACAAATTTGAATGTGATTGATTGGTCTTTTTGCAATTTCCTTTCTTCCAAGTAAACTTTCTCACCTTTGGCTAATTAACAACCACATTGGGAATTACATCTCATTCATGGTGGATGAAGGTCCTCATTTGATCAATCCCTCAAAATCTTTTTTTGGTATTGTGTTCCCAATGGCCATTACTTGTAAATCTAGTCCCTCAAGAGTCTTTTTGGGTCATTGTGTTCCCAATGGTTTTTCTTGTTGTGAAGAACAACCATTGAAAACAAGGAACAACCATTGGAATGCAATGAAACAAAAAGGCTCCAATTAATGGGCTAGTGTGATCCAATACCCACCAACACATTAATTCCATTTGGCCTATTCTAGGTTTCATTTGTGGGATGAATTGAAACAAATAATGTAATGTCCATTTATAAAATCTCTCCTCTTTCGCATGGGAATGGTTTTTTCATAAAACAAAAGTAGTATGATGCATTTATAGTTAAAAAAATACAAATAACACATTTTTTGAATGAAATTTCATTTGAAAATTTGAAATGTTTTTAGATTAATTGATGTATATCAATGCCATTCACCATTTTAAAAAAAATCACCCAAAAATTCCACCTACAACCTTAATTTTGAAATATATATTTAAATTTTCAAACTTTGTGACATATATTAATTTGTCAGAATGTATTTCATATGTTCAAGTTCTTCAAAAACAATTATGTTGATTATTTTAAGTCTAAACTTATCAAATACAAGGTCAAAATATGGTTAGGGTACCAAAAAGGATTGTTTCCTTTTATATCTAGTGGACCCTATTTCATAATTCTTACCAAATCTTAGAAAAAATTCCAAAACTTTGTTTCTTGGAAAAAAAAACAGGTTCAAGTATTCATAAAGAATGTTTAAACAATTTTTTTGGCCCAAGATTTTTACCACAAACACCTTAAGTACTAATGTACATAAAATGTATGCATGTGGCAAAAACGAAATGCCCTATTGCAATGTAAAAGAAAATTAAAAATAAAAAATTTGAGAAATTTGAGAATTTTGGGCCATAGAACATTATATGTTGTAAATGCTTGTATAAAATTTGGAACAAAATTACTTTTTTGCCATGAGAAAAAAAAGAAAAAATTAAAACAAGTCATAAGAAAAGTGAAAAAGGTGAATTTGAGTGTTTTAGAAGTGAGTCATTAGTGAATGAGTTGTTAGTGTTCCAAAGAAGGTGCTCCAATTTTGCTTTGATAGTATACTTAAAACAAGAAAAAAAATTGAATATGTGATGTCCATACAAAGTTACAAAAAATAAAATTACAAATTGATTATACTTGCGATTCCAATTATTGAAGGGCTTAGTGTGCTTTCACCCATCAATGCAATGTTTCAATTTTTCTTTCATATTGTTAATTATGAGTTTGTAATATATTGCAAATTAATACACAACACATAAAATCTCAATAAACATAATTTTTTTAATACAATACTCACAGAAGTATAATAAATCACATGTGCAATGTGATTGCAATTACAATACTTGCATGATAGTCACAATATATGCATTGGGTCTTTGGTGTTTAGCTTACAATGTTCACATATGATTTGATAATATACATTGGTTTTTTTGTTCAATGTTGCAATACCCACATCAAAAACACAAAATTCATGTGGTTTTTGGTGGCTCATGCAATACTTGCATCTGGGCACAAAATGTGCTTCCATAATGAAAAAGGAAAAAAAAGACATATAAGAAGGAAAAGAATGAAGAAAAAAAAGGTTGATTGGTACTTTAAAAAAAATATATATATAATAATCCGCATGTGAGTATTGCATTTTGCAAGGTAATGTGAAATGAAGGTACCTCACAAAATGCAATACCCACATGAAGGGCTAGAACTTTAACCCCATTTGGGGTTTCAATGAAGAATAAAATATTTGTTGACAAGTTTTTGCAACACTTACATTTTTCATGATGTTTTCAACATTAATGTTGTGTAAATGTTAAGTAGGTAAAAGCGTGCGTGGGTAGGTACGTTAGCGGGTGGAGGTACAAAGGTGAGAGGAGGGAGGGGGGGAATGTAGTTAGTAGGCAAGGCAAAAATGGAGGTTAGTATTTTGAATTTTGGAATATGAGTAGGTGAGGTCAGAGTTGGAAAAAAACAACCAAGAAAAAAGAGTTTAAGAACAAAATCAAGGGTTAACCCTTGAAAACTGTAGCAAAAATGTAAAATTCTTCACAAGTAATATTCCTAGGCATGGGAACAAAGTATTTACTTTCATCCACCATCTTCTGTCCAAGTAATTTTCCAATGTGGTTCTTTTTCAATACTTTTCGGATGAAGATTTACAGGAAACATACTGTGAATCTTCTTTGGGCTTGTGAAAGTACACACTTAGCCAGTGCCATGGAAGATCACCTATAGTAGGAAATGACTATTTCTCAGCAATGAATGACTACGTTGATTGGTCCAGGTGGTGGGAGTGAAATAGTCTCTCACTTTGTAGAGTCTATCTTTTCAGGTTCATGGGTGGGGATGGGGGAGAAGCTTAGCAGATGTGCCAGATATGGATACAGGGCTGCTGCTGGGCATGCGCTCAGAGCATTTCCAGCGGTGCTCTGTATGCAATCCTGCACAGTACCAGTGGATGAACAAGTCAAATGTGCCGGTTTGGCTCAGGAAATTAGTTTTAGCAGAGCATAATTTTACTATTTGCGGTTGCTGGTAAGAGGCACATTAACGGTGGCCATCTGCAGAAAAGAGCGTAATAGATATGATATGGCTTCCTGTGAGTGTTTCTGATTGGCTCATCCTAATGATTGGTCCAGGTGATTTGCTATTAGTAGTTCCCCACCTATTTGCTCTTCCACTCTCAGTTTAATGGGTGGGGTTGCAAAAAAAAAAAAAAAAAAAAAAACAACTAAAGTTGGATGTGAAAAATATTTTTGCTGGGTCACTTACCCACTGGAGACGCTCTTAGCACCAGAAAAAACCTTTGCACTTCCTAGCTCACTATACTTATCCGCTCTAGGCACAAAAAACCAAATCCAAGTGAAAAGCTAGCTTAAATATCCATTTAAAATGAGGAAGCTTTGATAGCTTCATTTTAACCCCATCCCCTTCAGAAAAAGACAATTGCACTTCCTAGCTCGCTATACTTATCCAAAATGGCACCAAATCCAAGTGAAAAGCCAGCTTTTTATGGGCTTTGTTATCCATTCAAAATGAGGAATCAAAGAGATCTTCCTTTTCACCCCCATTCCCTCCATATCTCTGTCACAAGCCCAAAGTTAGAAACGGTTTGAAATTATGAAGCCCATAGCTGTCTAATGACTAAGTGCTAATGGAGGGTCATTTGAAGCCAATTTAGTTTTGGACCATATGGAGAAATCCTTTTTTGGACACCACCATAAGCAGTGTGCTTTTCTCAATTTGTTCAAAAACCATAAAACCCTCAAAGAAATTTCCTAACTTATTTGGAGGGCACCTATATGTATTAATATCCTTTAGTACATGTACTCATTAAGAGTGACAAGGATCCTATACATAAAATCCCTCTTATTCTACTTAGGAAGAAGTAGGTGTAAGAACCCTTCCCCTCCTAACCCTTCTCACATATGTATGTTTACGTGTATGTTAAGGTCGCAGGCTTGACTGAAATAAGGTTTACGGTTTAGGTGTTAACGATTGGTCTTAGGGTTTAGGCTTCACCTGTACCAATCATTATGCTACGCATGGTGAAGCCTAGCACAAGCTTAATTCCTATAAAGCCTAATGTAGAGGGTTTTAGCAAGTGTAAAGGTCGTCCTTGGATATAAATTTTCATTTTTTTTCCCATGATACTTGGCAAGTATCTAGATGGTACCCATTGGGTATCATGGGAAAACACAATGACCATGCCTAGAGGCATTCCATTTTTTGAAGTTTCCCATGAGTTTTTACACTCTACAACACACTCTCTAAATAAACTAAAAGAATCCTTGAAGGTCTTTACATTCATGATAACCTTTGTCTCCATGGAACCCATTTGGGTGTTCACTTTTAAGCACTCTTGTGGGCTTTTTTCCTAGGTGGGACAGGTAGCCATCCGGCCATTCCACTTCAGGTGGGGTCAGTTCCACTTGTAAAGCGAATTTACACTGGGGAACATGCTTGGGACATGGATCAAAGGTGGGGAGAACTTGTTAAGCTTTAGAACGGGCCTTGGTAGGACCATTATAACCTAAAAAGTTTGCTCACCTCACTAGGCTCACCGTAATCAAAGGTGCACCGGACTCATTCCATAGAATATAAGAGGTGCTTTTGCTGGCCTTGCCTACCAGGGCAAGGATATTATTGGGTTTAGATTCACTATAGAGTATGGTAGCTTAAGGGATTTTGGCCCCTAGGTAATAATATTAGGTCTATTTTTATATGAGGATTTTGGAAAGATGGTATTTTGGCTTGTTTTTGAAACTTGCAATTAGTTACAAAGTTATAATATCTTGAAGGATTTTGATTTTCTTTTAGAGGATTTTTTTGAAGATTATATTTTTGCATGGTGAAATATTTGAGTTTTCCATAATTCTTCTTTTTCCTTAAGCTACTTTTGAATGTAATTGGCAAGGCCACAATGTGACCCACCCAATTGTTTGAAAACCATAAGAGGTAGGCCTACTTTATCCATGCTTTGTGGAAGCAGGACATAAACTACAGCCAAGCCATTTACAATGTCACGAGCTGCTAGTGTTCGTCTTATCTTATTATGTTTGGTATTCCAATCCTGGCACCAGCAGCAACCAAAGTGGACCCCAATTCCATCATCTCATGGGGAACAAACTCATGGTTGTGATTTTGGCAAGCAATCTAGGTAGGCTTTAGGTAACACTATCTTGGTAGATCCATTTCAACATAACAAACAAACAAGTAGAGTACTCTTGCACACATTTTAAAGGTTGCAAGAATAAATATTTCAATGGTGTGGGAGTATCTCTTTTGGAAGCACCAAAGGTGTGGAATAAGTACATTTTTGCTTTTCTTTTAAAGTAGATTTTTTTTTTGGGAGAAGGTAGATGGGGTTTTTTTTTTTGTCTTCCACTTTCACATGTCCACTTATTAAACCAGATCCACCCAGCCACAACCCCCACCTACACTTGTACCCACATCTGGTTCCCCCAAGGCCCCATACGTGGGTTTCTACGAAGGTCTACCACATCCATTTCCTTACCCATACCATAGACATGAAACATTGAACGACGTTGAGGGACTATTTGTTAAATGCTGCCACATCAAAGTTGATCATGTTTTTGGCTCTACCTTGTAAGGTGGTTATTGATTTGACATGAGAGATGGTGGTTATGAGTGTCATTAATTCATTAGTAGGTGTAGTTTTGAAATTTAGTGTCATTGTTAAGATTTTCAAATACAAAAGGGCTTTACGAGGGGCATCATTTTATTTCGATGGTTAGGTGTGTTATAGATCATTTCATTAAGGAGTGTGCTTGTATTTTTTACAATAAATGATTGAAAGATCATTTATCCTTGTTTTTTTGCATTTAGTTTTTCAGACAACATATTAGTATTGCTCTTTAGGATGCTTTAGACTTTGCTATAGAAAGGAAGATTATGTTGGTGGAAGATGTTTGTTTTAAACCTCTTATTATTATTAGATTTCATAATTTGCATGTAAGTGACATTAGAGGGGTTTGTGGGTGAGATAGCTTCTTATCACGAGAGGGATTAGCTTTGTCCTTTCTTTGATTCTTGTGGGTTGTGAATTTTTTGGCCTTTTTTTTGCCTTCCTTTTTGTCTTCTGAGTAATGGTTCCAACCATCGATTTTTATTGGATTTTTTTTGTCTTAACCTTGTAAGGCATGGATATTGTGTTGAGAATCATTATGAAATATAGTAGATTCAAGGGATTTTGCTCCCTATCAACTATGTGAGACAATGATTCATCCTAATTTGGTTGTAAAAACATTCACATTCATCTTTTGACATTTGTTTTCTCTACCACCTCTTCAAATGTGCACCTAGCACAATTGACTTTGTCACCAATCTATACTCACAGATGTAAATATGAAAATATTTTTTTCAAAAATGATTATGGCACCCATCATACACAAAAAAATTCATGTAATCTTTTCAAAATGTGACAATGCGATTGAAAATGTTCAAATACACATATCATGCTGAGTTTTTTTTTTTTGAGTTTGAAAATTTTGCATAAATATGAAAAGAGAATATTTGATCACTTTTTCCTTGACAAAAAAAGTTATTAAATTTGGAAAAAAGATTAAAAACCATGTTGCAAACATTTCCCTATTGGTTTGGTTTGGTAACAAAATTTTAAATGTTTAAATAGGTTCCTAGAACATGTCATTATTGATTGTGAGATCCCTTTGGGTTCCTCATAACTAATGTAATGTAAAAAAGATTAAAAAAACATGATTTTTTCCTTTTACAACAACATGATTTTCATTAAAATAGATTAAAAAAAATTCCCCTAGCTATGACCAATTTATCATAAATATCAATTGTGCTCGGTATGTGGCCCAGCAAAAGAAAAGTGGATGAAGAAAGGTGTCAAACCATGCACAACAACGATGATAAAAAAAAAGGAAAGAAAAATCAGTTCTATTTTTTTTATAAAAAAACATTTTGAGAAGAATAATTTGCAAAATAAATCAGATTAAATGATATTTAAAAAACAAAAGCAACAGTCTATCACAAATAATACTCCTTTTAAAAATAATTTGTTCATTGTATGTGTGATTTACTAGCTTTTTACCACTCATTGAGCAAGTTTGTAGTTATTACAACAATGAATCCATTGAATGTGAGTCGAGACAATTTAGACCAACAAAATAAATTGTAACATAATTTATTAGTTTTGCAAACAAAGTTCATGTATCACTCATTTCGATCACAATATATTTCGAAATATTGGCCATTCAGATATATAATTGGCTATTCCCAATAACAAAAACACCTCATTAGAGCAATATAGTGGAGGTAAGGGGCAGTGTTGAGCAGGTATTTTAATATATCCGCTGGGAAAAGGGTAACTAGAAATGGGTGGGTAAAGGTATATAGGCTTCAAAGTTTTATAAATTGGCCAAGGGAAAAGGTAAATGATTAATGTGTATCATGTTCCCAAGGTAAAGGGGAGGGGTTAAATATTTCATCATTTACCTTATACATACCATGTGAGATTAATTGGATAATAACATGCCTTGCATACCCTATTATTAGCCTCACGAAATATGGTTTTGGAAGGAAAAACTAGTTGAGTAATTAGTTCACACTTGGGCCAATATCACAAGCTAGACTAGTTGAAATTGATCTTGCAAAACAAGCCCACCTTGTAAAACCCCATTAAATTACGTGGACAATACCACTATTTCCCCAATACTCTTTCACATGGAATGCAAATGGTAACCTTACTTGCTTGATCTTAATTTGGCAAAAAAATATTTCATGACTATTATTGTGACTTGTAATTAACAATTATTACAAACTTGGGCTCCACATGGCTACACATTACTGGTGATGATGGAATGATGAAAACATGAACTGATTTTGTGGAAATTAGGTTTCATTCAAATGAAAATATTAAATGACATTGCCTATAACTTGAATTGAATCAAAACTAAATTCAATTGGATGGAGTTTGAATTGAATTCAAATGCATTGAATGGAATTCAAATTTGGTTGAATTCAAATTCAATTGAAGTGAACTGAATTAAGCCAAATTATGAAAATTCAATTATGAAAAGACACAAGTTTGCCTTTTCATATCCATATAGTTGTTGGTTAAATGAATGTGGCAATTAAGCTTGGATTTTGCCCTCCCAACTTAGATTTGAATTCAATTTAGGTCACATCACATTGAAATAAAACAAAAAAATGTCTTTCAAAGCAATCAAACAACACAAGAACACAAATTGTCAGGTGCAAGATGAATATCACACAACACACAATTTGCAGAACTAATGATTCTCATGAAAAATGAGAACTGTCCAACATTGGTATAGACACAAACACAAAAATTGCTATGACATATTTGATTGGAAAACTATTCGACATGTGTGATAATTAATCTTGCATTGTGTTCTCAAAGAGATCTAAAGACCATGATGGCACTAAACATATTGACATCAAATATTATTACTACTTGGGGGAGAAAGTTGCAAGCTCTAAGATCAAATTCAAATATTGTCCTATAGAGTAGTTGGAATCCTCACAAAATGCTCTTCACAAAACCAAGGATTGACAACTACAAATCCTAAAACATGATTAGGTCTTCTAGTTAAGGGGGGTGTTACCGATAGGTATTTGTTCAGGGTTAACTTGAACAGTGAACAGTCATACCCTTTCATATTCTAAGGTTGTGTCTGGAACTCTTATGTGCATCTTCTTTCCTTTGACAATGATTCAGAATTGCAACATAATAGAAAGAGCGTGGCAGTAGAGTACACAGCCATCCTTGTTCATGACAACATGAAAATTCATGCTGTTACTGTAGAAAGATATTGAGCCTTTGTGAATGTAACTATGGATTTATCATGCTGAAACTGCAGTAAGCAGGAACTTTCACCTGACCACCTTTTGGTTGTGCACTATCCATAAACAGGGCTTACCATCTGAAGCATCAATGCCATTCTCCCTGAGGTTAGTGTGTTGTTGTATCTACACTACTTTCAGTTTGTGATACACAATTTTGTGGTCACACATCTGTCTATTTAAAACTGAAGATTGCTGTCTTGGAAGTGAATGCTGCAGCTCATGTTTGACACTCTTTGTCATTTTGATTTGCAGATACATGCTCAATCAGCACTGTTTGTTGTGGGTTTTTTCTTTTTAACAGAGATGATGTGCAGAGCAGGAGACAAGCACTTGATCTGGCCCAGCAACTCCAATCATCTGCACGTTCCTATTTTGGCTCTGAAATTAACAACTCAAATGTGAAAATTTACCCATCTGAGGTACTGTGTGTATCTAGTAGTCATCATTTCACACAGAACCCAATTTTGTGTGAGATGATGATCTATCAGGCATTTCATGCTCTGTGAAATATTGCTGAGATTCAGAGGAGATTGGAAATTGAACTAGTGTTTCTGATGACCACTAGAGTCCATAGCACATTGGCTTGTTACTGAAGTAACACTTTGTCACATCAAAATGTAGCTGTTATGAACTAAATATCATCTCCCGTTTTGTGTGTCACAACTCGGTCTCTTCACATGTCTCTGTAAGATGCAGACACCATCCTAACCATGGTAGAAATACCAGGGAAAAACAACCTCAGCTATAGCCCAACAACCCAGGGAGCTTCTTCACATGCATCATCATCATCATTATCACCAATACTTGTTGGATGAATCTTGTAATCCACAATACTTGGCAGAGCCAAGCTTGGAGATTGCAGAAACCAAAGACTTATCAATCTGCATTGGGATCCCTGCATATCCTTGCTCCTCCTTAAGCATCCATGTGCCCCACTCACTGATGCCTTCTCATGACCTTGAGTTACAAGGGTTCCTTCCAAAAGGTGTGTGATTCCATCGTTGGCTGGATCATGATGTTGAATGCTATCCAATAAGCTCTTGACAGGTATCAGAGCAGGAGACCAAGGAACTTGCTAATGAGAGGCACACTTTTTGTAGGTCAAGATATCGAATTCAAGCTGGCTGCAGACTTATGGCAGAGAACAACAATGAGTGACCATGAAGCTTCATATGCACATGCACATACTTCAACTGGGATATGGAATTCCAAATGTGGTACTGCAGGGAGAAACCTTCATATTATTTTGATGGATCATGCAAACCATTCCTCTGGCCATGAAATGCACCTTTCTAGGACTTGTTCAAGCAGGAGGAACAAGAATCTTGCAACCAGTAAAAGAGGCAGATCTCAGGTAAGCAGTTTGGGCTTTCCAGTGGATGATAGTTTAACAGCATCTTACCATGAACATTATGAGCAAATGGCCACTCAGACAACCTCTCTACATTCAGACATTCAAAGAAATTCAGAGTTACTCTCACGGCAGCAGTGCTGTGAAGTAGTGATACCAGAGGTTGAATGCAATCTGCATCTAAGAGTGGACAAAGCATCTGCCTGCATGGTAAAACCATCCAATTTCTCTGGGACTGAATTGGCTGATAGTGCAGTGGCCATTAGCCAAGATGATGGAATGGCATTCCCTTTCCTAGATGATTTTGTCAGCTCATTTCCAGGGCCAAGCCAGCAACAATATGCAGAAGTAAGAGTGTCTTCACAAGAGCTCTCAGGCAGAGATTTAAGTGAAGATATCACAAAGAGTACTAGTGGAGCGGTACATGAATTGAGGAAGACAATGATAAGTGAAATGGAAGCTCAAATTGCTGCAGCAAAAAAGGCTTGTGGTCTGAAGCCTTTTTTCCTTCTGTGTGGTCTAATGATACACTCCACAACCCTTGACACTTCCACTACTTGTCATGTTAGGGCTTGGACCTGTGGGTTGCAAGTCTTCATACTTGACTTAGATTGACTTTTGGCAGTTTTCCAGATGTCACCCTGATCCCGATTGATGTTCATGTAGGCTGCACAGGAAAAGCTTCAGATGCTACTGGCTCAGAAGGCCTCTTTCAGTGTCAAGTTTCAAGAGCAGCTCCTAGAAATAGACAAGTGCAAGTCACTGCATAATTTTGACAAAGGAATGCCAGGAAAGAATCTCAAGGTAGGTACTGCTAAAGGTTCAACAGGCAATGGAGCATGCAGCAAGAACTTGGCAATTTGCACTCAATCAGTGGTAGGCCTTCAAGATGACAATTGGATGAAGCTGAAATCTGATGAGGTCAGTACTCCAATTATTGCTGAAATAAGATCTTATGGTACTGTTGCATCTATGAAAGTTGGTGGAATATGTATGATAACTGATTTTCTACCACCAAGCACAAATGTGTATTAGAACATAAATGCATCACAATTCATGTAGAAAGGACCATTCTGGCAGTGTCAGCTGTTGTGATTGAGGTGCAAATTGTTCATTGTGTCATCTATGCACTTCCACCGAGCCACTCCTTTAGTTGTAGAGGCTTCTGGATTGGTTGAAGAACTCCACAGATAAGATCATGCCCCTATCTGGTTAATGGAACTAGCTGGGTACACACCGAATTGAGTTTACATTTGAAAAATCTCCTGGAAATGAGTTTCTAAAAGCCAGGAAGATTTTCTAAAATTTCTTTTGTGTTGTATGGTCAGTGTGCCCAAGAAATATTGAACATGCTTCCTGATTATGGGATGTCATCTTGCAATCCAAAATACAAGGAAGAGCTGGAGCAAAGCAATAGAAACAGGAAAATACAGCAGGAGGATCTGCTGGCAATGGACAAGAAGTTATGTGCAACTTCAAAGGGTTATATTGAACTTATATCAAGTTCCAATGTTGGATGGCCAACAGATGATCTGAATTTCAACAGGCATTTTCCCAACAAGTTTGAGTTGGACAAGTGCCAGATTGCAGCCATGCCCCCCATCATCCATCTCAACAATCAGATTCAGCAAAATCTGATATGTGAACAGGCTGAAGAAGTTAGGCTACAATGGTTACATGATGAAAGGGCAATTCCTACAAGGTCATCTGCAAAAGACAATAGCAATCCAGACTGGCTGGATTTGCAGGTGCAGCTGCCACATGCTGCAGAAATGTCGAAGCATGTACTTGTGAAAATTGAGGAGCTGAAACGAGGTGCAGACAAGATTATAATCAATGCAGGCAAGAAGAAAGGAGAATTGGACTCCCACCAAGTAGAAAGAGAGCTGTTGAAGAAGAAGGTACAGCTTCTCTCACATGTCTATGGGAGAAGAACTGCACAATGCAGATCAGTACAGCATCATGTATCTGAGAAATCTTGTGTTGCTCTGAAAAAAAGTTGTTTGACCACCCTTCTTTATTTCAGTTGGTACGTATGTTCAATTTACACAATGATGTCAAGTTGGTTTCTTTAGCAGCTCCTCAAGATACAGAAAAGGTGATGGAGAGGCGACGAAGAGAATGGTATCATGGTCATTCAGATTATGGCTGGCTGGTGCAGGCTGAAAAAGAAAGCTTGTCTGACCAGCTAAGGGATAGAGCCATTTTTCAAGCCAGGCTCGAAGAGGAACTCAAACAAGGGAAGTTGATTAGGCAAAGACTAAAGCAGCTGAAGCTATCCAACCAAGACATTGAAGGTACAAAAAGATGCCAACATGCTACTGAAGTGATGGACTGTACACATCTGAATTTCAAAAGAAGTCATCCAGGAGCAGAACCCCAGCAAGCTGTGCATGATGAAGCAAAGTTTCAGGCACTATCGCATTACTCAGCTTTGAACATCCTTCTGACCTTGGGAATGAGCAGACATCCAACTGTAGAGCAAGTGTCACTGCAAGAGGGTGAACCTCATGGCAAACAGCTCTTGAAGT